>OZ012739.1:460877148-461277707 GCA_963859935.3 Lathyrus sativus | reverse complement strand
AGCTTCATTGAGAAATTTGAAATTTTCGATAGCCAATATTGAAAATTTCAAAATTTTCGATATGTTTCTGACATACACGTTCAACCATGACAAATTTTTGAAATTTTTGATATACTAACGAAATTTTCTATATTCAATTGAAAATTTCATAATTTTCAAAATAAATTTAAGAGCGAAAATGAAATTTCGCCAAAATTGAAAGGGACAACTTAATTTCTCAGATCCTTGAAAACTTTGAAGCTCAAACATTTTTAATTTTTTTTTTAGAAAAACAAGCTGGTTTTGGAAAATAAAAAATTATTGAAATATATTTCTTAACTCCACCCTATACATTATCAACTTCATCTCAATGTTATATAATTTCTATAATAGAAATAAATGAAATATTTAAAGATAAATTGTTTGCAGTTCTAATTATTTTAAAATTTTGATTTAATTTATACGATTTAATTTAAATTAATTTTTGAATATTTGTATTATAAATTAGTTTATTATTATTACTACTATTATTATTATAAAATATTAATAAATAATAAATTTGACATAAATATTTAAAATTAATATTATAAAATAAGAATGATATATGGTGAAACAAACGAAATAATAAAATTAAATAGATTAAATCAAACAAAACTAATAAATTAACACAACATATCAAATTGGTAAATAATAAATAATATAAAATTTTTTGAAAGTTATATCTGAAATGCAATATGAACTAAATGATTTTTACAACAACAAAAAAAATGAAGAAATCCAACTGATTTGTTGTTGTTGTTGTCGTCGTCGTGGTTTTCAACCTTTTTAGATCGATTTGCAATTTTTATTTGGACCGATTTGGATTTGAACATCTCTACTTCTTTTACTATTTTCAATCGGATATTCTCCAGAAATTTAACATTGTTGTGTATCTAAAGTTAGGTTCATACTCAAAACCTCTACTTAAGCTGGAAGAGACCATTATTATCTCATATAAGATCATATTTGGTTCCAGATTTATTTAATTTAGTGATTTACTTTAAAATTCTCAAACATTCAAGAATTTATAAATTAATTGATTTTTAATTAATTTTTTATTTTATTTTATCATTCTTAACTTTATTGCTTTATATTTAGACTTGACGCAATTAATATGTCATGCAACTACTTTTGTAATAATTCTTAAGTTGAGTTCTTTGGTTATCTTATTCTAAATTTATAGTTTCAATTTTTAAAATTGATTTTATTACAGTTTACTTTCAGACTTTGACTCATAGAAACTTCTAAGATTGTAAGATGAAAGTATACTGTATTTTTCTTATAGTTGAGAATTTGGGAGGCGATCTTACCGGACTAGAATGAGATCAGTAACCAGCAATGCATCGTGAGCTCTTAGTTCGCCGGTGGTGGTGAAAAGGAGGGGGGTGTACTTGAAGGTAATCCGATGGCAAAGTGAGAAACGAAGTAGAGAGAGAGAGAGAGAGAGAGAGAGAGAGAGAGAGAGAGAGAGAGAGAGAGAGAGAGAGAGAGAGAGAGAGAGCAACTACAGTGTAGAGAATAGAATACCTGATCCTCTAGTGAAAAAGATTATTTTTATAATGTGCCACTGTAGCGCGATTTTCGTGAACCGCCATTGGTTGTCACATGTGAACTTTTATATTTATCCTATGAACTTTTAAAGGAAGAGGAAAAAATTTAAATAAACCCTGCAAGAATGCAAATGTTAAAAAAAATAAAAATAAATGCAAAT
Organism: Lathyrus sativus; assembly: GCA_963859935.3. Lineage (NCBI taxonomy): Eukaryota > Viridiplantae > Streptophyta > Magnoliopsida > Fabales > Fabaceae > Lathyrus > Lathyrus sativus. The sequence continues at coordinate 461,275,978 of OZ012739.1, read as the reverse complement.
AAAGAGAACTGGAATCGGGAGTTGGTTATACTAAGGGAAACTATTAACACCCTAAGGGGTATCTATAATACTCTATAGGAACCTCTTATATATATTTGTGCTATTAGTTGAATTATTTGTTATTGATTGGGAAAGCTTATTGCTTTTGAGTGATGAAGAGAGTGAGAAATGTTTTTGTTGTTTATATATATATATATATATATATATATATATATATATTATATATATATATATATATATATATATATATATATATATATATATATATATATATATATATATATATATATATATTATATATATATATATATATATATATATATATATATATATATATATATATATATATATATATATATATATATATATATATATATATATATATATATATATATATATATATATATATATATATATATATATATATATATATATATATATATATATATATATATATATATATATATATATATATATATATATATATATATATATATATATATATATATATATATATTATATATATATATATATATATATATATATATATATATATATATATATATATATATATATATATATATATATAATATATATATATATATATATATATATTATATATATATATATATATATATATATATATATATATATATATATATATATATATATATATATATAATATATATATATATATATATATATATATATAATATATATATATATATATATATATATATATATATATATATATATATATATATATATATATATATATATATATATATATATATATATATATATATATATATATATATATAGATAGAGAGAGAGAGAGAGAGAGAGAGAGAGAGAGAGAGAGAGAGAGAGAGAGAGAGAGAGAGAGAGAGAGAGAGAGAGAGAGAGAGAGAGAGAGAGAGAGAGAGAGAGAGAGAGAGAGACGAGAGAGAGAGAGAGAGAGAGAGAGAGAGAGAGAGAGAGAGAGAGAGAGAAAGGAATTTTGAAAAACATGGAAAGAGGATGAAAAAAGAAAACAGAGTACTCGCCAAGGGTTGAAGCCTCGTGCCTACGTATTCTCAAAAGAGAAATCAGAGCATTCATAGTTCAGAAATACGAAAAAAGCTTGAAGAAAATTTGTAGCTCGAAGACTACGAGTTGTTGGGTTTTTAAGAACCAAGACAACGAAAGGAAAAGCTTGAAAGCAAAACTTGTGAGGATTGATTGAAAAAGTGAAGAGATTAAAGGTTGTAGATGGAGGATCTTATTGTTTGTGATGCTTTTAAGAAGCCTGGGGATCCTTGTATGAAGCCCAAGAGGAGGCTATGGATATGATGCTTGTATGAAGGCCAAGAGGTGGTTGAAGATATAAATATCTAGGAAAACATTGGATGAAAAGAGAAGATGAAAAGATGAATATCCGGGAAAACGTCGGTTGAAAAGAGAAGTTGAAGAGATGAATATCCGGGAACATCAGATGAAAAGAGAAGGTAAAAGAGGAATATCCGGGAAAACATCAGATGTAAAGAGAAGATCTTGATCGCACGGAGACGAGAAAAAATATTTGATAAGAGATATGAAAAGAGTGAATATGAATATTCGGGAAAACGTCAGAGGTAAAGAAAGATAGGGAAAAAAAGGTTGATTGTTAAGATTTTAAAATATTATGCCTACGTATTCTCAACGGGATCTTGAGAAGTCAAAGCATTTGTAGTTCACTCCTAAGGAGCGCGAACTATAGAAAGGAAAATTTTGATTGCACGGAGACGAGAGAGAAGATTTGATAAGAGGGGAAATCTAACCTAATGTTGTCAAGCAAAGATGGATCTAAGGTTGAGTTTTGAAGAGAAATTCTACCCTAATGTTGTCATGCTTGGGTGAACATCCTAATGTTTGTCTTACTTCAAACCTAATCAAAAATTAAGTGGAAAGATATAAACATTCAAGGAAAAACATCGTGAGATAAAAGCATATTCACGGGAAAACATCATGTGATTATGGAAAACATCATGAAATAAATAAAGATATACACGGAAAAACATCGTGGCACATGTTAGAACACAGATTGGTTCTTAATATATCTCAATGTTTTGATAATAACATTAATGAAATTTTGTATAAGAAAATATATACTCTAATTTTGTTCAAGTGTTTTTGTTTCAGATTTCAAATAAATATTCATCTGAAGACAGAATTCCTCTGAACATGATTTAAAGCAAAGCTCTGAACAATATAACGCTAAGCTCTGAGCGTAGGAAGTGCAACTGCAGAAGACTCTGAAACGTTGCAGAAGACTCTGAAGCGCAGTACAGAAGACTCTGAAGCACTTGCTGAAGAAGACTCTAAAGCAGAAGACTCTGAGCATAGAGTATAAAGATTCAATATTCAGAAGACTCTCAGAACTAAACACTGCAAGTACAGAGGCTCTGAATCAAGTCAACTCTGATCATAATTCACGCTAAGCACTTTGCTGCAAGACTCTGGATAGAGTGACTCCGATAAGAAGAACAAGGAACAACATCAGAGGATCTGATGTAAAAATTATTTTTCATATATGTTCATTTGAAAAAGAAGTGTTCAAGAAAGAGACATTGCTAAACCCAAGGTCTTTTTAGAAGCACCTTAAACACATTGTATTTTTACCTTTGTAAAGTTCTTTAAGAGACTAAGTTGTGATCATATTCTTGAGAAGACTAAGACATTTGTCTTAGTGATATCATTGTAATCAAGTTTGATTTAGTGGATTAAGTCCTCGTTTGAGAGAGGCGAAATCACCTTGGCCGGGTGGACTAGAGTAGTTTGAGTTCAAACGAACCAGGATAAAAATAACTTGTTATTTTCTATTTTCATAATTGTTTTTGAAAACCCCTTATTCAACCCCCCCCCCCCCCCCCCTTCTAAGTGTTTTCCTACCTTCAGTTGGTATCAGAGCTCCGGCTCTGAAGTGTTATCACTTAACAGTGACAGAGAAAGATCGTGTTGGGAAAACTCTTGATATATTACCATTGATATATTATGGCTGAAACTTCAACTTCATACAACAAATATGATGATAAAGATAGAATCAGCACAAAGCCTCCAATGTTTGATGGAGAAAAATTTGATTATTGGAAGGATAGAATAGAAAGTTTCTTTCTAGGCTATGATGCTGATCTATGGGATTTGGTCATTGATGGATACATTCACCCCACTAATGGTGAGGGCAAAAAGATTGACAGAAAGTCAATGCCTGATCAACAGAAGAGAGATTTCAAAAATCATCACAAAGCTAGAACCATTCTGTTAAATGCTATATCTCATACTGAGTATGAGAAAATCACAAATAAGGAAACAACATTTGACATGTTTGAGTCATTAAAAATGACACATGAAGGAAACTCTCAAGTAAAGGAGACAAAGGCTCTTGCGCTTATTCAGAAATATGAAGCCTTCAAGATGGAAGAAGAAGAATTTGTAGAAACCATGTTTTCAAGATTCCAGATTCTGACAGCTAGTTTGAAGGTCCTTGACAAAGGATACTCCACTTCTGATCATGTGAAGAAGATCATCAGAAGTCTACCAAAGAAGTAGAGACCCATGGTCACAGCGCTGAAGCTATCAAAGGATCTTAACAAGATCACTCTGGAGGAACTCATCAGTTCCTTAAGGAGTCATGAGATAGGGCTGGAAGAAGACAAGCCTCAGAATAAAAGGTAAGTCCATTGCTTTAAAATCAAATAAAAAATCTGACAATAAAGCTTTTCAGGTACTTGAGGAAAGCTCTGGAGAATCTTCCTCAGATAAAGATGAACTGTCGTTGCTTTCCAGAAGGATAAATCAACTCTGGAAGCGTAAGCAAAAGAAGTTCAGAAAATTCAAAAGACCAGAGCAACATGGCGAAACTTCTGGACAGAAAAGATCTAGCAAGAAAGAAATTGTATGCTTTGAGTGCAAGGAGCCAGGACACTACAAAAGTGAATATCCCAAACTTCAGAAGGAGAAACCCAAAAAGAAGTTTGAGATAAAGAAGAAAGTCCTGATGGCTACGTGGGATGACTCTGAATCCTCATCAGAGTCAGAGGACGAATGTGCAAATATGGCACTGATGGCTAACACAGAAGACCGTGAGGAATTATCTGAATCTGGATCCGAATCCGATTCAGAAGAGGTATTTTCTGAACTTACCAGAGTTGAGCTAGTTGAAAGCTTATCATAGATGGTTGAAAACTATAGTTGTCATACCCCAAATTTGTCTTACTTCAGTATTTAATGAATGTTTTACTACTTCACGACTTCTGGTCATGATTCTCTAAGGCTTCATTTATAAAGACCATGTGTGTACACGTTATGGTTATAATCCCTAGCAATTCACGATGAAGAATGTGCCCCCAGCCCTTATATCCAAATTCATGTGTGTCCTAGTTCTCACGATCGGACATATATGATATGGACAATGACGTCAATTACATGATTGGGATCTACCTCGCAACATAACTGTTGGTTTTCAAGAAAATTAAACCCTATTTCAATTTAGTTACAAAATTCTCTAAAGGTTGTTTAAACCTCACTACAAGTTGCTTGTACAAATTGCTTGCTGCGATATGAACTTAATTCAAGATACTTCACATGATTCTGCTAGACATGGCCGATTTTGCCTCAAGCATGGTTCAATTGCAAGTGTCAAGTTATAGTTGGATTCTAAAATCAGTTTGTGACAAACTTAGATTTAGCTCGCAAGTCAAGCCATGTTTAGCACAATTGGTTCAAGATTTACGTTGATCATAATTAGAATTGTCCTTAGATTAGGTTTAACCTAGTCTAAGGTTGGGCTATGTTCAAGTTTGTGCATTAAAAGTCGAAAAATGGTCAAGAGACTTCAAGTAAATTCTAAACCACATGACATGAGCTATCTTAAAAAAATTAGTTTAATGTCTTCAAGTTAATCTTCAACTATATTCCAATTTGTTTTAAGTTATACTTCAAATGGATACTAAAGGAATGAGGAACAGTGAATTCTTAGACCATGGTGCAAGATGAATTCAAGTCTCATTAAATTCACACCAGATGATCAAAGACTTAGGACCGTGTTTGCACAAGCCACGAGTTAAAGGGTTACGTTAAATCATGGATCATTTGGAAATCCTTGGGAATACTAACAGCAGTTGAGACCACTTTGTGATAAGGTTTTGGAAAACATTCACAATTGGTAAATCAAAAATAAGTCATGTTTAGATAAGACATGATTGCATTCAGTGGCTATTTTACAAATTCAAGAGTGCACGTTACTGTTAATTTGGACGGTATTAGTACGAACTAAGCGATTACCGCCATTATCCCAAAACCCACTCTAATCATGAACACATAGCTCATGAGATACAAATTCAGAAGGACATAATATAATGTTTAAACCGCTTCTAAGGCTATGAGTTTCTTCAGAGTTTCTCCAAAAATCGACTTTGAACTTATCTTCCTCAATCGGGTATGCTCCTACTAGTGTATGTTGGAAATCTTGCTGATAGTGAGAATCTCGCATCAGACGAAGGAAAAGCCGAGCATATGCAAATAAGACCATTAAGTGAGGAGTGCAGATTTTGTTGTACGGCAGGATACGTCTAGCTTACGGTTCACTTTTTCCCTATAATCTTGCCCCTTAGAAGCAGCATTTCACCTTGGATTTTATCGGCTGCTTTCACCTGCACATGTTAATTCGAAACATATTTTAGGATTAAAGTGTGTCATTAATCTTATATCACTCAGACAGGATATGTGATGTATGCAAGGCCATGAAAGAATGAGCATAGGCAGGCGTAAATAACAGTATGTCAGGCAAATGAAAAAAGTACTAAATACATAGAGGCCAATGAAGAGATAGAGCCTATGGACAGAAATATAGTTTCCTTCATATGCTTGGTTATGCCAAGGAGTTCATTGCCTGTTGCAGTCATCATAGGAGGCTCACGAGTCTTCGCCGAGCTAACCAATGTACCTGAAAAATCCAGAAAGTGAATGGCCATGATAAATTAAAATCCAAGTCAAGTTTTAAATAACAGAACCATTTCATACTCAATATCATTTCACCAAATTCATGATCCACAATTCTTTCAAGCATGATACATAAAACAGAAGAGAAGATATTGCCATTATCTTTCCCTCAATACCATCAGGTTTCCTTGCTTGCTCCAAATCTCAGTCCGACAGAGTTCAAAATGGAGGCTCTGATACTTAATGAAGTCATTAGCGCATCTACAAAATGGGTGAACATAATTTAAGGTCACAGTTTTTTTTGTTTAAGTGATTATCAAGGTTACTAAATAAGTGATCCACTGCAAGAGATTAGTTGGTTACCAGCAGCACAGAATGAAAAAGGAACCGCTCCAAATATCCGAGATCTTCGCAAAGCTTTAACGGCGATGACGCAATAATTAAAAACCAATGGAGATTCCAAAAGAACTACCAGCTGCCATCGTGCCAAAACCTCCAGAGTTGCACCAATTTTATTACCGAAACATTTGTCAACCATTTTAACGATTATCTTCATGCTCCCACCATACATTCTCCACCCTTCAGCATTCACGCCATCCACTGTTACCTGTTGCAAACATGAACGTCACCTGCATTGCATATTTAAATGATCACAGAGAAGCAAAGAATGCCCAATATGTTGGCAATCACTTTACTTGAAAGACCCTGTCAGTCAAGAGCTTCTTGTTTCCGTGGAGGCTGAGAAAGGCTTAAAATCAAGAGACGATATTCACCTTCACATACTAATCCTCCTGTCGCCTTTGAACATTTTAATGGTGACCATAATGCTTCTCGCTCAGAATGACATTGATTTTGATGAGCAAATTATGCAGCACCTATATGCTGCCGCAAATAGAGCTCGTTTTGTTCAGAGACAGGGAAGACAAGGATGATATCCCAAAGAGAATTCTTGAGGAACCAACAAGCATGACAGCTCTGTTAGATAGTATTTTCCTGTAAAATCCGGTAAGCATGACAAGGTTATGGGTTGAAGACAGAAATCAAAGTAAAAAACTTATGAGAACATCATCACGACGGCAAAAGTCTCGAGCCATACAGGTGCGTACATGCAGCAACATACCGATAATGTGAAGAATATAAGAGTATCCTATAGCTTTGCCTTCATTCCTGAATCTTCTAGCAGCCTCATCAAAAAAAAGCATCCTTAATCAAAGTTATCGTCAAATTCTACGTCCGAATGCATACATGAAAAGAAAAGATGGAGATTGGTCAGTATGAGCAAATCAAGGGCGTCTGCAGTAGGCATGTATGTCACTTACAAAAGGGTCATGTATGCAGAATGGCAAGAGTTCAGCTGTGGGATAAAGTGCAAATCCCAAAATAAAATCAAAATTAAGATGACGTGAGAGTTCGAAATCATACATTATGACCAGTTTGAAAGAGATGAAACTCTTCGGCACAGAATGACCAGTCTAATGGCGTTGCTACTCCAGACCTTGTTGTCTCATGTTTGGAGATGTCTAAATCAGCTATGACAACATCTACAGAAAGTGAAGCATCGCAGTCTTCTAATGGGAGGATTTCAGACATCAATAGTGATCTACAAGGCACTTATGGTTGGAAGCTTTCAAGTAGTCCTTGGAATTCGCAAGTCATTGCCTGCGCTTCAGGCTCACTAACGCGTTTTATGCTGGATGATATTCCTGGTGTTACTTCACCCATGATATACATTGGTATGTTTTTTGGTTGGTTTGCCTGGCATGTAGAGGATCACGAGCTTCACAGGTCGAATTGTCTTCACACTGGCTCATCAAAGACATGGTATTCTGTGCCTGGAAATTATGCTTTTGATTTTGAGGAAGTCATCCGCACCGAGGGTTATGGTGGTGATATTGATCAATTTGCTGCTTTGAAGTTATTGGGCGAGAAAACAACTCTTTTAACACATGAGAAAGTTCAAATGCAGAAACAAGACACATACACTCCAATACATTTCAGACGGTAAGGGCTGGTCGCGTCTAGGATGATCCCTACGCAAACTTTACAATTGCACAGTTTATTACGACAATGCACAAATCTTTCTATCATACCAAGCTATCCATGAGCATCATATCTGCAAAACAATGCTAACACAGGATTATGAAACCATAAACGCAGCACCAAGTTTCATAACAAAAGGAACCAAATTCCTACCATGAACCACCGAATTCTAAAGCTAAAGCCCAAGCTTTTCCTCCTGTTGAATCAAAAGTGGCAGAGATGATACTCTTTATCTACATGCCACCAGGACAAATATCCCGCCATTAGAATATGGCGGCAGCAGCAAAAATGAAGATGAGCAAGTTAATGACAACAACATAAAGAGAAGGACAATATAGGAAATATTTTGGTCTGCTATGGATATGCTTACAGATGATGATAAGAAGATTCCTCGGGCTTTGAACATGCTGCCCTTGCTGAAACGTGGAATCAGAGTGCTTCACTCCCAATTCTAAAGGGAGTAATTGAGATCACCTCCAAGAAGTTATGAGCCTAGTTTCATTCCCAAAAAAACTGTGTCCATTGAACTCGTACCTGGACACACAAATAATTTGGTCAAATTCAAGCCAAGGTCGAAATAAAATACGTGTTCTTTTCGTTCATGGTAAATATAGCAAACGAAATACCTACGCTATCACAGAACAAAAGTTCAATGGTGATGCTATAGCAAAAGGCTTTGGCCTAGAAAGTTCATCATTTCGATGCAGACTCTGTGCTATCCTGGTTTCCAAGTTGCTGTCGACGGTTGTGAATCTAAAAAAGGGGACACGTGAAGCTGATAAACAAAGACCAAGTTACAAGTTGCCGTTTTAGAACTAGGGACTAAAGATCAAGAATAAAAAAGCAACTGAGTTACAAGAAAATACCAGCTTTATTGCCAAAATAATAAACAACAATCCAAAGGATTTTAAGATGCATCGCAAGCTTTAAACTCCTACATCACCCTGCATCAAACAAAAGAAGCAATAATCAGCACACCGAAGCTTGCGAAATCAAATGCGTAAAAGATTTGCAAAACACAACAAAAACACAAGTCATGGAGTTTTATCAGAAGTGAGAACAAGGTCCTCAGCAGAATGTACGAAGATGATAGGACAGTCATAAAGCTGAGTCAGCCCAAACCAGTGAGGGGTCATCACTCTATTGCAAAATTCATGATAAGACAGTGTATCATCCATAAGGAAATAGTTGGTATAATACTTCACGTAGGAAGAAAGCAAGAGCTGAGCTGTTAAGTCAAAATAAAGTTGAAATAAAAGCCACGTCATAGCAGTGAAAATCTCCAAATTCACACAGTAAAAAAGTCAAGGTAAAAGCAGATTTATTAGCCCACTACAGACAAAAGAGGTCACTATCGTTCAAATCTCAGAGAATCAGAAAACGTGGTATTACCTCCTAACAGAATTGTACTACCACAAAGGCACCTCGTCGTCCTACACAAAAACCTCACACGTTTCAACCATTTTTTTCATCAGCAGACTTCAAATTTTTCACACGCACCAAAACCCTAAAAGCCTCCTATAAATAGAACTAATCATTAGCTCAAAAACAGAGAAGAAAACCCTAAGAAAACTCTGCCAAATTCAATTCCTAACATTTCCTAAAGCTCTTTTCGCAAACCTTCTCAGAGCTATCATCAAAGCCCTGTGCAAGGTGAGCTCGGCCACACACTCACGCACTCTCATCAAGACATATAAGCAGATAAAGAACCAAAACCACTGCGAAATAAGAGGAGAGAAGAGGAATAAGATTCAAAGCAAAGCTAGGAAAGCACTCACCGATATCACAAAAGCGCTCATGTTGGTAAAATATTCATCACCTTCAGCTTTTTTTGCTCACCATTGTCTTTACACCTTTTCGATGCCTCGTGGTTACTCCGCCATTTTTGTTGCATATTGTATAAACATTCATGAATTTGATTGTTAATCTAAGGCCGTTAGAGTAACTGATTCACAACTTGCTAGCATCTTTAGGAATTTAGGAGGTGGTGTTACGAAATTAGGGATTCGATAAGGGTTTAGGATTCGAGACATCACTCTTGTATGCTGATATTTGATTCGAACCGTGTGAGGTTTCGCGTTTCTGGTGACGATTTGAGTCGTGAAGTTTAATTTTGAGGAGGTTTAGGGGAATTGGGTTCTAACAAGGCGAAAAAGTAATGTTTTCATGGTGAGATTCGATGTCGAGAGAGAGAAAGAGCATGAAGGAGGAAGGAGACACGCGTGCAAAGTGGCTGGGGTTTATGAGTTTTTTTTTCTTTTTTCGTTTTATTTTATTTTATTTGGGCCGAGAGAGAAATTCAAATATGATGGCCTGAGTTCTCTTTTCATTCTCTGCCAGTTTGGTTAAGTGACTATTAGGGCCATTTAGCTTGTTTGCATTATTGATGGGTCTTATAAGGCCAATAGGATACAGGTTTAGTTTGTGTTATTATTTAGTTTAATTTTAGGTAATTAATCTAAAGTTAATTATAATATTATCTATAGATTATGACTTTTATTTTCTTATATTATTACTAGTTGATGATTAATCTTGTATTGATGGGATAACAAATACGTAACCTTGACTTTACTCGAATGTTTTTGGTTAATTAATAAAAATCTCAATCCAATTTAGTTTCTAACAATTATTCATTATTTAATTATTTATTTCTCAATTTAAGACCACCAATTGTTTTCTTAATCAATGAAAGTAGCGGACTCTTGGGGTCTAGCACTCCTTGGGTCCTTGAATGACCGCTCTTGAGGCGCACGCCATGAGTTGTGGTTGTTCCGTCTTTCGGTTTCTAAATCGTTTTTCTCAAAGATATTTTCATAAGAATTTTCAATTATTCTTTCTTTTAAAAAAATATATATTTCTAAATTATTACCAAATAATATTTTAAATATTAAATTAAAAAAAACTACTTTATTATTAAAGTTAAAATATTTTCTAAGATATTAAACTTTTTCTTCAAAACAATTAGTTATGATTGATTTTTCTCAAAACTCTTACAATTGATTAATTTATTTTATTAAAACTATTTTTCTTAATTAAATTAAACAATTTTCTCAAACAAATTTTAAAACAATTAAATTCTTGGATCTCGCCTTCCTTGAATTTTCTTTAAGCAACCGCTCTCGAGGTGCACACCTCGAGTTGTGACCCTTTCGATCTTATTTTCTAAAATACATAGCGCGCCTAGTCCGAGTACGCTAATATTTTCAACTTATTTTCATAATTAAATCACAAAATAATCGAGTTCTTGGAGTCGTGCATTCCTCGAATTCGAGAGGGACTACTATTGAGGCGTACGCCTTGAATGGTGTGTCGTTCGAACTTTTGTTCCTAAAACACTTCCCGTAATTATTTGGACAAGTACTTTCACTGTCCAACAAACACAATTTCATAATTAATTGAATGAAAAAGGTGTTGTTGGGATCTAGCATTCCAACGATATCCCGACTAATTGATTACGAGGCCGACGCCTCGCTTATCGAATAGTCGGCATTCCTCCTAAATTTTCAACCGTCTAACCTCGTCTCTCACCCTCGTGTGATTGAATCTAAGTCTCCCCCAATATAAACCCTAGCACGCGTCTAAACCATATGTCAAATCCAAACTATTTTCTTAATTAAATTGCGAAAGAACTGAGTTCTTGGAGTCTCGCACTCCTTGAATTCTTGAGTAAACACTCTTGGGGCGTACGCTTTAGGTTGTGGATTACTCGGCCTTTCGTCTATAAAATATATGCCCTAACTATTTGGACAAATATCGTCATTGTCCATTCAAAATACAATTTCATAGTTAATTGAATGAAAAAGGTGTTGTTGGGATCTAGCATTCCAATAATATCCCGATTAATTGATTGCGAGGCTGACGTCTCGTCTATCGAGTAGTCGTCATTCTCCATTAAAATATTCAACCCAACTCTCTTTTCTCGCCCTCGTGTGATTGAAACTTTCTCAAACATATTTCGTAGTTATTCGAATGAAAAAGGTGTCGTTGGAATCTAGCATTCCAATAATATCTCGGTTACTTGATTGCGAGGCCGACGTCTCGTTTATCGAATAGTCATCATTCTCTATCAAATTATCTAACCAAACTCCTCTTTATTGCCCCCGTGCAATCGAAACCTTAAACCTATTCAAATATATCTTCTAACCAAAACATCCAACACGATAAACACAAATTCCTCGCCCTCGTGCGATTTCCAACCAAAACACCTTTGACCAAGAATATTGTTTAGTCCCTTCTTCCGCGCATAACAAACTCGTGCTTCAGCCTCCCATAGCGAGCAGACAAGTCAACGTTTAGCAGTTAGAATGCGACCTAAACTCTCGTTCATTCCAAACACAAACCTTTCACCGTAGTTAGCCGAACTACGGCTGCTCTGATTCTTCATTCTCTTTCTAATGTAAGATACGTAGGCACAAGATTGCGATGATCTTGGCGAGCACAATCCCCTCCTTTTCCCGTAGTCCCACGAACTACGAATGCTCTGATTTTCCACTTCTTATAAGTGAAGATACGTAGGCACAAGGGCCCCAATCCTTGGCGAGCACCCTATCTTAAAACCACCCATTTCCCCCTTTAGGAGAAACTTTAGAAGAAAACAAACAAGCGTAGTTAACTTTACTCTCGAATTGATCAAGAGGTTCCCGTTGAGTACAACGGACATGAGGGGTGCTAATACCTTCTCCTCATGTAATCGACTCCCAAACCTAGAATATTGGTTGCGATGACCATGTTCTTATCTCCTTAAAGGTTTTATCGATATTTTCCTATTCCATCCTTGTAATGAATAAAGTTCGGTGGCGACTCTGTTTCGAACAGTATTTTCCGCGGCCATCGCGAGGATCGTATTTTTCGAGGTACGACAGATTGCGACTCTGCTGGGGAGAGTTGCATTGCCCTATGCAAGAGAGAGTCAAGCCTAACTTGACTCGATTCAAGAGTACTAACCTTTTTGTTTTTCTTTATGTTTATTTTCTCCTATTGTTTATTACTTATTTTCTCTTTCTATCGTATGCTGTTTATTATATCTGCCTGCTGGATTCGGGGATAGCATTGCAAGTAAAGCTCTACACCCGAGCTTTGGAAAAAGAAGAGAGAAAACATAGTTTAGAATTGGTAGTCGAGTAGTGCTAGTCCCCAAGGACTCGCTCCTTGTGTGCCTAGCATGAAAGCTCCTCCAGAATAGACCTTTTCGTAGATCCTGTCGTAACGCAGCCAGCTTGTTGCACGACTTGATTCATGAAGGGTCCGTGACTCTAGGAACCATTTTTTAGAACCAGTTCCTATATTGGTGGTCATGTAGTGTTAGTCTCTGAGGACTCGCTCCTTGTGTGCCTAGCATGAGGACTCCGCTCAGGAGAGACCTTTTTGTATTACCATCATAATGCAACTAGCCTGTTGCATGATGTTGATGCGATTGGTGTCTATGATCCCGAGAACCTATCCGTCAACATAGAAGGTATCCCGTGAGTGGGTATGTGGGTAAAGAAAATAGAACTTGCCTAGTGTAACCTACCGGTTAGGGAGCTTTGACCTGCTTATGTTATCCTGAATCCTGCATGCATTACATTCGCATGTCATTGCATATGCATTTTATTTGCATTCCAAAACCAAAAGCTCATCCATCCTTTGTCTATAATCCATAGTTGATTTCCTGACACACGTGTTGAACTTGAAGCAGTGCTAGAAGACTATGGAACACTTGGGGCAGAATCAAGTTGAGCTAAGAAAAGACGAGAACAACGCAGAAGGCAAAGATGAAACCGCTGCCAGAAGTTAGCCCAACTATGAAGCAAGAAAGAAGAGCTCAGTTCCTCAATACTGGCGGTTTCCTTATCATTTTCGCGCATTTGTAGTTTCCTTTATGTTAAGTGCTACTTGCTTTTAGACATTGTTTCTTATCAATGGTATTGTTAATGTGATGATTATGCATGCTTTTGATCAAATCCATTCGTATTCACTCACATTTTCTCACTTGTTGCGAAAAAATCACAAAAAAATTTTCACTCCACTTCCTTTATCGCACTGTTGTTTAGCAAAGATTTGAGGGAGGATGACGAAAACTAAATACCCATAATTGTTGATATTATGCTTTTGGATAAAATTCTGCTGATGATGTACAGGCATTGATTCAACCCCTCATACATTGGAGAGATAAGGTGTTAGTCCCTAGTCAACCACTTCGAGCCTAGAAGTAGGAGTTTCCTTCGGATCTAGAAACCCTTACATTTAACCTGGGGAATGGGTAGTGTTCAGTTAACCTGATTACGCACTCGAATCACGAGGCAAAATCCAAAAGTCATGACGGTTGTTCATTAATGACCAATGACTTGGCAGTCACAAATCCTCCACAAAAAAAGAAATAAAAAGCCTGCTAAGTCAAATACCTCAAGAGGAGACTTAGGTAAAAATCAAGGCAATCCCGATAGACTCGAAAAGCAAGATCAGTCCATGCAAAAGTTAGGGATCAAAAGAAAAAAAACGAAAGAGGTCCTCAAACCCTCAACAAAAACAAAATAAGATGCAGTGGTCATCCAATCGAGAGGGTCGCTGACATCCATCGAAACCAAATAAAGTGGCTGCCATTTTGAGCAAACCTTGAATCATCAAGTTTTACACCGTCAAGGTAAAACAGGTGCAAAATTAACTGAACGTAGGTATGGAGATCACTACGAAGAAAGGGTGGGTACAAATCATACTTTGAGCCTAATATCCTTTGTTTCTATAACCGAGAACCAGACCGCGTTACAACCCTCAAAAGACCTAATTGAGGCGGGGTTTATTCTAAAAGCATACTAGTGTGAGGTTGCGTAAACTGACTCTTACATATTTGCTAATCTTATGTATTGGTGTCATATTCTTGCTATATATTTCACACCAATTAAATCAGCATTGCGTTTGGATTAACAGTCCACTCGTCACACATTTTCACATCATTCCCAATAAATGATGTTTTCATAACCTGCATGAATGTCGCATTAAAGTTAACATTTTTTGCAAATTAGTAATTGGCATAATGGAAATTCCAACAAAGTGCAATCAAAGAGGAACTTGATCACTCATTGGTTTTGACCTGAATTAAGACTTTCTCCTAACCTTATGAATCTGGGGCAAGTCCTTCTGAGGTTTAAACCGGGGCAGACCACTGCAAGGCCCAGACACTGGGGCAAATGGGTTCGAGCCATATCCTGGTATAATCATCGCCAAATTTCTCATCCCAGAAGAAAAGTGCTTCAAATACCCGGCAGACTGGGGCAAACTGGTTGAACTTGGGGCAAACTAGCTGATGGTTGAGGTCAACAAGCGTCAAAGGCCTTGGGGCAGAGCAAAAGTATGACTAATACACATTGGTTAAGTCGCTACGCTCGCGCAATCCAAGCGCATTGGTTAAGTCGATACGCTCACGCAATCCAAACGCATTGGTTAAGTCGCTACGCTTGCGCAATCCAAACGCATTGGTTAAGTCGCTACGCTCACGCAATCCATACGCATTGGTTAAGTCGCTACGCTCGCGCAGTCAACATGCTTTGGATAAGTCGCTACGCTCAATGTTCGTAAGTCATCATGACATATCAGCTAGAAGCAAGGTTCTTACAAGAACAAGTATACCATTCCCGACAATGGAACCAACTTGGGACATCAAGAGTATCCACATCTGTCTTCTGATTGTAGCACTGCCAGAAACTGTGTGTTAGGAAGTCAAATCCTTTTACCAATAAAAGTCCGATCTCGCTTGACACACCCCACATAAAGCCCAATCTTTTATTGGCAACCACAAAAAGCCACTCCAATTGGCACCTTCAATTCAACCTAAAAGTCCAGTCTTCATTGGCAACCACTAAAAGTCCACTCTCGGTGGCATCCTCATAAAACCAAAGTCCAAATCCATTTGGCAACTACCAAATCCAGTCCCTGGTGGTATCCCCAGTAGGATTTTATCCCCAGCATACCTGATCATGTGCCTTGTCATAAGCATACAACCTCATATTATAATCATATCATAACTAACATATCATTTGCATTCGCATCTTACACTCCCTAGCAATTGCATTTTTAGTTGCATATTGGGCGTCATAAAGCATTGCATTGCATAACAACATAGCTGGATCCAAGATCAGTTTGCAAACATCTTGGTCAGTCCTCCAGTGAAGTTGGCAGTATGACTCTGAAAAGAGTTAATACCCCATGAGTTCAGGGAATTCTACTCCCCAGCAAGTCATTCTTCAACCATGCAGTTGATGATGATAATCCCCAACAACTATTGCTCTGGTAGCTCCCCAAGCAGAGGTTATCTTGGAGAGTTTGTTGAAGATTTCTCCCTTGTAGAGTTTGGACGACGTTGTACCTCTAATAGGGATTTTAGTTCAACTACTCCTCAGCAAAGTATCACTCGAGATACTGCTTTGGTATCATTGAAGAACCTTAATGGATAAGGTACTGCTTCGACCACCCGAAGAATCTCACAAATTTTAGAGATACTGCTTTGGTATCATCGAAGAATCTCAAATTTTGTTCAGATATACCACTTTGGTATCGCGAAGGACCTTAACGAATGAGGGACTGCTTCGACCACCCAAAGAGGTTCGTTTATACCACTTTGGTATCGCGAAGGACCTTAACGAATGAGGGACTGCTTCGACCACCCAAAGAGGTTCGTTTATACCACTTTGGTATCGCGAAGGACCTTAACGAATAAGGGACTGCTTCGACCACCCAAAGGGGTTCGTTTATACCTACTTTGGTATCGCGAAGGACCTTAACTAATGAGGGACTGGTTCGACCACCCAAAGAGGTTCGTTTATACCACTTTGGTATCGCGAAGGACCTTAACGAATGAGGGACTGCTTCGACCACCCAAAGGGGTTCGTTTATACCACTTTGGTATCGCGAAGGACCTTAACGAATGAGGGACTGCTTCGACCACCCAAAGAGGTTCGTTTGTACCACTTTGGTATCGCGAAGGACCTTAACGAATGAGGGACTGCTTCGACCACCCAAAGGGGTTCGTTTATACCTACTTTGGTATCGCGAAGGACCTTAACGAATGAGGGACTTCTTCGACCACCCAAAGAGGCTCGTTTATACCACTTTGGTATCGCGAAGGACCTTAACGAATGAGGGACTGCTTCGACCACCCAAAGAGGCTCGTTTATACCACTTTGGTATCGCGAAGGACCTTAACGAATGAGGGACTGCTTCGACCACCCAAAGAGGTTCATTTATACCACTTTGGTATCGCGAAGGACCTTAATGAATGAGGGACTGCTTCGACCACCCAAAGAGAATTGCTTATACTACTCTGGTATCGCGAAGGAACTTATTAGATAAGGGACTACTTCGACCACCCAGAGAATATCAGGTTATCTTGTTCATGGCACTTTTCACTTCTCTACCGGATAAAGTTTGGGGTCTTCTTGCATCTAATTGACTTCCACCTTAAACTGAACGCCATGCGGCAGTTCATCCGCTCAGGTTTAAGGCAATTAGATAGGGGCATCTGTCATACCCCAAATTTGTCCTACTTCAGTATTTAATGAATGTTTTACTACTTCACGACTTCTGGTCATGATTCTCTAAGGCTTCATTTATAAAGACCATGTGTGTACACGTTATGGTTATAATCCCTAGCAATTCACGATGAAGAATGTGCCCCCATCCCTTATATCCAAATTCATGTGTGTCCTAGTTCTCACGATCGGACATATATGATATGGACAATGACGTCAATTACATGATTGGGATCTACCTCGCAACATAACTGTTGGTTTTCAAGAAAATTAAACCCTATTTCAATTTAGTTACAAAATTCTCTAAAGGTTGTTTAAACCTCACTACAAGTTGCTTGTACAAATTGCTTGCTGCGATATGCACTTAATTCAAGATACTTCACATGATTCTGCTAGACATGGACGGTTTTGCCTCAAGCATGGTTCAATTGCAAGTGTCAAGTTATAGTTGGATTCTAAAATCAGTTTGTGGCAAACTTAGATTTAGCTCGCAAGTCAAGCCATGTTTAGCATAATTGGTTCAAGATTTACGTTGATCATAATTAGAATTGTCCTTAGATTAGGTTTAACATAGTCTAAGGTTGGGCTATGTTCAAGTTTGTGCATTAAAAGTCGAAAAATGGTCAAGAGACTTCAAGTAAATTCTAAACCACGTGACATGAGCTATCTTAAAAAAATTAGTTTAATGTCTTCAAGTTAATCTTCAACTATATTCCAATTTGTTTTAAGTTATACTTCAAATGGATACTAAAGGAATGAGGAACAGTGAATTCTTAGACCATGGTGCAAGATGAATTCAAGTCTCATTAAATTCACACCAGATGATCAAAGACTTAGGATCGTGTTTGCACAAGCCACGAGTTAAAGGGTTACGTTAAATCATGGATCATTTGGAAATCCTTGGGAATACTAACAACAGTTGAGACCACTTTGTGATAAGGTTTTGGAAAACATTCATAATTGGTAAATCAAAAATAAGTCATGTTCAGATAAGACATGATTGCATTCAGTGGCTATTTTACAAATTCAAGAGTGCACGTTACTGTTAATTTGGACGGTATTAGTACGAACTAAGCGATTACCGCCATTATCCCAAAACCCACTCTAATCATGAACACATAGCCCATGAGATACAAATTCAGAAGGACATAATATAATGTTTAAACCGCTGCTAAGGCTATGAGTTTCTCCAAAAATCGACTTTGAACTTATCTTCCTCAATCGGGTATGCTCCTACTAGTGTATGTTGGAAATCTTGCTGATAGTGAGAATCTCGCATCAGACGAAGGAAAAGCCGAGCATATGCAAATAAGACCATTAAGTGAGGAGTGCGGATTTTGTTGTACGGCAGGATACGTCTAGCTTACGGTTCACTTTTTCCCTATAATCTTGCCCCTTAGAAGCAGCATTTCACCTTGGATTTTATCGGCTGCTTTCACCTGCACATGTTAATTCGAAACATATTTTAGGATTAAAGCGTGTCATTAATCTTATATCACTCAGACAGGATATGTGATGTATGCAAGGCCATGAAAGAATGAGCATAGGCAGGCGTAAATAACAGTATGTCAGGCAAATGAAAAAAGTACTAAATACATAGAGGCCAATGAAGAGATAGAGCCTATGGACAGAAATATAGTTTCCTTCATATGCTTGGTTATGCCAAGGAGTTCATTGCCTGTTGCAGTCATCACAGGAGGCTCACGAGTCTTCGCCGAGCTAACCAATGTACCTGAAAAATCCAGAAAGTGAATGGCCATGATAAATTAAAATCCAAGTCAAGTTTTAAATAACAGAACCATTTCATACTCAATATCATTTCACCAAATTCATGATCCACAATTCTTTCAAGCATGATACATAAAACAGAAGAGAAGATATTGCCATTATCTTTCCCTCAATACCATCAGGTTTCCTTGCTTGCTCCAAATCTCAGTCCGACAGAGTTCAAAATGGAGGCTCTGATACTTAATGAAGTCATTAGCGCATCTACAAAATGGGTGAACATAATTTAAGGTCACAGTTTTTTTTGTTTAAGTGATTATCAAGGTTACTAAATAAGTGATCCACTGCAAGAGATTAGTTGGTTACCAGCAGCACAGAATGAAAAAGGAACCGCTCCAAATATCCGAGATCTTCGCAAAGCTTTAACGGGGACGACGCAATAATTAACAACCAATGGAGATTCCAAAAGAACTACCAGCTGCCATCGTGCCAAAACCTCCAGAGCTGCACCAATTTTATTACCGAAACATTTGTCAACCATTTTAACGATTATCTTCATGCTCCCACCATACATTCTCCACCCTTCAGCATTCACGCCATCCACTGTTACCTGTTGCAAACATGAACGTCACCTGCATTGCATATTTAAATGATCACAGAGAAGCAAAGAATGCCCAATATGTTGGCAATCACTTTACTTGAAAGACCCTGTCAGTCAAGAGCTTCTTGTTTCCGTGGAGGCTGAGAAAGGCTTAAAATCAAGAGACGATATTCACCTTCACATACTAATCCTCCTGTCGCCTTTGAACATTTTAATGGTGACCATAATGCTTCTCGCTCAGAATGACATTGATTTTGATGAGCAAATTATGCAGCACCTATATGCTGCCGCAAATAGAGCTCGTTTTGTTCAGAGACAGGGAAGACAAGGATGATATCCCAAAGAGAATTCTTGAGGAACCAACAAGCATGACAGCTCTGTTAGATAGTATTTTCCTGTAAAATCCGGTAAGCATGACAAGGTTATGGGTTGAAGACAGAAATCAAAGTAAAAAACTTATGAGAACATCATCACGACGGCAAAAGTCTCGAGCCATACAGGTGCGTACATGCAGCAACATACCGATAATGCGAAGAATATAAGAGTATCCTACAGCTTTGCCTTCATTCCTGAATCTTCTAGCAGCCTCATCAAAAAAAAGCATCCTTAATCAAAGTTATCGTCAGATTCTCCGTCCGAATGCATACATGAAAAGAAAAGATGGAGATTGGTCAGTATGAGCAAATCAAGGGCGTCTGCAGTAGGCATGTATGTCACTTACAAAAGGGTCATGTATGCAGAATGGCAAGAGTTCAGCTGTGGGATAAAGTGCAAATCCCAAAATAAAATCAAAATTAAGATGACGTGAGAGTTCGAAATCATACATTATGACCAGTTTGAAAGAGATGAAACTCTTCGGCACAGAATGACCAGTCTAATGGCGTTGCTACTCCAGGCCTTGCTGTCTCATGTTTGGAGATGTCTAAATCAGCTATGACAACATCTACAGAAAGTGAAGCATCGCAGTCTTCTAATGGGAGGATTTCAGACATCAATAGTGATCTACAAGGCACTTATGGTTGGAAGCTTTCAAGTAGTCCTTGGAATTCGCAAGTCATTGCCTGCGCTTCAGGCTCACTAACGCGTTTTATGCTGGATGATATTCCTGGTGTTACTTCACCCATGATATACATTGGTATGTTTTTTGGTTGGTTTGCCTGGCATGTAGAGGAACGAGCTTCACAGGTCGAATTGTCTTCACACTGGCTCATCAAAGACATGGTATTCTGTGCCTGGAAATTATGCTTTTGATTTTGAGGAAGTCATCCACACTGAGGGTTATGGTGGTGATATTGATCAATTTGCTGCTTTGAAGTTATTGGGCGAGAAAACAACTCTTTTAACACATGAGAAAGTTCAAATGCAGAAACAAGACACATACACTCCAATACATTTTAGATGGTAAGGGTTGGTCGCGTCTAGGATGATCCCTACGCAAACTTTACAATTGCACAGTTTATTACGACAATGCACAAATCTTTCTATCATACCAAGCTATCCATGAGCATCATATCTGCAAAACAATGCTAACACAGGATTATGAAACCATAAACGCAGCACCAAGTTTCATAACAAAAGGAACCAAATTCCTACCATGAACCACCGAATTCTAAAGCTAAAGCCCAAGCTTTTCCTTCTGTTGAATCAAAAGTGGCAGAGATGATACTCTTTATCTACATGCCACCAGGACAAATATCCCGCCATTAGAATATGGCGGAAGCAGCAAAAATGAAGATGAGCAAGTTAATGACAACAACATAAAGAGAAGGACAATATAGGAAATATTTTGGTGTGCTATGGATATGCTTACAGATGATGATAAGAAGATTCCTCGGGCTTTGAACATGCTGCCCTTGCTGAAACGTGGAATCAGAGTGCTTCACTCCCAATTCTAAAGGGAGTAATTGAGATCACCTCCAAGAAGTTATGAGCCTAGTTTCATTCCCAAAAAAACTGTGTCCATTGAACTCGTACCTGGACATACAAATAATTTGGTCAAATTCAAGCCAAGGTCGAAATAAAATACGTGTTCTTTTCGTTCATGGTAAATATAGCAAACGAAATACCTACGCTATCACAGAACAAAAGTTCAATGGTGATGCTATAGCAAAAGGCTTTGGCCTAGAAAGTTCATCATTTCGATGCAGACTCTGTGCTATCCTGGTTTCCAAGTTGCTGTCGACGGTTGTGAATCTAAAAAAGGGGACACGTGAAGCTGATAAACAAAGACCAAGTTACAAGTTGCCGTTTTAGAACTAGGGACTAAAGATCAAGAATAAAAAAGCAACTGAGTTACAAGAAAATACCAGCTTTATTGCCAAAATAATAAACAACAATCCAAAGGATTTTAAGATGCATCGCAAGCTTTAAACTCCTACATCACCCTGCATCAAACAAAAGAAGCAATAATCAGCACACCGAAGCTTGCGAAATCAAATGCGTAAAAGATTTGCAAAACACAACAAAAACACAAGTCATGGAGTTTTATCAGAAGTGAGAACAAGGTCCTCAGCAGAATGTACGAAGATGATAGGACAGTCATAAAGCTGAGTCAGCCCAAACCAGTGAGGGGTCATCACTCTATTGCAAAATTCATGATAAGACAGTGTATCATCCATAAGGAAATAGTTGGTATAATACTTCACGTAGGAAGAAAGCAAGAGCTGAGCTGTTAAGTCAAAATAAAGTTGAAATAAAAGCCACGTCATAGCAGTGAAAATCTCCAAATTCACACAGTAAAAAAGTCAAGGTAAAAGCAGATTTATTAGCCCACTACAGACAAAAGAGGTCACTATCGTTCAAATCTCAGAGAATCAGAAAACGTGGTATTACCTCCTAACAGAATTGTACTACCACAAAGGCACCTCGTCGTCCTACACAAAAACCTCACACGTTTCAACCATTTTTTTCATCAGCAGACTTCAAATTTTTCACACGCACCAAAACCCTAAAAGCCTCCTATAAATAGAACTAATCATTAGCTCAAAAACAGAGAAGAAAACCCTAAGAAAACTCTGCCAAATTCAATTCCTAACATTTCCTAAAGCTCTTTTCGCAAACCTTCTCAGAGCTATCATCAAAGCCCTGTGCAAGGTGAGCTCGGCCACACACTCACGCACTCTCATCAAGACATATAAGCAGATAAAGAACCAAAACCACTGCGAAATAAGAGGAGAGAAGATGAATAAGATTCAAAGCAAAGCTAGGAAAGCACTCACCGGTGTTGCACCCCAAAATTTGACCAACAATTAATTACCCATCAAGTGTTCAAAGGTTGATACCTTTGCCAGAGAACTCAAGTGATCCTCAGAGGAATTGGTTGAAACCAAGGTTGTGTCCTTCATAACTGGAGAGTTGTGGGAGCTACTCAGATGATTCTGAGACTGTGAGGATAGACTTGAAGCTTTGAGAAAGCTTATGAGATGTCTTGAAAGCCATCATGAAGCCTAGAGAGGTCAGTTTACAAGAATTCAGAAGATTCAGCCATGAGTGGTAAAATTAGGGTCTGACTGGGTCAACCCTAGGTCAACTGATGATTTGGAGAGGGTTGAGACCTAATCCAAGAGCCATGTGATCATGGAATGATGTATTGAGATACTATAAGGATGATTCCTATACCAAATCATCATGATTGAGGAGTTTGAGAAGTTTTAAGCTAGGGTTTCTAAGGATTAACAGTGTAAAATCCCCTAGTTTGATCCCTATCTTCCAGGCAGTTTTAGCTCAAGATATGATTGTCATCTCATCTTCCCCACAACATGAATGTTGTAGATCTTGTTCTTAGATTTAATTTGAGTTGTATAAGTCCTTGATAGGATTTGCATAGCTCAAGTTATGGATTTGACAAATTACAGGTCATCTGAGGTATGTGAATCTGAGTCCTTGAAAGTCACCCAACTTGTAGACAACTTTTTCCCTAGTAGGATGATTCCTATGGATTCTTGGTCAACATGAATGTTGAAGTGCATCTTCTTAGCTTTCTATAGAGTACTATAAGTCCTTGATAGGATTTGTAGAACTCAACTTATGGCTTTGACAAGCCAAGGGCATTTTGGTCATTTGGAGGTTATAGGTCATTTCAAGCATAAGGCCATATCTCCTACTTCCAAGCTTCAAATGGAAAAATCTTCAACATCAAAGTTGCTTAGAATGATGTTTTAAGGCTAGTAAGGAGGTCATGAGATGTTGGAAAGGCTCATACCAAAAAGTGATAAAAATGGCCTAAAAATGAGGCATAAGTTAATTCAAGTGAGATTGAAAATCATAAATCATAAGCTATAAATCCAAACCATGTCATATGATAGGTCATTTTGACTCCAAATGACATTATAAGAACATTGGTTCAGCCACAATTTTGATTTGGGGCTTGCATCATGGGGTTACTTTGGAAAAGTCTTACTTGCATAATAAGATACCAAACCAAAACAAGGAAAAACTCAATAAACAAGGAAGATATGCATTGTAACTTGTATTAAATCTCATGTAAGGAGAAATTCAAGTCAGTTACCAAGATTATAAGGCATTTGGCATGAGATACCATGGTATGAGAAATGAAACTTCAAAATACCATTGCATGAAAACTTCAAGTTCTCACTAGATGATTCTAGGAGGTTCTAGACTTTTCTAAACCTCTCTATATAATGAGTGTAACTTGCATTGAGGCAAGGTTGGTGTTGATTGTGGTAGAGAAGAGAGTATGAAATCATAAAGCTTTATTTACAAATTACATTGAATCTCTTGATTCTTCTTCATTGCTATCCCATTTTTCTTCACAAACCTTCTCCATACATGTTTCTGAGTGTGTTCATGCTGGTTTGAGGATCCATTGATGAAGAATTGAAGGTGTTCCATTGGAAATTGCAAGGAAGCAAATCACATGGAATCTTGAAGTACAAGCTTGCTACATCAAATCTTTTGCATACAGAAGAATATTCATCATCTAGGGAGCATTCTTGAAGAGTTGCAAGGTCTGAAAGCAAGAGTTTCATCACCTACCATTCCAAGAAGCCAGGTATGCAAAACCCTTTCTACACCCTAATCTAGGCATGGCTACGGTAAATTATTAGTGTAAAGCTATTAGAGACAATTAGGTGGTCATTTTTGATGAGTTTGAGACCAATTGGAGAAGTTTCAACTATGGAGGTTAATTCTTGATGGAGCAAGAACATGCTATATAGTGAGTAATAATGCTAGCTTAATGGCTGATTTTGATGAGTGTAATGCAAGGATCATTTTTATGTAAAGAATGTTGAGTTTGGTTGAAGTGGAAAACTGATGATCCCAATGTTGTTGGATGAGAGTTCTGATGAGTGAGAAACCAGACCCAGGCTTGAGTGCACTATATACTTAGAGTGGAAATTAGTGGGCGCGTGCTTGCTTTACAGACACTAGTGTCTCATGAAATCCACGCTCAGACGAGGTTCATCCGGTTGGCTTCACTTTCAACCCTTTGGGTTGAGACGGTTGCTGGTTTGATGGATTGTCGACTATGGGGACCGATCATTTGTGATTCAGCTAAGTGAGGCCGCTTCATGAGCTGGTGATGCCACACCTTCTGGGTATCGTATCACCCCTCTTGAAAGTCTGTGACGCTGATGAACGCATAGGATGTCGCACCTTGAGTCAGTTTAGGTCCATACCTGTGAGCAGGGTTGGGTTTATTGCAGGAAACTTTGACCTTCAGACTACCTGGTTTTCTTGACAATGAACCAGTTTTGTTGGTACCAGGGTTTCTCAGTTGCAGATTTGTCTGTTCTTGATAGAGCAGGTTTTGATCAGAGGATCTTATCATCAGGTGTATGGTTGTTCTTGATAGAGCAGAGTTTTAGGATCTGAAGATCTCATCATCATCAGTTGTTTGTTCTTAATAGAGTTGAGTTTTGGGATCTGAAGATCTCATCATCATCAGTTGTTCGTTCTTGATAGAGCAAAGTTTTGGGGTCTGAAGATCTCATCATCATCAGTTGTTCGTTCTTGATAGAGCAGGTTTTGGGGTCTGAAGATCTCATCAGCAGATGTTGTTTGTTCTTGATAGAGCAGGATTTGGGATCTGAAGATCTCATCAGCAGATGTTGTTTGTTCTTGATAGAGCAGGTTTTGGGGTCTGAAGATCTCATCAGCAGCTGTATGTTTGTTCTTGATAGGGCAGATTTTTGATCAGGGGTCTGAAGACTTCATCAACAGATATTTCTTGATCATACATCCGAGGTCTTTATCATCAGACTTTTGTTCTTGACAGAGCAGAATTATGATCCGATGTATATGGTCCTATCAGATGGTTGTTCCCGACGGATCAGATTTGTTGTCCTACGCCGGGGTTTTCTTCTTATCCGTGGTTGTTCTTGACAGAGCAGCGTCATGGTTTTGTTGATACAAAATCTCCACAACAGCAGCTACCTGGATATATTATTGCATGACTGCATTTTGCATTAGTTCGCATATTCATTTTGCATTCCATTAGCAGGTGTCTGTGTTGCAGGCGCATTTCGTACCCTGATTTTGGTGTCCCGAGCAATATGAGATATTTTCTTCCATGAGTGGATCCAGTCTTATCACTGCATTGACACTATGTTGGCACGTTGACACCAGAATTAGGGGTGATCTCCTAAACGTACAGACACCCATGGCATTAGCATAATTCATCTTGCATGACAGAGGCCGGGGCTTGTCTTCTAACCCTTGTGTTTGCAGGTTTGACTCAGAATCGAGCAACTCAGACTAATGGAGCAGGTACAAGCTGAGTTGGGGAAAATCCAAAGCTAGTTGGGGCAGGTCATGAATGACATACAGGCAGTGCGCCTGGACCAGCAAGTACTCAGAGAAGAGAATCAACAGCTGCAGAATCAGTTGAGCTTTCTCATGGGAGTGGTGAGAAGTATGCTAAAAAAGGAGAGTGGTCAAGCACCCGAGGTGGAGACCAAAGTGATTTCTCCATTTCCGTCAGTGCCACCTGTGCTGAAGCCAAGTGGACCTCATGGATCCTCTACATAGCATGAAGCTCAAGACCTGTCTCGTCAGCAGCCGCGCCAGGCATCTCAGAATAACCCTGAAGGTCATAATCAAAAGAAGAAGCTACTTGATAGAGCTGTGGACCCAATACCTGTGAGTTATGCACAGCTGTTGCCACTGTTGGTTCAGAACCATGTTCTCAAGCTTCGGACTTTGGATCCACCGGATGACGTGTCATCAGACTTTGATCTCAGCACACATTGTGATTTCCACTCAGGAGCACCAGGGCGCCATGTTGAAACATGTAAGGCTTTCAAGAATAAGATTCAAGACCTTATTGACTCAAGGACAATTAGGTTTGTGCCGGGCGGCATGAGAGCATCGGGAAAGTTTATCCCGTACCCTGCAGAAGAGGTGAATGATTCCACTCCTTTGCCTGAAGCTGAGAAAGATCTTGAATATGTCCCGCGACTTTTGGTGACTGAATCGCCTCGCTCGCAGTTTCTACCTGGATCAAGTTCAAGGACGCAAGCGCCTAAACAAGGGACCGTTGCCATTCAGAAACGACGACCTCTTGCTCCTTGGCGGAAAGAATACCAGCACCAGAATCGAAAGAGGCCTCGCAACAACCTGGAAAGAAGGAATGATCCCCTTCATCATGTTCCAGTGCCACTCAGCCAAATTCTGCCATGTCTTATTCAGAGCTCGTTGGTGTATCCTAAAGATCTCAAGCCCGAATCAGAACCTTACCCCCCGGGGTATAATCCCAGTGTTCAGTGTGAGTATCACGCAGGATCCAAGGGACATGCAACTGATGATTGCTGTTGCGGTGGAAATAGGATCACAAACTATTAATGAGTTTGAATCGCAATTCAATTCACAACCGCTCTTTGATTTATCCGAAGGAAAAGGTCAAAAGAGGGAAAACCTATTTTTGCATCGTAAACACAATGCGGGGAAAGATCTAGGGTTCGGGGGTTGGTTAAACTTAGGGAAGGTATTAGCACCCTAAACTTCCGTAGTACTCTACGGGAACCTTTTGTTCAAATGTTTATTATTTGCTTTATTTATTTGCTTAAGGTATATGTACAAAGGATTAGAAGTGAGAAAATAAACCTAAGGGGTTAATTCTAAGTTTACTCGGCAAGACATCGCATCTTGTGCCTACGTATCCTTACGGGAGTGGAATCAGAGTAATCGTAGTTCCCCTCAAAAGGGAGGTTAGAGACTTCTTGATTGTGGTCAAGGTCTCAAGGGGAATAAACATGTCTTAAGGACACACTTACGCAGAGTGTAGAAACTCCAAATCTCTACGTTATGAATTGTTAAGTTGTAATTAGGGTTAAATTAGGGATTCCGCGGCGGGAAACCCTAAAATGAGCACAGCGGCTCTTTGACCTAGTGCTAGGGGTAAAATGGTAACTTTGTCTGCGGCAAGGCATTTGTGAGAATTAGGGTTTGTAGTTGTAAGGGTTTGAAGTTGAGGACTATTGGCGCGGCGACCAAAAGCTAGACCTAACCTTCGGATGTGTGTAGTGTGACTAGAATGTTGATAAATGTGGGAGAGATTGAATGACAAGCAGGGAATAAAACAGGAGTTAAAGCCATACAAACAGAAATTAAAGGCAGAAACTTAAAGCGCGATTATTGGTTCGCGAGGTTACATATGAGAAGCAGTTACAATATGATAATGAACTCGGAATGAAAAAAAATAAGATGAAATAAGCAATAAGCTGCAAAGTGAACAAACGATGTTAGTGGGCAGAGTTAAGCGGCAATCAAATTAATTATGAAACCATAAAGAAAAATATGCAAATTGGAGATTTAATATTATTAATATTAACTTGCAAAAAGATTTAATTTTAAAAAATGTTTTTTTTCAAGAAGAGTTTTATTTTGAATATTTCTAAGAAAAGCTCTTTCTTATTTTTATTTAAAAAAAAGTTTTTATATTTTATATTTACAAAAGTTTTAGTTTTATATTAAAAAAAAGATTTTAATTTTCATTTAAAAAAGAGTTTTTTTTATTTTATTATAAAAAGTTTTAATTTTATATTAAAAAAAAGGTTTTAATTTTTATTTTAAAAACAAATTTAAATTATAAAATAAAATGCTAAGAAACAAATTTAAAAATATAAAAAAAAAAATAACAAAATAAAAAATAAAGAAAAAACAAATAAAGGGGAGGGGGGTTGGGCCGGTCATCACACCCGGACCCAACCCATTTGTTAGTCATGAGGTGAAATGTTCTTTAGGGTTTCCAAACCCAGACTTATCCTCGCGGCGCCGTTGTTCTTCATCTTCCTCTCTCGTCTTTCTTCTTCCTCGCGCCGTGATCCTCTTCTTTCCTGAAACGAAACATGAACAATAAGAACATGTGAGATAACGCATGGTGGTTTACATTTTAGCCGATGATGTTTGAAGCTGAGGCTGCGGAGTTGATTGCCCGCCGTTTGTAGTGAACGGCGAAGGCGATCTCCTCGTCGGTGCTTCGTTCGTGGTTCTATGAGCTTTGTTCGTCGATGACGGGGACGATGATGAAGGCTCCGGTCCTTCTGAGTCTCGGCCGCCTAGGGTTTTCGCGATCTCCTTCGTTCGTTAGGGTTTCGCTCGCGATCTTCCTCTTAGGGTCCTTACGAGGTGATACCTTTCCCCTTTTATAACTTCTGACTTGGCTCTTTTTTGGGCCTTGGATACCATATCTGATTCGTGATTGATCTTATTTGATTTGATTGAATCGTATTTCCCCTTTTTTAAGATTTGATTGGGATTTCTGTTGATATGATTCTGAACTCGTTTTGATTCACTTGATACGATTTATTCCATCCCTGATTTGGAATTGATATCGATGTCAAATTTGTTTTCTGTTATTCTCTGATACAGCTTGCCTTACACCTTCAGGTTGGATTGATTAATATCTGATATTGATTCATACCTTCCTTTTCCAGAATTCCTTGATTGATTCGATTTTGTTGGATTTTTGCAGATGTGGATTGGATTGCCTTTGGATTTCTCTTGATCTGTTTGACATCTGACTTAATTCGAACTGATTTGTTTTTTGACTGATTTGTTTGATTGATTCAGGTTGGGGATTGACATCAAATCAAAATCTCTCTATTATTTTTCTGATATAGTTTGCCTTCAGATTGGATTGATTGATATCCGATTTTGATTCACAGAACTCCTTGATGGATTCGTTTTTCTGTTCTGTTATCGATCTCGAACTGATTCGTTTTTTGATTGATTCGTTTCTTTGATGCAGCTCAGATTCTTTTCCTCTTCTTCTTTCAGAGAGGGCTTGATGTTGTGTTGGTCTTTGCCGCCGAGACGGGTACACGGTAGTGATGACGCTTAGTCTGAACCGTCGAAGCAGGATACTACAATCCTGGTTTTTACGCTGTTGCTTCTGATTTACCTGATAGCCTGAGCAGCGACGACTGATAGGGACTGTTATGGTTTTGCACTTGTTTATCTTATGAACTGATATGTTTATGTTAGCTTATGCTTGTTCGTTCTGGTACAATTCATGCCATGATTTCTGAACTGACGCGAACTTCAGTTCTTCTGTGCAGTTTTGGCAGGTTGATTCAATTGGTGATAATGATTTGGGCTATGATGTTGAGCTGAGCCCAGTGCTTCCAATTGTGATGTCTATGACAGTCTTTATTGACATGGACTGAGTCCCTTGTATTCGAGCTGGTTCTGATACCCTTCTGAATTTACATTTTGCCTCTGTTTCTGATTCTTGTTGAGGCGCTTTAGGCATCAGAACTTGGATGTGCAGTCCATTTCTTCACCTCTGATTTTCTTACGATATGAGTTCATTTGTTTGGTTCAGAACTGTTGTGAATTTATGCTCTCTTGGATTTCAATTCAATTTAGTTATGAATGTTAGTTCGGACCATACACTCACTTTTCCTCTTCTGAACCTGTTTCTGATACATTGCTTTGATGCAATTTAGTTTGGTTTCACTTCTCTGTCTTGTTCAGAATTGCTGCAGTTTGATGCCTATGGCAACTTATGAATCGTTTTGGGTTTTGAGTTCTGAATGCTGAACCTGGTGTTGATGTGTTTGTGGATTTTCAGGTGTGGAAGTTTTGGAAACAAAGTGACTCAGACCTGCCGGCATCCGGGTCTGAGTTCAATCTTGCCTATGTTGCCTTATTCTCGTATCAGTTTGGAAATCCAATCGCGGCAAAACGAATCAGTCCCGCTTCTTTTATAACTTCTATCTCTCGGATGTCCCGTACCGATAAGAACAGGTGTTACCTGATCTGACGCCCACGGCGCGGATCGGTAACGGGGGTAGGACGCAGCTTCGGTTGTGCCACTCCCGGCACTCGATGATGACATTGTTCTGAGAGTGTCAAAAACAACTCCTAACCTTTTTCTATATTGTTTGTTTTGTTTTGATGTGCAGGTGAATCAGAGACTTTGAGGAGAAGCTCAAAGGACATCAAGAAGGATACTTAGAATTTTTAGGACTTAGGACCTTTAGAGTTAATGTAAATCCTTATACAGTAATTTCAAAAAATATGAAACAATCTCCCTTTTGTATAATGAGATTTTTATGAAATAAAACTCCCAAAATTTGACTCTATTTATATTTTATTCTTAGTTAAAAAATTATAAACATTTGTGAATAAATCCACAAATATTTAAATTCATTAACATAGTCATAAAACATAAACACTCCCACATGATATTCTTATTCGTGCACTTGTCTCATCATCTGATTAAAATCCAATTTAAATGCTAACCAGCCATTTCATAACCAAACACGGGTGTGCACCGTAATCACAACAGTTTCAGCATCAACAATAACACTACTCGTAATTAAACTCCACTGACCAAATGCCAAGAGCCACAATCCAATAACACCCAATTACGACTGTGCCTTAATAACAGAAATGGAAGCGTTTTGGAAATAAACCATGAGCGATGGAATGGATCTTAATCCAGTTGTGCTCGACAAGTTTTAATACCGACCACATCAAATTGGCACCTTGATATAATTAGACCTGGTGATAGGTAAATGCCTCAAAAAATAGTGTATCAAACGCCTCAGAACTTAATAATAGCCTGTCTTCAGGGAATTAGCAGAATTTGCGTAAAATGACCAAAATACCCCTAGAACCAAATCTGCAAAACAAAAACCTCCATAACTTGTTAGTGGTTAGCAAAGGTACATATGAGATGATATGAGAAATGACTGACTAAATATAAGGGTAAAATTTGGGGTATTACAGTTGCCCCTATTTAAATAGCTACACCGGACGATTTGAGTGACAGAGACTCGAGGAATCGTGGTGGAGAGATTTAAATATAGATAACCGAAAATTTTGCCCTTATATGCGACGGTATGCAATGCTATGGACAAAGCG
This sequence comes from Lathyrus sativus, assembly GCA_963859935.3. Taxonomy (NCBI): domain Eukaryota; kingdom Viridiplantae; phylum Streptophyta; class Magnoliopsida; order Fabales; family Fabaceae; genus Lathyrus; species Lathyrus sativus. The sequence continues at coordinate 461,243,818 of OZ012739.1, read as the reverse complement.
AGGACCGCTTAATGCAGATGATATGAATATGATGTGATGCGTATGCTGGAATGATGAATGCGAAAATGATGACGAATACTACGACACAGACGCTACGAGAAGAACACACTAGGGAAAACGACGTGCTGAGACACGGTACAACACTGGGGGATCCTAAAATGATGGTCAACTGGTGCGAACACGACCAATTTGTCATTTTGGGAACGAGATTCTCAAATGGAGATGACACCTGTGAGACGGCCTCCACTGGGGAATCTAAAAGATAAAACTGGATCATGTACGATTGCAAGATCGATTACAGAATGCTGGAGCATTGAGCAAAGAATAACATCCAAGCTTCTGTAAACTATCTCTCGTGACAGGATCAAACGGACTTTCGGAACTCCGTAACAAATATACAGGGTAAAGACCGGCTGTACGCCAAAATAAATGGACTTTGATGGGAAATGTCCTGATAAGCTTCTCGCGGGAGAACTGTCACTTATCGTTGGAAGGGACTTATGTGCAAAAATGGATAAGCACTCAAATAAAGAGGCTGCTGCTTATCTGATAAATAACTCTTCTCGTATTTAAGGTCGGCGCCTGGAATACGATTCTGATTCTTCTCTTGCTGAAGTGGTAAATAAACTTCTTCATGCTTCAAGATCGTGCTCTCCTGAACATGAAAAGGGTAAACTGAACTTCCTCATACTTCAGAATCGTGCTCTCCTGAATATGATTCGGCTCTTTCGGATAAATGAAATTCAGAATCGTGCTCTCCTGAATATGAAAAGGGTGAACTGAACTTCCTCATACTTCAGAATCGTGCTCTCCTGAATATGATTCGGCTCTTTCTTGTAAATGAAATTCAGAATCGTGCTCTCCTGAATATGAAAAGGGTGAACTGAACTTCCTCATACTTCAGAATCGTGCTCTCCTGAATATGATTCGGCTCTTTCTTGTAAATGAAATTCTTCATAATTCAGAATCGTGCTCTCCTGAATATGAAAAGGGCTAACTGAACTTCCTCATACTTCAGAATCGTGCTCTCCTGAATATGATTCGGCTCCTTCGGGTAAATGAAATTCTTCATAGTTCAGAATCGTGCTCTCCTGAATATGAAAAGGGCTAACTGAACTTCCTCATACTTCAGAATCGTGCTCTCCTGAATATGATTCGGCTCCTTCTTTTACTAAAGGATAAATGAACTTCTTCATGATTCAGAATCGTGCTCTCCTGAATATGATTCTGCTCAAACCTCCCCGTACTTCAAGACGACAGGTAAAATGGAAGCCCAACTGCTCTATGGAGATGGCCATTTGCTGCGAGTCATAACGAAGATAGGATCGGCTTCTTAGGTGAGAAATGTTGCATACCGATGTTGTAAGATGTAAAGTGTTGTACCGATGTTGTAAATGTAGAATTGTAAAGTGTTGTACTGATAGATTTTCCAGGCGTGAACTGGCGTGTATCTGTAAATGATTGTAGTTGAAGATAGTGCAAAATAAACGCACGTCCGGGTACAGTGATAAACTTCTCGGGCAAAAACAGTCGCGTATCTGCCATGGTATGGTGAGAATCTTTAGATGGTGCAAAATAGATGCACGTCCGGTTGGGCTCGACGACCGACAATACTGAGATTCAATCTAGGATCGAGCTAGAAAGAAGACTGGTAATCAAGACTCCGTCGAGGGAATGATCTCGAAGGGTAGATATCTTATCCTAGTGAGGAAAGATAGCTGAAGTAACCGTCATCCACGAGGATCGAGCTCTGTGGGGAAACTGGAAACAAGTAAGTATTTTAGGGCTGACAATCTATTTGGAGAGAATGGACAAACCCAAATTACTCGGCGGTAACGACCAATGATGATGAAACACAATGGACCTGTGAATGCTAACGCGTATGCATATGTTAATGTGAATGTATGTTAATGTCTTTGTATGCAAGATGTTATGAAATGAGTATGTAATGAATGAATATGTAATGAGTATGTAATGAATATGTAATGAAATAGGCATGTGATGCTTATGCCCTTGCGTACGTTGGCGAAACAGACTAGAGACGGGACGAGAGATGAAATAAACATCTCGACGGAGATACCCTGCGTTCTCTGCAACCAATACGTCAATCACGGGAAGGAATGGTAGGACCAACTATGGTTTCAAATTCTGAATTCTCTGGGGAGAAAGTAAATTGCTTAGGTGCACAGTATTACGTCTTCTCATAGGGAGAGGAAAACCTGAGGGACACTTTCGAGTTACCCAAGAAAGGGTTGTCAGCTTATAGTCTCGCTGGGGACTGTGTTAGAGCAATGTTTTGAAAGTGTTTCTGCAATAATGATATTTTCGGGGAGTGAAGAGATCCTTCCGAAATTCCCACTAGTCAAAGTAATTTATTACATTTCAAATTTGTTGTTTTTGAAGAACAGTTTTGAAAAATCTACAATGCACCTTTCATTTTCAAATTTTAAGAATAAACGCATTTTGCATAACAATAGAAAACGAAGAGCAATGCACCAAGGAATGTAAGTAACAATATGGTATCTTTTATTAAAGGGTGGTAGCTCGCTGAAGGCATAGCTCCACAGATGATTATGTTTTGAAATTGGCAACATGGGAAAAGGTTACATTGAATCCAATGACACCTACTGACACTAATAACTAAGACTAATCCAGAATCTTGCTTTGGGCAAGGATGAAAGAACTGAAACATGGCTCTTATGCGGAAAGTGTGTTCGCGATGATCAGTGTCCTCTGATGCAATGAAATGCCTTTGTCCCTAACTTTTGCCTGGACCGCCCTCTCGGGTTTTCAATCCACCGGGACGCTCCTTTTTGCCTAAGCCGCCCTTTCGGGTTTTCAACTTAGCGAGCTTTTTATTATTATTATTTTTTTTCAACCCTTACTTTTGCCTAAGTCGCCTTTTGCAGGTTTTCGACTTAGCGGGTTTTTAGGCATAATATTTTCGGACTGCATCAGAATTCACGGGGTGTGCAAGCTCTTCACCATCCATTGTCGTGAGTATCAGAGACCCTCCGGAGAAAACGGTCTTTACGACGAATGGGCCTTCATAATTGGGCATCCACTTTCCACGCATATCTTTATGCACTGGCAAGATCTTTTTGAGTACGAGCTCTCCTTGACGGAACTCACGGATACGAATCTTCTTGTCAAACGCTCTTTTCATCCGTTTCTGATATAATTGCCCATGACACATGGCTGTCAAGCGCTTCTCGTCAATGAGATTCAACTGATCCAGTCTGTCTTGAACCCACTCAGCCTCCTCAAGTTCAGCTTCCATCAACACTCTTAAAGAAGGTATCTCTACTTCGATGGGGAGCACGGCGTCCGTTCCATACACCAATGAGAAGGGTGTTGCCCCTGTCGAAGTTCTCACTGAGGTTCTGTATCCATGCAAAGCAAACGGTAACATCGCATGCCAATCTTTGTAAGTCACAACCATCTTTTGCAGGATTTTTTTGATATTCTTATTCGCAGCTTCAACGGCCCCATTTATCTTAGGACGGTACGGAGAAGAATTGTGATGAGTGATCTTGAAACTGTCACACAACTCTTTCATAGTCTTGTTATTCAGATTGGTGCCATTGTCAGTTATTATCCGGCTTGGGACTCCATAACGGCAGATGATTTCTTTCCTGATGAAGCGGGCAACCACTTGCTTGGTCACGTTGGTGTAGGAGGCAGCCTCTACCCACTTGGTGAAATAATCAATAGCAACGAGGATAAAACGATGACCATTAGAAGCCTTCGACTCGATTGCCCCAATCATGTCAATGCCCCACATAGAGAACGACCATGGTGACGACAAAACATTCAACGGTGATGGAGGTACATGCATTTTATCAGCATAAATTTGGCACTTATGGCATTTTCTAGCGTATTGGATGCAGTCAGCTTCCATGGTTAACCAATAATACCCAGCCCTTAACATCTTCTTGGACATAGCATAACCATTGGCATGAGTTCCGAAGGTCCCCTCATGAATTTCCTGCAGTAACATGTCCGCTTCCCGTTTATCAACACATCTGAGCAGAACCATGTCGTGATTTCTCTTGTATAACACACCATTACTGATAAAGAATTTGGACGCCAGTCTTCTCAATGTTTTCTTGTCCAGACCAGTAGCACCATCGGGATACTCTTGCTTGACGAGATAGTTCTTGATATCATGAAACCAAGGCTTTTCATCCACCTCAACTTCTTCGACCGTCTGACAATAAGCGGGCTCAACCTTGCGCTCAATATGGATAAGAGGTGCTTCATTAACGAATTTAACTTTCCACATGGATGCTAACATGGCTAAAGCATCAGCAACGTGATTCTCGGATCTAGGAACATGCTCGAACTCTATCTCGTCGAAATATTTGATCAGCTCAATAATATAGTCCTTATAAGGGATTAACTTCTCATTCTTCGCTTCCCATTTGCCTTGTACCTGGTAAATAACCAAGGCTGAGTCACCACTTACTTTAAGAAGTTTGATTCGGAGGTGAATTGCTGCTTCGAGGCCAAGAATACATGCTTCATATTCTGCGACGTTATTAGTACACTCAAAGTCCAACCTTGCTGTAAATGGAGTGAATCCACCCTTTGGGTTCCTCAACACGGCGCCTATACCATGCCCATTGAAATTCGAGGAACCATCAAACATCATCCTCCACCAAAGACCTGGCTCTGGACCTTCGCTCGGATCTGGCTCTTCACAATCTCTTTTAATCAACAAAATATCCTCATCCGGAAAATCAAACTTAAGAGGTTCATAATCTTCAACTGGCTGGTCTGCAAGATAATCAGATAAAATACTACCCTTAATCGCCTTCTGGGGTACATACTGGATGTCATATTCGGATAACAACATGTGCCAACGGGCTAGCCTCCCGGTTTGAGCAGGTTTTTCAAAAATATACTTGATCGGATCCATTTTAGAAATCAACAATGTGGTATGACAGACCATATATTGCCGAAGGCGCCTAGCGGCCCATGCCAATGCACAACAAGTTTTCTCCAATGGTGAGTATCTATTTTCGCAATCGGTAAACTTTTTGCTCAGGTAATAAATCGCATGTTCCTTTTTCCCAGTCTCATCATGTTGTCCAAGCACACAACCCATAGACTTCTCAAGAACGGTAAGGTACATAAACAACGGTCTTCCAGGTACGGGAGGAATCAGAATAGGGGGATCTTGCAAATAACTCTTAATCTTCTCAAACGCCTCTTGGCAATCAGGGTTCCACTCAACCGTCTGCCCCTTACAAAGCAATTTGAATATCGGCTCACAAGTAGCGATCATGTTGGAGATAAACCTGGAAATATAATTCAAACGTCCCAGAAAACCTCTAACTTGCGTCTCGGTTCGCGAAGCTGGCATATCTTGAATGGCGCGGACTTTGTCAGGATCCACCTCAATCCCTCGCTGGCTAACAATGAAACCAAGCAATTTTCCAGATCTGACACCGAAGGTACATTTAGCAGGGTTCAATTTCAACTGATATTTCCTGAGCCGTTCAAACAGCTTCACCAAATGGTCTAGATGCTCCTCTTCACTCTGAGACTTGGCTATCATATCGTCCACGTACACCTCAATCTCCTTGTGCATCATATCATGAAAGAGAGTGGTCATAGCGCGTTGGTAAGTTGCCCCTGTGTTCTTCAAACCGAAGGGCATGACTTTGTAGCAGAAGGTCCCCCAAGGAGTAATGAAAGTAGTCTTCTCTCGATCGTCAGGATCCATCTTGATCTGATTATAGCCAGAGAAACCATCCATAAATGAAAACAACGCAAAGCTGGCTGTATTGTCTACCAGTGTATCAATATGTGGCAGGGGGAAGTCGTCTTTCGGACTTGCTTTGTTCAGATCCCTGTAGTCCACACACATCCTAACTTTACCGTCCTTCTTAGGCACTGGCACAATGTTGGCAACCCAATCTGGATATTTCGCGACTGCCAAGAAACCTGCATCCAACTGCTTTTTAACCTCATCTCGAATCTTCAAAGCCATGTCGAGTCTCGTTCTTCGAAGTTTTTGCTTGATAGGTGGACAATCTGGCTTAAGTGGCAACTTGTGAACAACAATATCTGTGTCTAGACCCGGCATATCTTGATACGACCACGCAAACACATCAATATATTCTTTTAACAACTCAATCAACCTCGGCTTAACCTCTGTCCCAAGCCTTGCACCAATCTTGACCTCTTTCTTGTTCTCATCTGTACCGAGATTAATTAAGTCCACCTGCTCTTTATACGGTTGAAGCTCTGTGTACTCGTACTCAATCAATCTTGTCAGTTCAGCGGGTACTTCAAAATCTTCTTCACCCTCGTCCTCAGCTTGATTGATGGGTGCATCCCAGTCAGGAGTGTTAGTAAAGTCATTGGATCCAACAAGGTTTACGACGTCTCTGTATGATGGAAGGCTTACTTAATTAAAATGCTCGAAGATATGTAAGAATGAAATGCTGTTTTTTTATTTTTTTGGGAAAAAGGTTGCCAATTTCATTTTTAAAGGTGAAAACGAAAGACGCAAATGAACCAAAATGGAATTGAACAAAATGCTTTTATTAATATCTTTTTAGAAATGAAAGGTGGCCCAATAAAAACGACCCTATAGCCTTGGGCAGAGCTACGGATTTTTATTTGAAAATGTAAATGAAACTTTAAAAAAGAATTACTTTGACAAGGGAAAAATAACAGGGATCTCTACGGCCTCCCAGTTGTTCAAAACTGCATCACCCTTAAACACCAGGTTGCTCAGCTCTTCATTTTTCTCACAGTCACTGATGGCATTGACTTGGAAACCTCCGCTGACAAATACCTCTTGGATAACCTTCGGACGCCCTTCGACAGTTGTGGCAGCTCCATTCTGAGTTGGTTTGTAACCCAACCCAGAGCGATTAGTCTTGTTCTTGACATCAATTACCTCTCCCCAACCTTCAGGAATGCCCCTGTCAATTGTTGATTTGGTACTCTTCAGAGATGCAAAAGATGGATTACCCTGACCCACTGTCTCTTCGACTTCTAGCAGAACAACATTGGCGATCTCAAGTGCTTGAAAGGAGATTTCTAAAGCGTTCTCATCGGCCTCGATGTAACGGAAAGAAGACAGGTTACTGACCATCAGATCCTCCTCACCGTGTATAATAACCAACTTTCCATCGATTACGAACTTCATCTTTTGATGTAACGTTGAGGTTACTTCCCCAGCGGCATGAATCCACGGCCTTCCAAGTAAGCAGCTGTAATTGGGATTGATGTCCATGACTTGAAACGTGATATTAAAAACTTGCAGACCAATCAGGATAGGAAGCTCAACCTCCCCCATTACCGACCGGCGAGAACCATCGAAAGCCTTGACGACCAAAGGAGTAGGTTTCAACACAGTCTCTTTGAAAACCAACTTATCAAGAACCCTCTTGGGTAGAACATTCAGAGAAGAGCCGGTGTCTACTAGTACTCTCGCTAAATTGTCCTCCTGACATTTCACCGATATATGTAAAGCACGATTATGATTCGGACCCTCCTTCGGTAACTCTTCATTGCTGAAACTAAGGGTGTTACAGGCGGTCAAATTGGCAATCACACTATCAAACCGACTGGTGCTGATATCTTGATCCACATGTGCTTGAGTCAAAACCTTCTGCAAGGCCATCCTATGAGCGAGTGAACTCATCAACAGAGACAAAATCGAAATCTTGGAAGGAGTCTGATGAAGTTGATCGATAACTTTATAGTCACTTTTCTTGATGATCCTCAAAAACTCAGCATCTTCATCATTCGTAACAGCTCCCTTACCTTTGTCTTTGACGGCCACTGGGATATTAGTGGTCTCCTTAGGTGGGACCTCATTAGAACGGGGAGTATACACACGACCACTGCGAGTCATCCTGCTTGCCTCTGCGATATTGGTCACAGTGTCCTTAACCTCTTCATTTGGAATAACCTTCCCAGACTCCTTGTCAATCATCGTCACGTCGTATTTCCAAGGCACCGCTTTTGGATCACTGAAAGGAAACGGACTTGATTTTCGAATAACTATTGGCTTATGCTGATTCACCTCAGGGATAGACGACCTTGGTATATCGAACACGAGATTTGCAGAACCTGCCCCTGATAGATTAAACACTGGCACCTTTCCCTTTGATCCAGGCTGATGGAAGACTGGCTCAACCACAGCGACCTCATCTTTCTTGGATTGGCTTGTCACTTGTAAAACACCCTCATTAATCAACCTCTGAACATCATTCTGAACCAACACACAACCCCTAATACTGGCTTCACAACTTACACATGCAACGTGGGAAGTATCTACCAAACCAGCTTCAAACAGTTTCGAATGGAACATCTTGAGAGGAGTCTTAATCTGTACAACGTCAAGGACATAACCTTCCTCCGAATCGGCACTAATGGCATTGACACTCTCATGGTTAGGAAAAGGGTTCTTCTTAACATTCGGTTGAGGATCTTCAAATGACAAAATCTTCTTTTCCAATAAATCCCTGACAATATTTTTGAGAGCATAACAATTCTCCAGATCATGACCGGGCGCACCCTCATGAAATAAACAATGAGCGGCGGCGTTGTAATTGGCGGGTAGAGGATTAGGAGGCGGACCCAAAGCCCGAGTAGTGATCAGACCTTGCTTGACCAAAGAGGGGTACAACTCAGTGAAAGTCATTGGAATCGGTGGACAAGGCTTATACGTTCTTCTGTTCGGAACATTCTGGCAAGGAGCCGGACTCTTTGGCTGTTGAGGAGCAGGGGCGTTGGGCGCCTGTAGGTAGTTGATAGGAGGCGGATAAACAGGAGGTTGTTGCATAGGTTGATACATAGGACCCTGTTGATTGAAAGAAGGTGTAATAGCTGCCACATAGGGTTGTTGAGCATATTGGATTGGGTACCTTTGAGGTTGAGCATAACCTTGTGGATATCGATAAAAGTGTTCTCTTGGTCTACCAGAGGATATAGCATTAGTCTCGCCTTCTTTTTTCTTTTGGGAGCTATACGGAGGTTTCTTCGGCTGATCCTTAGAAGCACCATGATTATTTGTCATTTTACCACTTTTCATACCCAATTCAATCTTGACACCCACAGCAACGATGTCAGAGAAATTTGAAGTCACACTACCCACCATTCTTTCGTAAAATTCTGGACGAACCGTGTCGACAAACCAATCAGCTAACTCTTTCTCGGTCAAAGGAGGTTCTACCTGCGAAGCAATCTCTCTCCACCTTTGAGCGTACTCTTTGAATGACTCAGAATTCTTTTGTGACATACTCAACAACTGTCTTCTGTCAGGAGCCAGATCCATATTGTACTTGTAGTGTTTGATGAAAGCGTCAGATAAATCCTGGAAACTCTTAACGCGAGACTGGTCCAAAGTTAAATACCACTTGGAAGAAGCACCTTTCAAACTATCTTGGAAGCAATGAATCATCAGTTTATCATTCTCAACATGGGCAGCCATTTTGCGATAATACATGATCAGATGACTCTTAGGACAGGTGGCGCCTTCATAACGATCGAAGTTCGGAGTTTTGAACTTCGGGGGAATAACCAAACCCGAGACCAAACAAACATCCCTTGCAGCAGTCCCAAAAATTTGATCGCCCTCTACTTTTTTCAATCTCTGGACGATGGTGTCTACTTCCTCACGAAGCTTATCATGTTTCTCATAACCTTCAACATTCTCATCAAGATTATCAAAAACTATCTCATTGAAATACGGTTGCGCACGGGTGTGTACAACAGGTGGTGCAAAGATAGGAGCCCCCCTAGAAACTTCAGAAAACAAAGGCACGACTTGCTGAACAGGCTGATTAATTGGAACAGTGGCTTGAGGAGGCACAAAACCGGGAGCAAGACCATAAGGTGGGTCCCTTGCTACGGTCACACTGGGTGGAGGGTCCACAGTAACGCCGGTAATCTCGGAAACAACAGTGGGCTGGGTATCCATCTTAGCATTCATGACATGTAACAATTCCATCATACGCCCCATACCCCCTCGAAGGTCTTCAAGTTCATTGCTAAGGCGACCAATCTCTTTTGCCTGATCCTCCATTCTCTTTCGAGTTTGAGCTCTGGTGTTGTACTGGTGCCGAGAACTCAGGGTGACGAAACTGGAAGGCGAGAGAACCGAACATGAGAAAACGGAAGACACATGCAATGCAAGAAAGTAAATGATACTATGAGGCAAATGAAGATTTCATGGAATTCAAACATTTATGAATGTCGTGGGATACCAAGGAAATCTTTTTCTTGTTTTTCATTTTATTTTATTCGTGGTATCCTGCGATATCCATAAATGGTATTTGAACTCCATGAAATACAATGCAATGAGATGCTTTATGGATGCAATGCATGAAAACACACAAAGTCCTAGGTTAAAGGAACGTGAGCGGAGTCAAGGTCTACCCATCCCAAAAGGAGTGTACTATAGGTTAGTTGTACCTGCAGAACAAGGTTCTACAAAGTGCCCAAAGTCATCAGCCCATCTTTCGGATATTATCAACCTTCCGACTGACTCAGGGGTTAATAATATTCTCAAGAGAACCTCTTTTGAGTGTAGTATCGCGTAGCAGCCGTTGTAGGATTACTCCCACATAGCTCCCGCACTACGTCCTAAATAAGGCCAAGGTGGTGTAAAGGTACTACGGTCCTCAATATCACAGACTCCAATCGACCATGGAAAACGTTTTTACGATTACTCGTTCAACCGAACCATTTTCGAAAAGGTCTCAACTGAGCGGTGATTCTCGAATCAGCTTGGTCGGGATTCACTCCCTATAAGCCTCATCGAATATATCCCCATCCTATAATAATGTCACTAGTCCGGGCGTAGGACTTATCTCACAACACAAGGAACAGTCCCCAAATCAAAGTACAAATATATACATGCAAATGAATAGTAAAACAAATAGTAATAAATATGAACAAATTAGGGGTAACCCTCAAAAGTTAAGGGAATCCCCAGTGAAGTCGCCATTTTCTGTTGCGGTGGAAATAGGATCACAAACTATTAATGAGTTTGAATCGCAATTCAATTCACAACCGCTCTTTGATTTATCCGAAGGAAAAGGTCAAAAGAGGGAAAACCTATTTTTGCATCGTAAACACAATGCGGGGAAAGATCTAGGGTTCGGGGGTTGGTTAAACTTAGGGAAGGTATTAGCACCCTAAACTTCCGTAGTACTCTACGGGAACCTTTTGTTCAAATGTTTATTATTTGCTTTATTTATTTGCTTAAGGTATATGTACAAAGGATTAGAAGTGAGAAAATAAACCTAAGGGGTTAATTCTAAGTTTACTCGGCAAGACATCGCATCTTGTGCCTACGTATCCTTACGGGAGTGGAATCAGAGTAATCGTAGTTCCCCTCAAAAGGGAGGTTAGAGACTTCTTGATTGTGGTCAAGGTCTCAAGGGGAATAAACATGTCTTAAGGACACGCTTACGCAGAGTGTAGAAACTCCAAATCTCTACGTTATGAATTGTTAAGTTGTAATTAGGGTTAAATTAGGGATTCCGCGGCGGGAAACCCTAAAATGAGCACAGCGGCTCTTTGACCTAGTGCTAGGGGTAAAATGGTAACTTTGTCTGCGGCAAGGCATTTGTGAGAATTAGGGTTTGTAGTTGTAAGGGTTTGAAGTTGAGGACTATTGGCGCGGCGACCAAAAGCTAGACCTAACCTTCGGATGTGTGTAGTGTGACTAGAATGTTGATAAATGTGGGAGAGATTGAATGACAAGCAGGGAATAAAACAGGAGTTAAAGCCATACAAACAGAAATTAAAGGCAGAAACTTAAAGCGCGATTATTGGTTCGCGAGGTTACATATGAGAAGCAGTTACAATATGATAATGAACTCGGAATGAAAAAAAATAAGATGAAATAAGCAATAAGCTGCAAAGTGAACAAACGATGTTAGTGGGCAGAGTTAAGCGGCAATCAAATTAATTATGAAACCATAAAGAAAAATATGCAAATTGGAGATTTAATATTATTAATATTTACATGCAAAAAGATTTAATTTTAAAAAATGTTTTTTTTCAAGAAGAGTTTTATTTTGAATATTTCTAAGAAAAGCTCTTTCTTATTTTTATTTAAAAAAAAGTTTTTATATTTTATATTTACAAAAGTTTTAGTTTTATATTAAAAAAAAGATTTTAATTTTCATTTAAAAAAGAGTTTTTTTTTTTATTTTATTATAAAAAGTTTTAATTTTATATTAAAAAAAAGGTTTTAATTTTTATTTTAAAAACAAATTTAAATTATAAAATAAAATGCTAAGAAACAAATTTAAAAATATAAAAAAAAAATAACAAAATAAAAAATAAAGAAAAAACAAATAAAGGGGAGGGGGGTTGGGCCGGTCATCACACCCGGACCCAACCCATTTGTTAGTCATGAGGTGAAATGTTCTTTAGGGTTTCCAAACCCAGACTTATCCTCGCGGCGCCGTTGTTCTTCATCTTCCTCTCTCGTCTTTCTTCTTCCTCGCGCCGTGATCCTCTTCTTTCCTGAAACGAAACATGAACAATAAGAACATGTGAGATAACGCATGGTGGTTTACATTTTAGCCGATGATGTTTGAAGCTGAGGCTGCGGAGTTGATTGCCCGCCGTTTGTAGTGAACGGCGAAGGCGATCTCCTCGTCGGTGCTTCGTTCGTGGTTCTATGAGCTTTGTTCGTCGATGACGGGGACGATGATGAAGGCTCCGGTCCTTCTGAGTCTCGGCCGCCTAGGGTTTTCGCGATCTCCTTCGTTCGTTAGGGTTTCGCTCGCGATCTTCCTCTTAGGGTCCTTACGAGGTGATACCTTTCCCCTTTTATAACTTCTGACTTGGCTCTTTTTTGGGCCTTGGATACCATATCTGATTCGTGATTGATCTTATTTGATTTGATTGAATCGTATTTCCCCTTTTTTAAGATTTGATTGGGATTTCTGTTGATATGATTCTGAACTCGTTTTGATTCACTTGATACGATTTATTCCATCCCTGATTTGGAATTGATATCGATGTCAAATTTGTTTTCTGTTATTCTCTGATACAGCTTGCCTTACACCTTCAGGTTGGATTGATTAATATCTGATATTGATTCATACCTTCCTTTTCCAGAATTCCTTGATTGATTCGATTTTGTTGGATTTTTGCAGATGTGGATTGGATTGCCTTTGGATTTCTCTTGATCTGTTTGACATCTGACTTAATTCGAACTGATTTGTTTTTTGACTGATTTGTTTGATTGATTCAGGTTGGGGATTGACATCAAATCAAAATCTCTCTATTATTTTTCTGATATGGTTTGCCTTCAGATTGGATTGATTGATATCCGATTTTGATTCACAGAACTCCTTGATGGATTCGTTTTTCTGTTCTGTTATCGATCTCGAACTGATTCGTTTTTTGATTGATTCGTTTCTTTGATGCAGCTCAGATTCTTTTCCTCTTCTTCTTTCAGAGAGGGCTTGATGTTGTGTTGGTCTTTGCCGCCGAGACGGGTACACGGTAGTGATGACGCTTAGTCTGAACCGTCGAAGCAGGATACTACAATCCTGGTTTTACGCTGTTGCTTCTGATTTACCTGATAGCCTGAGCCGCGACGACTGATAGGGACTGTTATGGTTTTGCACTTGTTTATCTTATGAACTGATATGTTTATGTTAGCTTATGCTTGTTCGTTCTGGTACAATTCATGCCATGATTTCTGAACTGACGCGAACTTCAGTTCTTCTGTGCAGTTTTGGCAGGTTGATTCAATTGGTGATAATGATTTGGGCTATGATGTTGAGCTGAGCCCAGTGCTTCCAATTGTGATGTCTATGACAGTCTTTATTGACATGGACTGAGTCCCTTGTATTCGAGCTGGTTCTGATACCCTTCTGAATTTACATTTTGCCTCTGTTTCTGATTCTTGTTGAGGCGCTTTAGGCATCAGAACTTGGATGTGCAGTCCATTTCTTCACCTCTGATTTTCTTACGATATGAGTTCATTTGTTTGGTTCATAACTGTTGTGAATTGATGCTCTCTTGGATTTCAATTCAATTTAGTTATGAATGTTAGTTCGGACCATACACTCACTTTTCCTCTTCTGAACCTGTTTCTGATACATTGCTTTGATGCAATTTAGTTTGGTTTCACTTCTCTGTCTTGTTCAGAATTGCTGCAGTTTGATGCCTATGGCCACTTATGAATCGTTTTGGGTTTTGAGTTCTGAATGCTGAACCTGGTGTTGATGTGTTTGTGGATTTTCAGGTGTGGAAGTTTTGGAAACAAAGTGACTCAGACCTGCCGGCATCCGGGTCTGAGTTCAATCTTGCCTATGTTGCCTTATTCTCGTATCAGTTTGGAAATCCAATCGCGGCAAAACGAATCAGTCCCGCTTCTTTTATAACTTCTATCTCTCGGATGTCCCGTACCGATAAGAACAGGTGTTACCTGATCTGACGCCCACGACGCGGATCGGTAACGGGGGTAGGACGCAGCTTCGGTTGTGCCACTCCCGACACTCGATGATGACATTGTTCTGAGAGTGTCAAAAACAACTCCTAACCTTTTTCTATATTGTTTGTTTTGTTTTGATGTGCAGGTGAATCAGAGACTTTGCGAAGAAGCTCAAAGGACATCAAGAAGGATACTTAGAATTTTTAGGACTTAGGACCTTTAGAGTTAATGTAAATCCTTGTACAGTAATTTCAAAAAATATGAAACAATCTCCCTTTTGTATAATGAGATTTTTATGAAATAAAACTCCCAAAATTTGACTCTATTTATATTTTATTCTTAGTTAAAAAATTATAAACATTTGTGAATAAATCCACAAATATTTAAATTCATTAACATAGTCATAAAACATAAACACTCCCACATGATATTCTTATTCGTGCACTTGTCTCATCATCTGATTAAAATCCAATTTAAATGCTAACCAGCCATTTCATAACCAAACACGGGTGTGCACCGTAATCACAACAGTTTCAGCATCAACAATAACACTACTCGTAATTAAACTCCACTGACCAAATGCCAAGAGCCACAATCCAATAACACCCAATTACGACTGTGCCTTAATAACAGAAATGGAAGCATTTTGGAAATAAACCATGAGCGATGGAATGGATCTTAATCCAGTTGTGCTCGACAAGTTTTAATACCAACCACATCAAATTGGCACCTTGATATAATTAGACCTGGTGATAGGTAAATGCCTCAAAAAATAGTGTATCAAACGCCTCAGAACTTAATAATAGCCTGTCTTCAGGGAATTAGCAGAATTTGCGTAAAATGACCAAAATACCCCTGGAACCAAATCTGCAAAACAAAAACCTCCATAACTTGTTAGTGGTTAGCAAAGGTACATATAAGATGATATGCGAAATGACTGACTAAATATAAGGGTAAAATTTGGGGTATTACAATTGCGAAGATTTTCAAGCCCGTGTGCAACACCTGATGGGTAGAAGGTACATATCGTTCCAAAGAGGGAAGTTGGTTGTACACCGCCCTGCTAAGCAAGTCTGAAGACTCCGAGGGTCGATTCCCCACAGCAAATCATTGTGAAAGCCCGGCTCCGAGGAACTGGCAATTTTCGTTTGTCTTGTTCATTCTCCTTGCATTTGTGATTTCTTTCTTGTTTGAATGTAAATTTCGTTTGTAAAACTTGTTGTTTTTCAATTGATATTGATAATGAAATAAACATGCATGTTTTGAATAAATCTAGTCGTGTTCACTCATTTGCTTTTCATTTGTTTGTTAAACACTTGTTCAAGTAGAATCTGGGGAGGATGATGAAATCCATGACGCGTAAGCTGCCAACAGCGTTGCTTTCGAATAAAAAAAACCTGTTGACGATGTACAGGCATTGTTTCAATTCATAAACAGTGGAGATATAAGGAAGAATCCATTGATAACCCCTTTGAGCCTAGTAGTAGGAGTTTCTTTTGAAAAAAAACCTTAATCTAAACCCGGGGATGGGTAGGTGTCAGTTAATTTGACCGAGCATTCAAATAAAAAGGAGTGTTTCCCACTCGAGGGTAAATCACAGCTATATAAGTCGTGCCTAAAAAAAAAGAAAGAAAAAACCACAATGGTTAAATCTTGCCGACTAACGAGTGAAACGGTCAAAATCCTTTTAACAAGTCAGACAAGCCCGTGTCACGCAATTTGTTCAAACAAAAGAATGAAAAAAGAAAGAAGCCTGCTAAGTCGAAACTTGAGAACACGCGACTTAGGCAAAATGAGGCATCCCGGTAAACCTGAAGGTTCGGGCAAAAAGAAAAAAGAAAAACGAAGAGTTGAAAAAATGAAAAGGATTTGAAAATCCTCAAGCAAAGAACAAAGTCGTGGTGACCCGAGGCGTCCAAAGACGCGAAAGTGAGCGACCGACACTCTGAAAGCGTGTGGTGCCCGAACCATCACTCCTATCATTCAACCTTCGAAAAGGTGAATGCTCATGTCGAATTAACTGAACGTAGGATCGGAAAACATCACGACGAGTGGGTGGGTTAAGATGAATCTTGAGCCTTTATCCCTTTCTTTCAAAAACCGTGAACCTGACCACGTTTCAACCCGAAAAAGTCCTAACTGAAACAGGTTTGTTTCGAAAGCATGCTTTGGCAAAGATCGCGTCGAAACTGACTCCCTGAATGGATCCCTCTTATAGTGTTACTTCAATGTTGACGTTTTAACTGATTGATTCATTAGTTGTCACAAAAATCTTTTCCAATGAATTGGCTGGATTTTCAAAACTGTCATGTGTATTGCATTTAATATGTCTTTTATGCAGAAACAGTTTGTTTTACTTGCGAGTAAGCACATGATGACAGGGAAGTTTTGACAAAGGAAAGTTTGATCAAGATCAAGTATAGAATGCTTGAGTGTTCCGGTGAACCGGGGCAAAACATCAAATGACTATGTTGTGGGAGTCGATTCCTCGAAGAACGTTTAAACTGAGGCCATTAAGTCAAGGCTCGGTGAATCTCTCGCAGCTAAAAGTTGCTTCCCCACAGTTCAGTCCATCAGGGGCAAAGTTGTTTCAAGGCTGGGGCAGTTCACCCCAAGAGCGCAGAAGTCGTACTTATCCGAAAGTCGTTACCTCAGAAGTGCATAGCCCAGGGTACAAGGCACCCGTAGTTAGGGGCATGATATAAAATGAATTAGGCGGGGGGGGGGGGGGGGCATCCGCCCGAAGAAATCGTTGGTGAAATCAACGCATATCCCCTTAGAGGCCACCGAAGTATATCCTCGATAGGCGTGGCGCCTTTTCCCCAGATGAGTAGCTAAGGATTGATATCCTCAGCAGTTTTGATACACGAGTACTCCTCAGACTTGATTGGTCCATCAGTTGTCCCCAGCAAGGGTCAGTCTCCGTGAGACGTGTGCAAGAGTTATCCTCAGCGTGTTAAGATTGATATCGTCAATAGAGTGTATCCCTTTTCCCCAACAAGAGGATAGCACTTCCCCAGCAGCAGGCAGGTAGATTGATATCCCCAGCCGGGCATAACCATGGTTGGCAGATGAAGTGTTTCCCCCAAGCAGATCCTGAAGGATTGTCCAGCAAGCTGAAGTTTGTTTATCCCCGTAAGTTTGAGGACTTAATGACATGAGTGTCTTGTAGCCTGGAGGCTATGTTCCCCAGAAGGGTCGTTTCCCAGAGAGCCGTTCAGGGCATTTATCGCTTTCCCCATGCAGAGTAGCAGAGGGTGGTGTGTTGTTCAGCCTGATGTGCTGTGTTTCCTGGAGGAGCCCGTCGTCCCAAGGTTTAAGCCCAGTTGAGATTGGCGCAGGTTGCAGTTTCCCTGAAGGGTAACCTTTTCCCCAGGCAGAGATGATTCTCTTCCCCAAGAAGTTGCATCCTGAAGGAACGTCATCTCCTCAGCTGAGTCACGCGCCGAAGCATGATTCATATTCCCCCGCACCGGGTCACAAGTGCAGGTTTCGTAGAAATGTTTGGGCGCCGAAGCTCGTGTTCTTTTCCCCCGCACCGGGTCACAAGTACAGGTTTCGTAGAAATGTTTGGGCGCCGAAGCTCGTGTTCTTTCCCCCCGCACCGGGTCACAAGTGCAGGTTTCGTAGAAATGTTTGGGCGCCGAAGCTCGTGTTCTTTCCCCCCGCACCGGGTCACAAGTGCAGGTCTCATAGAAATGTTTGGGCGCCGAAGCTCGTGTTCCCCCCCGCACCGGGTCACAAGTGCAGGTTTCGTAGGAAACTATTCGTACGCCGAAGTATGCAGCAACTGATGGTGCCAGACTGAAGTCTCCAGCGGAATTGAGATTCCCCACCAGAGTTGTATTCTCTCCTGAAGACGGATGATTCCCTCTTCCCCAGTAGAGTGTTGGAACAGCTGATGTTGTATTCCCCTGCAGAGTTGTACTCTCCCCCGAAGTCGGATGATTCCTTCTTCCCCAGTGGAATTGAGATTCCTCATCAGAGCCGTACTCTCTCCAGTGAAGCAGTTGGGACCTTGAGTGGTTTTCCCTAGCAGAGCGTTGAACAACTGATGCTGTATTTCCCCAGAGTCGTATTCTCCAGCGAAGCAGAATGATTTCTCCTTCCCCAACCGAGTTTGCAGATACCCCAAGAGAGCCGAATCCTTGGAAGTTGATCAGACCATGATTGGTTTTTCCCTAGTGGAGTGTTGAGCAGCTGAAGTTGTTTCCCTGCAGAGTTATCTCTTATCCCCAGAAGAGTAGTCGAGACGGCCATGCAATTTATTCTCGCGATCGACATTGTTTTCCCTCAGCAGGTCCAGGTTCTCGTAGAGCTTCGTCCCCCTGCAGTGATCAACTGAAGTTGTTTCCCCTGCAGCAGTCAACTGAAGTTGTGTCCCCTGTAGAGTCCAATTGATATTGACGTAACCATGTTCTCCTCAGCAGGATGATTCCTCTATCTGAGTAGTTCTTTCTCCTTGACAGGAGGATTTCCCCCTCGACATTTATTTTGCTGACGGGATCGCATCATTGTGCATGGTTGCATAGCATGTGTCATAAACGCATAGCATTTCCACCGTGTGAAGCATGGCGCCGAAGCATATGCATAATAAACATGATCTAGGTTGTTACCGTTCTTGTTTTGCAGGTGTTCCGCCGAAGGATCAGTTGCTCAGGATGAATCCTGACATTCTCCCCCAACGAAGTCGCTTGCTCCAGGTGATTCTTAAGACCCCGATGCAGTCCCCAGAGTCGCTTGCTCAAGATGATTCTTGAGATCCCCAGCGAAGTCTTCAGTTCAAGATGATTCTTGAATTCCTCAGCAGGGCTATTTGCTTAAGATGATTCTCAAGCTCCCCAGTAGGGTCCCCAGTGAAGGTTGCTCAGGATGATTCCTGAAGCCCCAAGAGAGCCGAATCCTTGGAAGATGCTCAAGCCATGATTGGTTTGTCCCCAGCAAGAGTTGCCTAGGATGATTCCTGGAACCCCCAACGCAGAGTGTTTGTCCAGAATGGTTATCAGTTCAAGATGATTCTTGAAGGTCCCCGACGGAGTTATTTGCTCAAGATGATTCTTGAAGTCCTCAGCAGAGTGGTCACTCTCCCCGAGAGGATGGTTCCTCTTCCCAGCATTTATTTTGCTGGGGCATTTCCTTGCATGATTGCATAACAAAAATGTAGTATTTCCGTTTCGCACGGAGCATTACACTCATCCATGCATTTCCCAGCATGTACATATTGAAACATGAACCAGGTGGTTACCTTTTCTCCAGCAGAAGTATCTCTGCTCCCCAGCAGTTGTTGAAATCGTTTGAGTAAACTCTCTTGTTATTCCTCAGCAAAGTCTGCAAGGTTGTTTGGGTGAACCCTTCTCCTTTTTCCCCAGTGAGTCTCCAGGATTGTTTGGGTGAACCCTCCCTTCTTCTCTCCCCCCAACAGAGTGTTAATCTGATGGTTATTTCCGGTGACCCGGTGTTCGCTTTTATTTAGCGATGGTTTGACCAGGATGTCAAGAGAATAGCAGCGTGATACGTTGCTCTGGTGACGGTGTCAGACATGAAGATCGACTTCGGGAACGCCCGGAGGCGATACCAGCAAGTTCCTGTGGATTCAGGTTCCCCCCGTTGATGACTCAGTGTTTTTCCGAAGACAGTATCAGAAGTTTGCAGGTGCAGCTTCAGTGGGCAAGACGATCCGTGGTGGTCTGACGACCAGATCAGGTGCCCTGAGTTGGTTACTGATTGAGATCGAGCAAATAATGGTTGTTCCCAACTGAATGTCGAGGCCTGAAGGCTATGGTATAACCAGATTAGTTTTCTTCAGATGAATTTGAAGATGTTCTCCGGCGGAGGCGGAGTTACCGACGGGCAAAATTTATATCCTTGAAGGACAAGGATGCGTATCTTCAGAAGTACTTGAAGATTTTCTCCAGCGGATCTGGAGTGGCCAGTGGCCAGGGTTTCACCTATCCTTGAAGGCCAAGGATTCTTATCTTTAGAAGAACTTGAAGATTTTCTCCAGCGGATCTGGAGTGGCCAGTGGCCAGGCTTTCATCTATCCTTGAAGGCCAAGGATTTTCTTCTTCAGATGAATTTGAAGATGTTCTCTCAGCTGATGCGGAGTGCCTGATGGCAGAGGTTTAGGTGTTCCCAGTTGGCTCATGATTGACCAAGAATTCTATTCCCGACTTGCTGACGAAGTCCGGCTGAGGCCCGACAAGGTCTGTAGAATGTCTGATGGCATGATCAACCTGATGGTTGAAGTCCGGCTGATGCCCGAAAGTTTCTTTGGATGCCTGATGACATGATCGACTATGTACTACCGGTTACCGTGTGACCAATTCCCCAATGGAGTTTCTTCACCCTGACGGTGAGGTCAGGTTATATTTGGTTCCAGCGGCGATGTTGGATGTCTGGCTCTGGCGGCGATGTCAGATGATTTAGTTTTCCAGCGGCGATGTTGGATATTTGTCTTTGACGGCGAGGTCAGATTATGTTTGACGGTGATGCAGACTCTTTAGCTCCCCAACAGAGATTATGTTCGTTCGACGGCGATGTCGAGTGTCTCTCAGAGTTATGATTGTCTTGACGGCGAGGTCAGATTATGTTTGGTTCCAGCGGCGATGTTGGATATTTGTCTTGACGGCGAGGTCAGATTATGTTTGTCTCCAGCGGCGATGTTGGCTGTTTGTTTCCAATGGCGATGTTGGATGTTCGACGGTGATGTCGAGTGTCTCTCAGAGTTATGATTGTCTTGACGGCGAGGTCAGATTATGTTTGGTTCCAGCGGCGATGTTGGATATTTGTCTTGACGGCGAGGTCAGATTATGTTTGTCTCCAGCGGCGATGTTGGCTGTTTGTTTCCAACGGCGATGTTGGATGTTCGACGGCGATGTCGAGTGTCTCTCAGAGTTTTGTTTGTTTATGACGGTGATGTCAGATCCTCTATTTCCCCAGCGACGATGTTAGATGTTTGTTTGACGGTGATGTCAGATTCTTTGGTTGTCCGACGGCGATGTTGGCTGTTTGTTTCTGGCGGCGATGTCAGTTGATTTAGTTCTCTAGCGGCGACGTTGGGTGTTTTTTTCAGATTATCCTTTAGTTTTCCAGCGGCGATGTTGGATGTTTTTGTCAGACTATCCTTTAGTTCTCCAGCGGCGATGTTGGGTGCTTTTGTCAGACTCTTTATCTTTCCAGCGACGATGTTGGATGTTGGTGTGCCAGCGACGATGTTGGGTATGTTTGTTTCTGACGGCGATGCCAAGAGTTCCTTTAGTTTTCCAGCGGCGATGTTGGATGTTTGTTTGACGGTGATGTCAGATTCTTTGGTTTTCCAGCGGCGATGTTGGGTATTTTGTTTGTGTCTGGCGGCGATGTCAGTTGATTTAGCGTTCCAGCGGCGATGTTGGGTGTTTCTCAGATTCTCTATTTCTCCAGCGGCGATGTTGGATGTCTTGGTTTGTTCGACGGCGATGTCAGCTTGTTCATTTCCAGCGGCGATGTTGGGTATGTTTGTTCGACGGCGATGTCAGGTGATTTAGTCTTCCAGCGGCGATGTTGGGTGTTTTGGTTGTCTGATGGCAATATCAGAAGAATTTAATGTGAATAACTGACGGCGATGTCAGACCAGTATTTCTCCAGCTAGTTGCCGTGCAGCTAGTATATCAGTGTTCGAAGATTTGTTCCCCTCAGAGTACCGTGTGCTCATGCAGTTGGCAAATTTTCGGGTTTACCGGTATTCAACCATCTCGCACCTTGATTGGTTGAGAGCCGTTCGCTCCTCACCCAGTCAGGTTCAAGCCGTTTGAATAGGGGCAGCTGTTGCACCCCAAAATTTGACCAACAATTATTTACCCATCAAGTGCTCAAAGGTTGATACCTTTGCCAGAGTACTCAAGAGATCCTCAGAGGAATTGGTTGAAACCAAGGTTGTGTGCTTCATAACTGGAGAGTTGTGGGAGCTACTCAGATGATTCTGAGACTGTGAGGATAGACTTGAAGCTTTGAGAAAGCTTATGAGATGTCTTGAAAGCCATCATGAAGCCTAGAGAGGTCAGTTTACAAGAATTCAGAAGATTCAGCCATGAGTGGTAAAATTAGGGTCTGACTGGGTCAACCCTAGGTCAACTGATGATTTGGAGAGGGTTGAGACCTAATCCAAGAGCCATGTGATAATGGAATGATGTATTGAGATACTATAAGGATGATTCCTAGACCAACTCATCATGATTGAGGAGTTTGAGAAGTTTTAAGCTAGGGTTTCTAAGGGTTAACAGTGTAAAATCCCCTAGTTTGATCCCTATCTTCCAGGCAGTTTTAGCTCAAGATGTGATTGTCATATCATCTTCCCCATAACATGAATGTTGTAGATATTGTTCTTAGCTTTAATTTGAGTGGTAGAAGTACTTGATAGGATTTGCAGAGCTCAAGTTATGGTTTTGACAAATTACAGGTCATCTGAGGTATGTGAATCTGGGTCCTTGAAAGTCACCCAACTTGCAGACAACTTTTGCCCTAGTAGGATGATTCCTATGGATTCTTGGTCAACATGAATGTTGAAGGGCATCTTCTTAGCTTTCTATATAGTACTATAAGTCCTTGATAGGATTTGTAGAACTCAACTTATGGCTTTGACAAGCCAAGGGCATTTTGGTCATTTGGAGGTTATAGGTCATTTCAAGCATAAGGCCATATCTCCTACTTCCAAGCTTCAAATGGAAAAATCTTCAACATAAAAGTTGCTTAGAATGATGTTTTAAGTCTATTAGGGAGGTCATGAGATGTTGGAAAGGCTCATACCAAAAAGTGATAAAAATGGCCTAAAAATGAGGCATAAGTTAATTCAAGTGAGATTGAAAATCATAAATCATAAGCTATAAATCCAAACCATGTCATATGATAGGTCATTTTGACTCCAAATGACATTCTAAGAACAATGGTTCAGCCACAATTTTGATTTGGGGCTTGCATCATGGGGCTACTTTGGAAAAGTCTTACTTGCATAATAAGATACCAAACCAAAACAAGGAAAAACTCAATAAACAAGGAAGATATGCATTGTAACTTGTCTTAAATCTCATGTAAGGAGAAATTCAAGTCAGTTACCAAGATTATAAGGCATTTGGCATGAGATACCATGGTATGAGAAATGAAACTTCAAAATACCATTGCATGAAAACTTCAAGTTCTCACTAGATGATTCTAGGAGGTTCTAGACTTTTCTAAACCTCTCTATATAATGAGTGCAACTTGCATTGAGGCAAGGTTGGTGTTGATTGTGGTAGAGAAGAGAGTATGAAATCATAAAGCTTTATTTACAAATTACATTGAATCTCTTGATTCTTCTTCATTGCTATCCCATTTTTCTTCACAAACCTTCTCCATACATGTTTCTGAGTGTGTTCATGCTGGTTTGAGGATCCATTGATGAAGAATTGAAGGTGTTCCATTGGAAATTGCAAGGAAGCAAATCACATGGAATCTTGAAGTACAAGCTTGCTACATCAAATCTTTTGCATACAGAAGAATATTCATCATCTAGGGAGCATTCTTGAAGAGTTGCAAGGTCTGAAAGAAAGAGTTTCATCACCTACCATTCCAAGAAGCCAGGTATGCAAAACCCTTTCTACACCCTAATCTAGGCATGGCTACGGTAAATTATTAGTGTAAAGCTGTTAGAGACAATTAGGTGGTCATTTTTGATGAGTTTGAGACCAATTGGAGAAGTTTCAACTATGGAGGTTAATTCTTGATGGAGCAAGAACATGCTATATAGTGAGTAATAATGCTAGCTTAATGGCTGATTTTGATGAGTGTAATGCAAGGATCATTTTTATGTAAAGAATGTTGAGTTTGGTTGAAGTGGAAAACTGATGATATTTTGAGGTTCATGAGTTATACCATTCGGTTTGCATGATTTAGAGTGTTTCAATACAAACCAAGGCCATAGTGTTGTTCAGCTCGGAAAATGGATTAAGTTTGGTTTTTACATGTTGAGAATTGGTGGAGAAATGAAGGAGAACGAGTGAGAGGAAGTTCCATGCGTGGGATGTGTTTTAATGGAGTTCAGAAACCCTAGCATTCCAAGGTTGAAGACGATGTTTCAGCCCTTAGATGCGCGCAGACTCATTGACCAAGGAACGGATTGGATGGCCCAGATTTAAACGCGAAATGAGAGGGAAGCTGAAAGCGAGTGAAACGCCGCGTTTCACTTAAGTATGCACCCTGGGCTTAGTGCGTTGGACTTCTATTCCCACCCCCTTTGAGGCCCAGTTCCAAGTTTGAACTAAAATCCTCTTCTATTTGCATCGCGCTCATTGTTATTTTCTGTTTGATTTTCATATATTTTCTGAATCATCATTGGGCCCAGGCGCATTATTATTGGCACCCCTCATATGAGGCCCATTCCAATTTTAACTATGATTCATTGCTCTTTGCACCGCGCTATTTCCATTTTCTTTGTGATTTTAATAATTGTTTTTTCTGATTTTAAATGGGCTTGGCGCTCTTCTTTTCACACCTCCCAGTTAAGCCCAACTATAAAAATGAACTGGATTTTATTTCTGTTTGCACCCCATGCATCCATTGTCATTTTATTTTTTACCAAATTATTTCATAACTTTGAAAATGCATATTAAATTTAAAAATAATGTTTTTTTCATGGGAATTTTTCCCCCTTTTCATATTTTTGTCAAGAAAAATATAAAATAAAAACATTTTGCATATCATGCATTTTAATATTTTTTGCATATTTTTACTTTTAATTGCTTTTTAATTCTTTTAAGTTGATACCTCAATTTGTAGAATTTAGTTTAGGTAGCTCCCTTTAGAATTTTAGGTCAATCTTTTTAGGGTAGTTAGATGTATGTTTTAGGTTCCCCCTGGATTAATTCCATATTTTTGTGATGATTTTTAGGATAGTTTTGATTAGATAATTCTAGGTTGTGTAGAATTAGGTTAAAACTTCAACATAGGTCCACAATAACTTTAGATTTTGGGTTTTTAGGACAATTTAGACTATGGGGCATATATGGGTATTAAGGGTAGGTATGTAGGATCCCTTAGAAATTATATTAGGATTTAATATAATAGTATGCTATTTTTGGTTGATTTTTGTATTGGTTGATTGTTTGTGTTGCCTTTAGGGCATGTTTGCTTTAGTTGCTTTGCTTTGTGAGCTTGGAAAGCTTGGTATCTCATTGTGGAGCATTGTGGAGCATAGTAGAAGATTTGAAGATGCATTGAGGAGCTTGAGAGCTTGTTCTTCTTTTCTTTTTGTTGTTTTAGGGTTAGGAATTAGGAAGAGTTTAGATGTAGATAACTTCTTTCTCAAACATGGATGGTATCATTCACCTCCATTCCTCCCTATGATTCAAAGTCCTTCCATGGCATACACATCTCTCCTTTGGAGGGATAAGTGCTATACCTAGGAGGTAGAACTTTTGAGGGAACCATTCCTTTGGTGTTGAACCCTTATAGGTCACCTTTGGTGGTCAAATATGCAGTTCAATATCCCTCAGCTTATCCAGTAAGTGATTTTTCTCTGGTTTTGATTATCTTGAGAGATGCTTGAGCCTGAGCTTGAAGATGAAGACTTCATTGAAGAGTATTGAAGAGGATGAATCCTTGAGTATTGCCATTCCAGCTGAAGCTTGAAGAGCAACAAAACCAAGTTGATACTTGAAGATCCCTGGAGATTAGGTGAAGCCTGAAGGTGGAGCTGATCAAAGAAGCTGAAGCTTAAGGGGAGAAGATGAGTTGAAACTCATGTTGTAGGGTTGAAACCTGGAAAAGCAATTGTCATCTGTCAAGAGTGATTGAAGTCTAAAGACTGAGTTGCTGTTGGAGAAGCTGAAGCTTGAAGTTGAGAGAGGAGCTTTCTTCTGTTTTTCTTTTCTGTATTGTGTGTTTTGTTTGACTTGTTTGATGCATTAGAATAACTCCATATCTAGAATAAGTAGAATCTAGGAGCATGATTGCACTTAATGTAACACCCCCTTTCTATACCCCCAAATTAATCAAATAAATCAATTAGGCACTTAGAAAATTTATTTCATCAGAGTTTAATTAAAACATGGTATATAAGAGGCGCATCACATTATCATGAAATTAAACACATACAATACCTGCTCAAAATAGATATGCAACAATGGGTAACCCACATCTCAATATTTAGAATAAAAGCGGAAACATCCAAATATTGAATCGATCACATTCATAAAAGTATATACAACCATTTAATCAATTCATGCTTTACAACCATATCCACGACGGATACATACACAGATGTATCACAAGGAATCAAAACAAAAGTAACTCCAAAAGAGTCAAAGGCTTCCTAACTACCCAGATGTTACATATCAGAGCCATTGACCAAAAAGAATGAAGACATCGCTTCACAAAAAGAACCTCCAGCTTCCTACTCTGCAATTCCTCATAGAGCATTATAAAACAGTAGAAGGGTGAGAAACAATATCATAACAGTTAATGCATAAAATTATATATATACATATACTCATATTTGTACAAGTTATACTCAAATTATGTTCTCACCACATTAAGCATATACAATTAATCATGCCTCTACACATGCTCATAAACATTCACTATATGTTCCTCCAAACAATCATATATAACATACACAGTTACATTCATACCACTAATGCATCATACACAGATGACTCATGCAACTCATAGAGACCGACACACGACTCTATGCAGATGCAAATGCGGTACCGACTCATTTCAACAAATTCTCTAAGGAATCGAGTATTCAGCAGATTCTCCACGGAATCAAGTATTCAGCAGATTCTCCACGGAATCAAATATTCATCAGATTCTCCACGGAATCGAATATTCAGCAGATTCTCCACGGAATCAAATACTCTGCAGATTCTCCACGGAATCAAATACTCTAGTCAATCCTCCAAGGGATTACATGTCATGACCGATTCTCCGAGGAATCACACAATGCAACCGATTCTCCAAGGAATCTAATGTAACCATCGTATCATACGAGGTTCTGCAAATCCTCCGAGGGATCATTTAACACAAAAATGCATACTAAGATGCTACACAATGCTAATCCTCCGAGGGATCGATCAACACAGAATGCATACTATGTTCACAAACATACTCATTGCATTTATCACATACATCGCATATATCTATCATGCATTCACATTATGCACCATTTCACACATGGTTTACACACATATCAGCCTATCAATGCGTTTCTATTCAATTCAAGCAAATACACAAGATTATCAAACGTTCAAGATTCATCATTGGCTCTACAATCTAGGATTCACGCCTTTCGGCCACCCACAACACGACATGTCGAAACAGTTCACACATCAATCATTCATATAGGCAATAATCATAATTGAATCGGCCAAAAATCATGCTATGAATAAACAGCAAAACAAATAACACTGTCAGGTTCACCAACCTTCGCCTGGCGAAGCCACGCAGCGAATGCTCGCTGGCCTTCGCCTGGCGAACTTCCCAGGGAAGTCCACTGGGAGTAATTCTGGAATTACTCGCTGAGGCTCGCTACACACTCGCCTGGCGAACCTTCGCCAACTCACTTCGCCTGGCGAACTTGCCAGCGAAGACAGGGTGTTAGCTTCTGACTTGCTTCGCTACAGCTCGCTGAACTTCGCCTGGCGAAGCTTCGCTGCCATTCGCCTGGCGAGCCTGCGAAGACAGAACTTCCATGGCTGTCTCAAGAGCCCAAACTCCACAAAACCAACCGATTAAATCCAATCCAGTCTCAGTGGCACAACCCTACCATCACCCGACTAAACTACATCGTCTAATCCGAGTTCTAACCGATTAAAACCTCATTCTACTCACAAAACCAACTTCTAACCTAAATGGGAAAAAGAGTAGAAACTCTACAAAATCCAAACACATACACATACAATCATATACATTAAAGAGATGATGGAGTTTCACACCCTTACCGATCGATTGCAAGCTTTGGTGATGATCCCTTGATGATTCTAGGTTTTCCTCTCTACTTTCTCTTCTCTTTCTCTTCTCCTCTTTTCTTTCTCTTGTTTTTCTTCTTATGTTACTATCTTTCTTTCTTTTCCTCTCTTATTCTATTTCTATCTCTACTTCTTTCCTCTCAAATTCTTTCCAACACTTACCAATCAATTCTCACACTAAATTGCTAAATGTCTAAAATGCCCTTTTTACTCTAATTCCCCGAAAACTCTCCGAATCGGTAAAAATAGATAAAATAAGCAAACACCACATAATAATATATAATTTCTCAATTTAAAACAAACATCAATTAAATAAATTAAAAGACTCAACAATTAATGGGAATTCAGAATCGGGGCGTTACACTAGAGGTTGAGTTGTTCCCTCTGCTTGTACTGTTACTGTGTGGCTTTGCTTGCGGGTATTCGGTAGAGCCCAGCTCCCTTACCCATTTGGTTTATTTGCCTGATGGCATTTCATTTCATTTTATCTGTATGATTGCAGTTTACTATTTATTGCTTGATAGCATGTTGTTTATATTTCAGTATGATTACTGTTATTTCATTCTGGCTTGAGGTTGAGATGAGCTTGTGGAGGCTGAAGCCCCACACACATTTCCTCCCTCACTTGCATTGCATGCATTTTACTGTTAAGCTGATGCTTTGTCTATTTTGGTGTATCATTGACATGATCCCTTAAGACTCTCATTTCCTTTGATAAGGATTTGATGATAGACTTTTAGGTTGAAACCTATGCATGACAACTTCTAGGAGTTCCCTGTTCAAACCTCAACCATAGGATGAATCCATGGCATGATAACAGTAGGACTTGATAGTCTCCCTCCTAGTTGGGCCTATTCTCTTCTCATCTCAAAACAGTTTAAGATACAGTAATCATGAATGATTTCGTTCGTACGTTACGAGCCTTAAGCTATCTGAGAAAGGATTGTGGGAGAGTTTCTTTTCCACAGTCTAGATGTTTAGTATGGTACCCTTTGGGTGACATGCGACACATTCACTCTCAGGTCATAGTCTCTAGTGCGGTTGAAATTGCAAACACAATAAAAAACACTTCTTTCGTAAAAGACAGGAAATAAACCGTAGTTTCCCGAACTACGTGAGCTCTGATCTCTCATATCTGTTGAGAGTACGTAGGCACAAGATGGCGATGTCTTGGCGAGCTACCTTCCCCCATAACCCTTCGTAGGCTGAACTACGTTGACTCTGATTTCTCATTCTCTGATGAGAATACGTAGGCATAAAGCGCGACGCTTTACCGAGTCATTTTTCTTTTCTTTTTCAGCCAGCCTTGATAGGTAGATAGAATAAAACCAACCCGTCCAAGTAAACACAACAAGCGAGGATCCCGTCGAGTACGACGAACGTGAGGGGT
The DNA here is from genome assembly GCA_963859935.3 of Lathyrus sativus. NCBI lineage: Eukaryota > Viridiplantae > Streptophyta > Magnoliopsida > Fabales > Fabaceae > Lathyrus > Lathyrus sativus. The sequence continues at coordinate 461,214,015 of OZ012739.1, read as the reverse complement.
GCTAATGCCTTCCCCTTGCGTAACCGACTCCCGAACCCAGACAATGGTTGCGGTGACCTTGTCTTACCCTTTCTCGTCAGGTTTTTTTCCGATCGTTTCCTTTCCCGCTCTGAGGGATAAATAACGAAAGGTGGCGACTCTTCTGTCATGCCGACACCTTATTTTCGCGCAAGCGACAACCGGTATCACAGAAGCGCTCATGTTGGTAAAATATTCATCACCTTCAGCTTTTTTTGCTCACCATTGTCTTTACACCTTTTCGATGCCTCGTGGTTACTCCGCCATTTTTGTTGCATATTGTATAAACATTCATGAATTTGATTGTTAATCTAAGGCCGTTAGAGTAACTGATTCACAACTTGCTAGCATCTTTAGGAATTTAGGAGGTGGTGTTATGAAATTAGGGATTCGATAAGGGTTTAGGATTCGAGACATCACTCTTGTATGCTGATATTTGATTCGACCCGTGTGAGGTTTCGCGTTTCTGGTGACGATTTGAGTCGTGAAGTTTAATTTTGAGGAGGTTTAGGGGAATTGGGTTCTAACAAGGCGAAAAAGTAATGTTTTCATGGTGAGATTCGATGTCGAGAGAGAGAAAGAACATGAAGGAGGAAGGAGACACGCGTGCAAAGTGGCTGGGGTTTATGAGTTTTTTTTTCTTTTTTCGTTTTATTTTATTTTATTTGGGCCGAGAGAGAAATTCAAATATGATGGCCTGAGTTCTCTTTTCATTCTCTGCCAGTTTGGTTAAGTGACTATTGGGGCCATTTAGCTTGTTTGCATTATTGATGGGCCTTATAAGGCCAATAGGAGACAAATTTAGTTTGTGTTATTATTTAGTTTAATTTTAGGTAATTAATCTAAAGTTAATTATAATATTATCTATAGATTATGACTTTTATTTTCTTATATTATTACTAGTTGATGATTAATCTTGTATTGATGGGATAACAAATACGTAACCTTGACTTTACTCGAATGTTTTTGGTTAATTAATAAAAATCTCAATCCAATTTAGTTTCTAACAATTATTCATTATTTAATTATTTATTTCTCAATTTAAGACCACCAATTGTTTTCTTAATCAATGAAAGTAGCGGACTCTTGGGGTCTAGCACTCCTTGGGTCCTTGAATGACCGCTCTTGAGGCGCACGCCATGAGTTGTGGTTGTTCCGTCTTTCGGTTTCCAAATCGTTTTTCTCAAAGACATTTTCATAAGAATTTTCAATTATTCTTTCTTTTAAAAAAAAAATATTTCTAAATTATTACCAAATAATATTTTAAATATTAAATTAAAAAAAAACTACTTTATTATTAAAGTTAAAATATTTTCTAAGATATTAAACTTTTTCTTCAAAACAATTAGTTATGATTGATTTTTCTCAAAACTCTTACAATTGACTAATTTATTTTATTAAAACTATTTTTCTTAATTAAATTAAATAATTTTCTCAAACAAATTTTAAAACAATTAAATTCTTGGATCTCGCCTTCCTTGAATTTTCTTTAAGCAACCGCTCTCGAGGTGCACACCTCGAGTTGTGACCCTTTCGATCTTATTTTCTAAAATACATAGCGCGCCTAGTCCGAGTACGCTAATATTTTCAACTTATTTTCATAATTAAATCATGAAATAATCGAGTTCTTGGAGTCGCGCATTCCTCGAATTCGAGAGGGACTACTATTGAGGTGTACGCCTTGAATGGTGTGTCGTTCGAACTTTTGTTCCTAAAACACTTCCCGTAATTATTTGGACAAGTACTTTCACTGTCCAACAAACACAATTTCATAATTAATTGAATGAAAAAGGTGTTGTTGGGATCTAGCATTCCAACGATATCCCGACTAATTGATTACGAGGCCGACGCCTCGCTTATCGAATAGTCGGCATTCCTCCTAAATTTTCAACCGTCTAACCTCGTCTCTCACCCTCGTGTGATTGAATCTAAGTCTCCCCCAATATAAACCCTAGCACGCGTCTAAACCATATGTCAAATCCAAACTACTTTCTTAATTAAATTGCGAAAGAACTGAGTTCTTGGAGTCTCGCACTCCTTGAATTCTTGAGTAAACACTCTTGGGGCGTACGCTTTAGGTTGTGGATTACTCAGCCTTTCGTCTATAAAATATATGCCCTAACTATTTGGACAAATATCGTCATTGTCCATTCAAAATACAATTTCATAGTTAATTGAATGAAAAAGGTGTTGTTGGGATCTAGCATTCCAATAATATCCCGATTAATTGATTGCGAGGCCGACGTCTTGTCTATCAAGTAGTCGTCATTCTCCATTAAAATATTCAACCCAACTCTCTTTTCTCGCCCTCGTGTGATTGAAACTTTCTCAAACATATTTCGTAGTTATTCGAATGAAAAAGGTGTCGTTGGAATCTAGCATTCCAATAATATCTCGGTTACTTGATTGCGAGGCCGACATCTCGTTTATCGAATAGTCGTCATTCTCTATCAAATTACCTAACCAAACTCCTCTTTCTTGCCCCCGTGCAATCGAAACCTTAAACCTATTCAAATATATCTTCTAACCAAAACATCCAACATGATAAACACAAATTCCTCGCCCTCGTGCGATTTCCAACCAAAACACCTTTGACCAAGAACATTGTTTAGTCCCTTCTTCCGCGCATAACAAACTCGTGCTTCAGCCTCCCATAGCGAGCAGACAAGCCAACGTTTAGCAGTTAGAATGCGACCTAAACTCTCGTTCATTCCAAACACAAACCTTTCACCGTAGTTAGCCGAACTACGGCTGCTCTGATTCTTCATTCTCTTTCGAATGTAAGATACGTAGGCACAAGATTGCGATGATCTTGGCGAGCACAATCCCCTCCTTTTCCCGTAGTCCCACGAACTACGAATGCTCTGATTTTCCACTTCTTATAAGTGAAGATACGTAGGCACAAGGGTCCCAATCCTTGGCGAGCACCCTATCTTAAAACCACCCATTTCCCCCTTTAGGAGAAACTTTAGAAGAAAACAAACAAGCGTAGTTAACTTTACTCTCGAATTGATCAAGAGGTTCCCGTTGAGTACAACGGACATGAGGGGTGCTAATACCTTCCCCTCATGTAATCGACTCCCGAACCTAGAATATTGGTTGCGATGACCATGTTCTTATCTCCTTAAAGGTTTTATCGATATTTTCCTATTCCATCCTTGGAATGAATAAAGTTCGGTGGCGACTCTGTTTCGAACAGTATTTTCCACGGCCATCGCGAGGATCGTATTTTTCGAGGTACGACAATAGTAAAATCAGACTCAAATACAAGAAGCTTAAGAGATATCTTGCATCTGAGACTGATCAGATGAAATCTGAAATTGTTGAGATAAAAGCAAATAATTTTCAAATTAAAACTGATTCAGAAAAGGCTCAACAAAAGTCAGATTCATACTCTATGTCTTGCACCAAAAACATTTTAGAAAAGTACTACTATATTTTTCAGAAGTTCTTGTCCAGAGGCCTAAATAGAAGTAAAATGGCTTCCATGATCTATGGTATTAACAGGAATAACAGAAAAGGAGTTGGATATGAATCATCCTCTGGGAAGGATTTAAATCCAAAACTTGTTGATAAGCTGATCATCAACTATACTCCTCTATACACTCATTTTAAATATGGTCACTTAAATGACATAGAGCACACACGTACAAATCAGATCACTAAAAGCTTTATTAAACCAAACCCTCGTCAGAACAGAAAAGTTTTTAAGGAAAAGAAGTTTAGGCAGAACTTCAGACCAACTAACCCCAGAGGACCCAAAAAGATATGGGTACCTAAGGATAAAATAATCTATGTTGCAGATGACCTTAGCAGCAAAGTTAAGACACCAGTCATGGTACTTCGACTCTGGCTGCTCACGACATATGACGGGAAGAAGGTCTATGTTCCAAAGCCTGGAACTTAGATTTGGAGGAGACGTGAAGTTTGGAGGAAACCAAAAGGGCAAAATCATTGGCTCTGGAACAATTGGTAATGGTAAACCCCCTTCTATCTCTAATGTTCTGCTTGTTGAAGGATTAACATATAATCTATTGTCCATAAGTCAATTAAGTGACAATGGTTATGATATGATCTTTAATAAAAAATGTTGTAAAGTTGTTAGTCAAAAAGATGGTTCAATCCTCTTTAATGGGAAAAGAAAGAACAACATTTATAAGATAAATCTTTCAGAACTGAAAAATCAAAATGTTAAATGCCTTATGTCTGTTAATGACGAGCAATGGGTTTGGCATAGAAGATTGGGTCATGTTAGCATGAGACGTATATCTCAGATTAACAAGCTCAATCTTGTCAGAGGACTTCCTAAGTTGAAGTTCAACTCAGATGCTCTTTGTAAAGCATGTCAGAAAGGAAAATTTTCAAAATCTTCTTTCAAATCTAAAAATGTTGTTTCTACCTCTAGACCATTAGAGCTACTTCATATTGATCTGTTTGGACCAGTGAAAACTGCATCCATCAGAGGAAAGAAGTATGGATTAGTCATTGTTGATGACTACAGCAGATGGACATGGGTAAAATTCTTAAAACACAAGGATGAGTCTCATTCTGTATTCTTTGACTTGTGCAATCAAGTCTAAACTAAAAAGAATTTTAATATTATCAAAGTTAGAAGTGATCATGGTGGTGAATTTGAAAATAAATATTTTGAAAAATATTTTAAAGAAAAAGGCATTGCACGTGATTTCTCTTGTCCTAGAACTCCATAACAGAATGGAGTTGTAGAACGAAAGAATAGAACATTGCAATAAATGGCCAGAACCATGATCAACGAGACTAATATGGCAAAACATTTTTGGGCAGAAGAAATTAATACAACATGTTATATTCAGAATAGAGTAACTGTAAGACCTCTTCTAGAGAAGACTCCTTATGAATTGTGGAGGAATAGAAAGCCTAACATTTCTTATTTCCATCCTTTTGGATGTGTTTGTTTTATTCTGAATACTAAGGATAATCTGAACAAGTTTGACTCTAAAGCACAAAAGTGTTTTATGATTGGATATTCTGAACGCTCTAAAGGCTACAGAGTATACAATACTGAGACACAGATTGTGGAGGAATCAATTCATGTCAGATTTGATGATAAGCTTGGCAATCAAAAGCCAAAGAAGTTTGAAATTTCTGCAGATAGAGAAGTTCTTCTCACAGACTCTGAAGAATCAGAGGCAGACAAAGCTAAAGCAAAAGAACCAGAAGCTACTTAAGATGCTACTCCGTTAACTGCTCATCTGGACAACTTGACTATTTCTGAAGAACCCACTCTGAAAGTATCCTCCAGAATCAAAGCTTCTCACCCAGAGGAAATGATTATTGGAAAGAAGGATGATCCAATCAGAACAAGATCCTTTATCAAATCATCTGGAACATCATTGTTTGGTTTAGTATCAATTATTGAACCTACCTCTTTGGATGAAGCTCTGCAAGACAATGATTGGATACTTGCTATGCAAGAGGAGCTAAATCAATTCACAAGGAATGATGTCCGGGATCTGGTTCCAAGACCAAAAGGATTTAATATTATTGGAACGAAATGGGTTTACAGAAACAAGCTGAATGAGCAAGGAGAAGTCATCAGAAACAAAACTAGACTGGTTGCTCAAGGATATAGTCAGCAAGAAGGTATTGATTACACAGAGACTTATGCTCCTGTGGCAAGGTTAGAATCTATACGCTTACTTATTTATTTTGTTGCACATAATAACATCACTCTTTATCAGATGGATGTTAAAAGTGCTTTCTTAAATGGTTTAATATAAGAAGAAGTTTATGTTCATCAACCTCCTGGTTTTGAAAATGAAAAATTTCCAGAACATGTTTTTAAATTAAAGAAATCACTCTATGGCTTAAAATAAGCTCCCAGAGCTTGGTATGAGAGGCTGAGTAATTTTCTTCTGGAAAATAATTTTATCAGAGGAAAGGTTGATACAACTCTTTTTCATAAATCAATTAAGAAAGACATTTTAATCTATCAAATTTATGTAGATGATATTATTTTTGGAACAACAAATATTACGCTTGGAAAGGAGTTTTCTCAATCTATGCAGGAAGAATTTGAAATGAGCATGATGGGAGAACTCAGATTCTTTATGGGAATTCAAGTCAATCAGACTCCAGAAGGCACTTACATACATCAGACAAAGTATGTGAAGGAGCTTCTGAAGAAATTCAACATGACAGAGAGCAAGTTAGCTAAGACTCCAATGCATCCAACAAGCACTCTAGGAAAAGAAGAGGTAAGTAAAAAGGTAGATCAGAAGCTCTACAAAGGTATGATTGGTTCTCTTATGTATTTGACTGCTTTTAGACCTGATATTCTTTTTAGTGTTTGTCTGTGTGCTAGATTCCAATCAGATCCTAGAGAATCTCACTTAAGAGCTGTTAAGAGGATTCTGAGGTATCTGAAAGATACTACTAACGTGGGTTTATGTTACAGAAGATCTGATGAATTTAAATTAGTTGGCTTCTGTGATGTTGATTATGCTGGAGACAGAGTTGAACGTAAAAGTACTTCTGGAAGCTGTCAGTTTCTGGGAGGCAATCTGATCTCATGGTACAACAAGAAACAACCCACAATAGCACTCTCAACTACAGAAGCAGAATATGTTGCTAGTGGTGGTTGTGGTACACAGATGCTCTTGATGAAGAGTCGGCTAGAAGACTATCAGATATATGAGAGTAACATTTCTATCTTCTGTGATAACACTTCTGCTATTTGCCTTTCTAAGAATCCTATTTTACATTCTAAGGAAAAGCATATAGAAATTAAACATCATTTCATCAGAGACTATATTCAGAAGGGAATTTTAAGTTTAAATTTTGTTGATACAGACCACCAATGGACTGATATTTTTACAAAACCCCTTGCTGAAGATAGATTTAAATTTATTCTGAAGAATATTAGTATGGACTTTTGTCCAGAATAAAACTATTATTCAGAAGCAAATTTATTCAGATGAAAAATGATTAAATTCTGAAGTGTTGCATTTGTAATTTCATTTGTTATTATTTTTTTTGTGTCTGAAACTCTGAACTAACAAGCTTCAGAGGATCTGAGCGTTGTTTAACGTTTCATATTCTAAAGAGCTTCAGAGGCAAAACACTATCAAACACGTGTCACATGAAATCTGAAAAGGTGGAGTGTACCAAGTGAGACGACGTTTGAGGTACTGTTTGAATTATTGCAATTCCCGTTTCCCCCCCACTTTTGTTAAATCTCATTTAATGCTTGAAATCATTCTGTTTATTTTAATTAAATGTGATTAAATGTTAAGTGTTGGTTACGTTTTTGTGCCCTAATTTTCTCTATTTATACCACGATCTCACATGATTTCACACTTTCACTCTCTCTCACACTTTATATGCATTTTGGCCTTCTCCATTGTTTCATCTTCTCCGCTAAATCTAAAAGAAGACCAGTTAATCTCAAAAGTTCGTCAATGGCAACTTCATCATCTTCCTCTCAAAATTTAGAATCAACAATGGCTGGAGCATCATCGTCAGAAAAGGGAAATGAAACCTACAAAGCACCAGAAAGAACCCTTCTAACACCAGTGGATGAACTAGAAGTTCTTTGTGAGTTCATGGTGAACTTTGATTGCATTGCGAAGAACGATTTTGATCTTCATCCAACAGTTTCGTCTCAAGGTTGGGTGAAGTATTTTGATAGGCTGTTTGGTCCAGTTTTCCCTCATTTGGTTAAGGAATTCTGGATTCACGCAAAGGTTTGCCCCAAGTTCATATTTTCATATGTTTTGGGTAAAGAAATCATAATCACTGAGGATTTGATTTGTAAGTTGATAGGATATGAAGAAATGGATGGTGTTACTAGTCTTTCTACAGGAAGGGTAGACATGGATGAAGTTTACAGGGAAGTCTTCACTCCTGGGTTGTCTTCTAGCAAGATAAAAGATTTGAAGACTCACTATAAAATCTGGGCAAAAATCTTTCTGGGATGTATTCACCACAGAAAATCAACCAACTCTCCATATTACATCAACGTAGAACAACTGTACTTTCTGTATTGTTTGGGAAACAATATCAAGATGGATCTGCCACACTTGCTATTTGCTCATCTATGGAACCACGTGAAAATGTCCAGAGAAGAGATTAGAACAAAGCATCAGAAGATCAGAAATTGGATCCCAATGGGAAGATTGATTTCTGATATACTTACAGAGAATGGATTAGTTGCACATCTGATAGAGGCAGGTCAGACAACAGAATTAGAAACAATTATGGAAAAGCCTCTGGATGGGAAAAGTTTGCAGAGGACAAAGCTGGTGGAACAACTTCAATCTGAACCAGTCAAGATTAACTCAGGTGAAGTTTGCAGAAGAAGAGTCCCTCTGGATGACTTTCCACTGTTTACTTCAAAGGAGCCCAAGGAAGCTCTGCTCTACTATATTGAAGCATGTCTGGCAGATGAAACTCCCATACCAGCAGATTTGATAAAAAAAGCATCTGAACCTGCTCCAGAAATAATTGAGAAGAAGAGAAAGGTTTCAGAAGAAGGTTCTGCACGCCCCAAGAGGAAAGCCTCTAAAGATGGTTCTTCTGAGAAGTTCTTCAAGCGTCTTAAGAAATCAGGTAACACTTCTTCTATTCCTGTTCTGGAAACTATAACAGAAATTCCTGCATCTGAACCTTCTCCTCCTCCTTATGACCCAATTCCCACTCCTTCTCCTCCTCACACTACTTCTGAACATATTTCTTCTGAACATGTTCATGATTCTGTTCCTTCTGAACCACAAACATCTGAACCTAAACTCTTTGAACCACAACCAGTTGAACCAAACCCCTCTGAATCAGACCATTCTGAACCTATCCCCTCTGACCCTGATCATGACATCCTTGACATACAACCTCTCATGACAGTACACCCTATATCATCTGGATCATCTGACTCGTCAGATTCCTCTGATTCATCTGACTCTGACCTTTCAGATGTTACCTCACCAACACATAACTCCCCTAACCATCCTGATGACATTCCTACTCACATTACCACTCCTACTCAAATTCCCTCTCTTACTCCAATTCTCATTCCTACTTCCTTTACCATTCTTACTCCCCTTCCACCTCTTTCCTCAGAACAACCCTTATCTTCTGAACCTACACCTTCAGTTAACCCTAAGGAATCCTTCTTAGAGGCTCTCCTTAAACCCACACCTAGATCAGATGTTGGGACACTGTTATATGGTTTCGAGACAGAAATGCAGATGTGGTTATCTGTTGCTAGGGAAAGATGCCTGAATAAAGTGAATCCTCGTGATTCTGAAGTATTTTGGACTACTTTCAGAAGAAGGTTCATCTCTGTGACTGAGAACCTTCAAGCTGCTTGTTCTGCAGATGCTCAAGAGAATTTTTCTGAAGCTGTCAAATTTGCTCTTCTAGGTGTAAGCATAACCCCTACTCAGTTTTTGGAAAACACACCTGCAGAGGTTGTGTGTTCAACATCTGGAGAAACTGCTGCACTTCAGATGAGTGTAATTCCTCAGCCTGCAGAAATTGTCACAGAGGCTTCTATCTCTGAAGAGACTCCTGCATCTGACAGGCCTTCTGATATGGATTTTGAGACAACATCTGGTTCAGTGGTCATTCCAGAACCAACAGTTTTGAAGACAGACTCTGAAGAAGTGAAAGTCTCTGAAGAAGTGAAAGTCTCTGAAGATGTGAAGGAAAAGCTTGCTCAGCAAGAGGCTGCTACTTCTGAGATTAGAACCTGGATGGTTAAGCAAGAGAAGACAACAGAAGAGATCAAGATTTGGATGATTAAGCAAGACGAATCTACTTCTGAGATAAAGACGTGGATGGAAAACCAGGAAGCACAAACTTCTGAGATAACTGAGCTTCTGAAGATTATAGCCTATCGTCCTTCTTAGTTGTTTTTCTTGTCTGTGCACATCTATGTTTTTTGCTTGTTTTTTGTTATCTTATGAGTTCTTTCAATGAATACATCTGACTGTTTCTCTTCTGCTTATCTATTATATTTGTTTTCTTGCTCTGATATTTTTGTCTTAAATGATTTTTTTTTTGAAATCACTTTTTGATATGACAAAAAGGGGGAGGAAATGGAAATTTTGATTATTCATATAAACAGATACAAAATGGTAACTCATACATGATAAAATATAACTAATGCTGAATTAAGTGTTTCAGAGCTAAAAACTTCTCATCTGATAATATCCTTAGAATTAACTCTGAACAATGTGAACAAGATTTGAGAAAGTCTACAAAGTAACTCTGACTCTGAAAAGAATACAAGTGCAGAAAGGGAAGTATTTATTTTTCTAGCTAGTATTCATTTCAGGAGGAGATATATTTTTTTTCCTTGTTTTGAACAAAATTTCGTATAGTTTTTGTCATCATCAAAAAGGGGGAGATTGTTAGAACACAGATTGGTTCTTAATATATCTCAATGTTTTGATGATAACATTAATAAAATTTTATATAAGAAAATATATACTCTAATTTTGTTCAAGTGTTTTTGTTTCAGATTTCAAATAAATATTCATCTGAAGACAAAGAACTCCTCTGAACATGATTTAAAGCAAAGCTCTGAACAATATAACGCTAAGCTCTGAGTGTAGAAAGTGCAACTGCAGAAGACTCTGAAATGCTGTAGAAGACTCTGAAGCGTAGCACAGAAGACTTTGAAGCACTTGCTGAAGAAGACTCTGAAGCAGAAGACTCTGAAGCACTACCTACAGAAGACTCTGAACACAAAGTATAAAGATTCAGTATTCAGAAGACTCTGAGAACTAAACGCTGCAAGTACAAAGGCTCTGGATCAAGTAAACTCTGATCATAATTCACGCTAAGCACTTTTCTGCAAGACTCTGGATAGAGTGACTCTAATAAGAAGAACAAGGAACAACATCAGAGGATCTGATACAAAAAATATTTTTCATATATGTTCATTTGAAAAAGAAGTGTTCAAGAAAGAGACGTTGCTAAACCCAAGGTCTACCAATGGTACTATTTCTCATTCGTGCATGACACATGAATTCAGGCAAAAAGGGAATGTCAAATCAAGACGAAAAGTATTTGTCCTTTCTGTCTACATCCTACAATACTTTCTTCTACACACAAGTTGAGAAAGTGGAGTATATAAAGAGATCTCCATCAACACTTCAAGTACAACAATTTTCTACAAGACTTCAAGGCTAAGAATTCCAAACAATCAAAGTAGAAACTCATACAAAGAAAAACATCCTTCTACATAAAACACTAAGTTTTATTTGTGCTTCATTTGTGTATATCACAGTTGTGATAATAGCTTTTTAGAAGCACCTTAAACACATTGTATTTTTACCTTTCTAAAGTTCCATAAGAGACCAAGTTGTGGTCAGGATTCTTGAGAAGACTAAGACAATTGTCTTAGTGATATCACTGTAATCAAGTTTGATTTAGTGGATTAAGTCCTCGTTTGAGAGAGGCGAAATCACATTGGCCGGGTGGACTGGAGTAGTTTGAGTTCAAACGAACCAGGATAAAAGTAACTTGTTATTTTCTATTTTCATAATTGTTTTTGAAAACCCCTTATTCAACCCCCCTTCTAAGTGTTTTCCTAGCTTCAGTTGGTATCAGAGCTCCGACTCTAAAGTGCTATCACTTAACAGTGACAGAGAAAGATCATGTTGGGAAAACTCTTGATATATTACCATTGATATATTATGGCTGAAACTTCAACTTCATACAACAAATATGATGATAAAGATAGAATCAGCACAAAGCCTCCAATGTTTGATGGAGAAAAATTTGATTATTGGAAGGATAGAATAGAAAGTTTCTTTCTAGGCTATGATGCTGATCTATGGGATTTGGTCATTGATGGATACATTCACCCTACTGATGGTGAGGGCAAAAAGATTGACAGAAAGTCAATGACTGATCAACAGAAGAGAGATTTCAGAAATCATCACAAAGCTAGAACCATTTTGTTAAATGCTATATCTCATACTGAGTATGAGAAAATCACAAATAGGGAAACAACATTTGACATGTTTGAGTCATTAAAAATGACACATGAAGGAAACTCTCAAGTAAAGAAGACAAAGGCTCTTGCGCTTATTCAGAAATATGAAGCCTTCAAGATGGAAGAAGAAGAATCAGTAGAAACCATGTTTTCAAGATTCCAGATTCTGACAGCTAGTTTGAAGGTCCTTGACAAAGGATACTCCACTTCTGATCATGTGAACAAGATCATCAGAAGTCTACCAAAGAAGTGGAGACCCGTGGTCACAGCGCTGAAGCTATCAAAGGATCTTAACAAGATCACTCTGGAGGAACTCATCAGTTCCTTAAGGAGTCATGAGATAGAGCTAGAAGAAGACAAGCCTCAGAAGAAAGGCAAGTCTATTGCTTTAAAATCAAATAAGAAATCTGACAATAAAGCTTTTCAGGTACTTGAGGAAAGCTCTGGAGAATCTTCCTCAGATGAAGATGAACTGTCATTGCTTTCCAGAAGGATAAATCAACTCTGGAAGCATAAGCAAAAGAAGTTCAGAAACTTCAAAAGGCCAAAGCAACGTGGTGAAACTTTTGGACAGAAAAGATCTAGCAAGAAAGAAATTGTATGCTTTGAGTGTAAGGAGCCAGGACACTACAAAAGTGAATGTCCCAAACTTCAGAAGGAGAAACCCAGAAAGAAGTTTGAGAAAAAGAAGAAAGTCCTGATGGCCATGTGGGATGACTCAGATGACTTTAAATCCTCATCAGAGTCAGAGGACGAATGTGCAAATAGGACACTGATGGCTGACACAGAAGACCATGAGGAATTATCTGAATCTGGATCAAAATCAGAGTCAGAAGAGGTATTTTCTGAACTTACCAGAGTTGAGCTAGTTGAAAGCTTATCAGAGATGGTTGAAAATTATAGTAAAATCAGACTCAAATACATGAAGCTTAAGAGCTATCTTGCATCTGAGACTGATAAGATGAAATCTGAAATTGCTGAGCTAAAAATAAATAATTTTAAAATTAAAACTGATTTAAAAAAGGCTCAATAAAAGTCAGATTCAGATACTATGTCTTGCTCTAAAAACATTTTAGAAGAGTACGACTGTAGAAGTTCTTGTGCTCTCTGAAGATCCTCAGATTGGATTACTGCTCAGATAGTAAGTCCAAGTGGTTAATGTATGATGTCTGTCAGAACATCACTTTGTTTACTGGACTTGAAGATCTGTTCACATTTTGACTAAGAAGTACTCTATCTTGTCATACGGGAGAATGATGAGGTAGAAGGACTATCTTGGAGTATGATGTGAAGGTTTTTTTTACAAGACTAGAGTGGTTCATTGCGTCTGGACTATGATGATTTATATGGATGTGAATATTCATCAGTTAAACCAGAAGTGTTCTAACTTATCATATGGGATAATGATGAGGAAAGAATGTCTTGGATTATGAGGTGTTCAGTCCAGAAGTCTTGTGGAGGAGTGGTAACTCCAAAAAGAAATAGAGCAGTATAAGCATGAGGTTGGTCTTGAGATATACTATGGTGATCTTAGAGCAACTTGTATAAATGATAGGGGGAGAACTTCTGTCTGATGAGTGTACTAGTTACCTATGGTTCAAGCAGTAAGTGAATGCGTTCAGCAGGTGTGTTGAACAGGGAGTGAGCTCTTGAAGACATGAAGATGAGTCTTATGTTTTCCATTCACATGCTTCTGGTAATACAACACTAGTTATCCTTGGTATTGGGAGGTATACTTCTATCCAGGATATGTTGCTGCAATGGTAAAGTTGTGTCTCAAGATTGCTTGTGGCTTCAAGCAGTTTGTGACTGTATACCCCTAGGAGAGTGGAATGTCATACGTTCAATGTCATACCAGGTGTTGTGACATTGGGTTACTGTTCAGAATGAACTTAACAGTAATTCTGCTCTTGGTGCTGTCTTTGGGTATCAATGGATCAAATCAGGTTTTGGGCCTCTATCCAAGTGTTTTGCCTTGTATGACAGGTAAAGATGAAGATCAAGACATCCTTAACTCTGATTGTATGCATTTGGAAGGACATTAACCCTGACATCTTGAAGGAGTTCCTAAGATGAATCTGAGTGAACTCACAGATAGTTGTCTATCCTGCAACTACCTCTCCTATAAGGGTTGGTTCTGGTGTGGTCTATAAAACCAAGGGGTGCAAAAGTGCATGTGCTACCAGTGTGTGAATATGAAGATGATGAGATGATTCTTCATGTGCTTGGGTGCTCTCTTTTAAGGGGAATGCTGATTATGCATGACAGGAGGTGATGTGTACCTGTCTGATGTGAAGCCCTGTACAAAGTTTGTTGATCCTCAGGCAAGCTTGGGTTCTTGGACCACTGATGTTGGTTTGAACTAGGACTGTGATGACTGACCTAGGAAACAACATGGGTTTCTGTCTGGGAGAATTTATTTTTCTACAAAATATTGGTGTGTCTCAAATTGGGGATTTAAGATCAATTGTTACTTGTGGCAAGTAGTTAATTGATTATCCTGTAATTGGTGATTTCAAAAGTGTCATTCCTGAAGGTGCAGCTTCAGACAAGACAAGAACCCAAGATTCAAGACTGATTGTCCATGATTGTTGGTGCAGCCTTTAGAGATCAAGAAATGGCAGACTTGGACACCATGTGCAGTATGTACACTTACTCCAATTTTTGTCAATTTTTTACTAAACCAAGGGGGAGTTAAGTGCTGTTAAGGGTTGTTATCTGTTGCAACTATCAAAGGGGAGCATGATAGTGTGTGAGGCTGGAAAAACTATTGTTGCTGCCCTGATAAGTTGTTTTAGCCAAAATTTGCCAAAGGGGGAGATTGTTAGTTCCATGGTTTTATAATATAGAATTGTCCATGGTTCTATGATTGGCTAAATTTTGGTAAAACATGATCCTGCACTGATGATTAAGCAGGATGTTATAACATCTCCATCTACTGTGGTGACAGAACTGTTGTGGAGTGTTTTAATGTGAATGTCATGTTGAATGTCGTGACATACATCATGACATCCATATGCTGTCATGACAGAACTACTTTCATGTGTGAGAAATAGCAGGAGTAGTGGTGTAGCAGGGGCTGATGACTCATGACATCGCTACTGGTGCAGCAGGAGCTGATTCAGAACTGCGGTCATGGATGCAGAAGGAGCTAGCAGGAGCTGATGACAGAACGATTGTCATGGATGTCATGGATACAGAAGGAGCTAACAGAAGTTGATGACATAATTGTTGTCATGGATGTCATACTGAGTGTCATGACATCAATGTCTAGTACAACAGTAGCTGCTATGTGTTAGTAGTAGCCACAACATGTTGAGTTATGATGAAGTTCCTCACAGGTGGCGAGTGAGGTGTGCTGTCATGTGTTTTAAGCAGGACATCGCTGCATGACAACAGAAGGAGCTGCTAGTGTATATCTCTTGACAGAGTTGGTTTGGTTTGATAAGACTATGTTGGATATACCTCATCAGTAAGTACATGCCAAAGGAGTGTTATTAGAAACAAAGTGCATATTTAATTAGTGTTCATAAAAAGGATCTTTGAGACTTTTTAGGAAACTATAATATGCTTGTTTCTACTGTCATGAAGATGATTCTGCAGAAGTGTGCAGTAGAGCAAGCTGGTCTGCTTAGAGTAAGTAAAAGCTGAATGTTATACTGAATGTCATGACATTGATCGTATGACATCAGACGTGCAGGGTTTGTTTTTCTGTTATGATACCTAATATATATCAGGCTAGATTTCAGGAAACCTGTTAGGGTTTCTTGGTCATCTCAGACGAGATTCTAGGCAGTATCATGACCTAATTTGACAGCACCTTGATCTGTGGAAATTAGTTTTACTTTGTTAAAACTAATGTTTGTTACTTTGGAGCAGTCCAAGCCCAGTCTGTATTGCTATAAAAGGAGGAGCAGAAGTAGAGGAAATCAAGCACTCACATCAAGAAAAACCAGAGTGTAAAATAAAGGCCTAGGGTTTGAGAGTCCCTTGTGTATGTAAGTCACCCTTTGTATCTTTGGATGCATTGTGGTAGACATGTTTAGACTGTTAGGTCTTATTGGTGAGTGATGAACTTGGTTCTTCACGTGTGTCTAGGGATCTTAGGATTCCTTGTGTACCAAGCAATTGTAGGTTGTATGATTGCTCTGGTTAATTGTATGAACAAGTGTGTTCATTGTATCACTCAAAGCTGTTAAGCAAGAGTGTGTCTCCCTTGATCAAAGCTGTGAAGCAAGATTATGGTATGTGTTTGGAGTGTATCTCCATAACTATTTTGTAATTGTGTATCACTGTGTTGTGATTGAGGGGGAGTGAGTGGGTATACTCAGGTCTAGAGTGTCTATAGGTTGAAGTGTCATTGGGTAGAGATTAAGTGAGTAGTGCAAACTGGTTGTTTAACTTTGAATTGATTCTGCTAATACTGAATTTCCTCCCTGGCTTGGTAGCCCCCAGATGTAGGTGTTGTTGACACTGAACTGGGTAAACAATTACTGTGTTATTTATCTTTCTGCATTTACAATTCTGCACAATTTAAATGGTTGGATAAATAGGTCTGTCAGCCTGCAGATGTCACAACAGACGCCATGACGTTGGTCATGACATTGGGACAATTTAAAGGAATTTAAATTGGTCATGGTCTGTCCTCGTCCTTGTTGAGCAGAAATCAATGTTCTTGGAACATATGAGATCTGCATACCAGAATTTCATTCTTCATGGATTAAAGAATGTAGATTTGGAGAAGTGTTCTCATTGCATGGCTGGTAAACAGACTAAAGTATCTTTCAAGAGACACCCTCCCTCAAGGAAGTCAAAGTTGCTTCAATTGGTACATTATGATGTTTATGGTCCATTAAAGGTAAAATACTTTAGTGGTGCACTTTATTTTGTTACTTTATTGATGATTGCTCCAGAAAACTATGTGCTTATGCCTTGGAGAAAAAAGACAAAGTTTTGGAAAAGTTCAAAGAATTACATGCTTTGGTTGAGAGGCAGATAGGTAAGAAGCTGGAATGTGTTTGTTCAGACAATGGTGAAGAGTATTGTGAACCATTTAATTCCTATTGCAAGAAGCATGGTATTACACATGAAAAGACTCATCCTAAAACTCCTCAATTGAATGGTTTAGCAAAGAGAATGAATCAAAAACTAATTGAGAGAGTAAGGTTTATGCTCTCTTAAGCTATGTTGCCTAATCATCATTGGGGCGAGACACTTTACACGACAGTGCATGTTCTTAATCTCACTCCCACTGTTGCTTTAAACAGTGAAGTTCCAGACAATATTTGGTTTGGAAAGAATGTCAAGTATGATCATTTGAGAGTCTTTGGTTGTAAGGCTTTTGTGCATATTCCAAAGGATGAAATATCCAAGTTGGATGCAAAGTCAAAACAATGTATCTTCATCGGCTATGGGCAAGATGAGTTTGGCTACAAGTTGTATGATCCCATAGGGAAGAAGCTTATTCTAAGGCGCAATACGGTGTTTATAGAATACCAAACAATTTAAGATATTGATAAGGTAGAGAAGGCTACACCTAAGAAAGATGCCAATTTGTCTAATGTTGATCCAGTTCAGTTACCTAGTCATAATCTGAATGCTATTGGTGGTGATGATCACAATGGTGAGCCATATGATTATGTTGATGATCAACAACTTGAAGATGAGATAAATATTCCAACTAATGATGGTGAAGGGGAGAGAGATTTTTCACAGGATGAGAATCTTAGTGAAACTCCAGAATCATCTCAAGTTCAACCTAGGAGGTCTAACATGCAGAGACATCCTTCTACAAGGTATAATTCTGATGAGTATGTGACCTTGATTGATGAGGGTGAACCTGAGTGTTCTCAAGAGGCCATGTAAAGTGATGAAAATAAAAAGTGGATGGATGCAATGCATGATGAGATGAAATCATTGCATGATAATCACACTTATGATTTAGTAAAGCTGCCTAAAGGCAAAAGGGCTTTGGAAAACAAATGGATTTATAGAGTTAAACATGAGAGAAACTCTAAGACTCCAAGATATGAAGCCAGATTAGTGGTGAAAGGTTCCCGTCAAAGAAAGGGTGTTGATTTTAATGATATTTTCTCTCTTGTTGTAAAGATGTCATCAATTAGAACCGTGTAGAGTTTGGTTGCTACTCTTGATTTAGAGGTTGAGCAAATGGATGTGAAAACAAATTTCCTTCATGATGATTTGGAGGAAGAGATCTACATGAAACAACCCGATGGTTTTCAAGTTAAAGGTAAATAAGATCATGTGTGTAGATTGAGAAAGAGTTTATATGGGTTAAAGCAAGCTTTAAGGTAGTGGTACAAGAAGTTTGAGTATGTTATGTGTGATCAAGGATACCAGAAGACTACTTTAGATCATTGTGTCTTTGTTAAGAAATTTTCTAATGATGACTTCATAATCCTGTTGTTATATGTTTATGATATGCTTATTGTAGGGACAGGTATTTTTAACATTAACATGTTAAAGAAGCAATTGGGAGAGTCATTTTCCATGAAAGACATGGGAGAAGTTAAACAAATTCTTGGCATTAAAATCATGCGTGATAGAAAAGAGAAGAAACTTTGGATGTCATAAGAAAATTATATCGAAAGAGTGTTGCAAAGATTCAAAATGGAAAGTTTAAGGCGGTAAGCGCTCCTCTCGCTACTCATTTCAAGTTGAGTTCTAATTAAAGTGCTTCAAGTGAATATGTAGTGTTTGATATGAAATGTGTTCCTTATGCGTCTGTTGTGGGTAGTTTGATGTATGCAATGGTGTGTACAAGATCAGATATATCACATATTATTGGTACAGTCAGTATATTTTTGTCAAATCCAGGTAGAGAGAATTGGAATGCTGTAAAATGGACTTTTAGGTATCTTCGTGGTACTACTTCTATGAGGCTGTTTTTAGAGGAGATAAGCCTGCTCTAGTGGGGTACTCTGACTCTGATATGGCTGGAGACATTGATTCTAGAATGTCCACTTCGGGCTATATGATTAAATTTTCAGGGGGAGCTGTTGCTTGGCAGTCAAGATTGCAAAAGCGTGTAACACTATATACTACAGAGGCTGAGTTCATTGCAATTACCGAAGCATGCAAAGAGTTACTATGGTTGAAGAAATTTTTGCAGGAGCATGATTTTGTTCAAGACAAATATGTGTTATTTGTTGATAGTCAAAACGCTATTCATCTTGGTAAGAGTCCTACTTTTCATAATAGGTCCAAACACATTGGTTTGAGATATCATTGGATACGTGATGTCTGGATGCTAAGGTGTTGGAGTTAGCTAAAGTTCATACAGATGATAACGGTTCTAATTTGATGACTAAAGTATTACCAAGAGAAAAATTTGAAGCTTGTTGTGATATTGTCGGTTTGGCGATTTCCTCCACATAGTTGTGAGAGGGAGATTTGTTGGGTTTGGGTTCCCTTCCTATGTGGAGAAAGACCCAAATATGATTATCCCATTTGTCTCACTTATTTAAGTGAAGTGGATCAATTTAGGGTTGATAGAGAGAGATATGAAAAATAAGGATTCAAAAGAGAGAAAAGAGGAAGGAAACTCATTCCCATTTTTCTGCAACCAGTCTCACTAAATCGACGATCCTAACTGTTGGGTCGAGCTCAAATTTGGTGGGCAGGTTCGTAACACATATATCTAACTTTTGACTATTCAGAATTTCAAAACAACGTCTGAGGTGAAAGTTATTTGCTTCACACCGAAGCTGCAAATTTGAGAAATTTTTTCAACTTTTTGATTCTTATTTGTAAGCTAGTTTGCTTTGTGATTTGCAATTGTTAGCACTAGGTTGTGAATCACTTCTACCCTTAATTGATTATAGTGGAGTTATTTCTTTGGTTTGGACGACTCATGGTTTTTACATATTGAGGGGTTTTCCACGTTAAAAATATCAGTGTTCTTTTATGTCTTTATTTGTTCAATTTACCGTCTTATATTTGTTTTTTATCCTTAAAATTCTTATAAATTTTGAATAATTTTATATCCAATACATATTAATTTATTATTGTGTCTTAATTTTTCATCACATATCAAAGATTTTAGCAATTAAATTTAAAATTAAAAGTGTACATGTCATTCTTATCGTGAAGCTAATGCACAAAGCCAATTCATATACATATAGATATGTTTTAACTAATATGATATATGATGATAACACGTCCTTAATTATTGTGGACGCTTTTTCAAATCACATTAAACAACTTTTTGTTGTCAATATTATAAAAATTAGTCCTCTGATTTCTGTTTAATTCTTCTTCTTTTATTCTAATTTTTTTTAATTAAATATGAGATGTCAATATATTTATATCATTATACTTCAACAAAATTTATTTATTTTACTATAATTTATTAAGGAACACTTGCAAAATAAAATGAGAAAAATAGATAAAGTTTATGTAATAAGTTTGTCGATTTGAAACAAAAGAAGAACTAACTAATGATTCATGACAAAAGTGACTAATCTTAATCTCAAAATGGCTTATCATAAAAGTTCCGTACATGTGTGGGGTATGACAATTTTGGGTAAATATACTATTGTGCATAGCTCATCATATAAATAGTTTTTCTTTCTTTTTTTTAAAAGAAAAACGAGAAAACCAAAAGAATTTTTTATAGTATTATACATTAAGTGAAATAAATATTAAAAAAAATCATATCTTTTTTGGGTATGTATTAAAGTGCTATTACATCTTCTTTGAATAATGCTATCAAATCCTTTGCTTTTTTAGTAGATCGAAGCTAACCTAATGATAATATTATCTTCTATGCACTAACATCAATTTCTTTTTTATAATTATTTGCTTTTCGACCGGATTAAGACAAAAAAGCTTTATTATATTTTTTCTCGATGCTTAGCAAGTTGAATTTTGATCTTTCTTCCTTCTATGGTCTCTGTTTTTCTTTAATATTTCTTTTTCTAAATAAAAGTTAGACTTAGTCATGAGTGTGTTTAATATATAGACTTTTTAAAACCAAACAAAATATATAATTTTTTTTAAAGAGTTTAAAGGTATTGCAATGTGTCTATAAAACAGTTTCATATATGCAATAAATTTTAAATGCCTATAACTATCCTGTAATATCAATATTTCACATTATCAGTGTTTTTTTTTTTCTCTTTTTAAAATTGGTATAAAGATAGATTTTAATATTTTTTTTTCTTCTTCACATATATGCATGCAATAAAATAATAAATGAATAATAACACAATTTTTGTTAGATTAATTGGTTAATCTAATCAATTATAGATTAAAAATAAATAATTATTGTAATACAAATTATAATTAAATATTATTTAATTGATAAATACATTTTAAACTTTTAAATTGACTTTGATGGGTTCCACTATCATTAACGAGTAATCTTTTCTTTTCTCTTTTTAATCTGATTGTTTAATCATTGCTAAGTATGGTAAATAAATCCGGCCTTGCCGAGCCCCAACCACCCGACCCAAAATTAATAAGAGAAGTTCAATTTAAATAGTGGTGGGTATGGTTTTAAACAGTGGTGGGTATGGGTTTAAACAGTGGTGGGTACGGGTCGGGTAAAATCAAATTTTTATTTATGGGGTTGGGGCAAGGCCGGAAATGCTAGTACCCGTTCTGCACCTACCATCGCTCCACACCTGTCAACTAAATTTAATTTAATTTATTTATTTTTAATAATTTTATTACTCATTTACACTTTTTAATATCATAATATTATGTTTATAAGAATTATTATTATTTTTTTTTAAAATATAACTTTTAAAAAAATTACCAAACATTATAACTATTTTTAAAATAATCAATTATTTAATTTAATTATTAATTTTTATTGTTATTGAATATATATATATATATATATATATATATATATATATATATATATATATATATATATATATATATATATATATATATATATATATATATATATATATATATATATATATATATATATATATATATATATATATATATATATATATATATATATATATATATATATATATATATATATATATATATATATATATATATATATATATATATATATATATATATATATATATATATATATATATATATATATATATATATATATATTATAAAAAAATATAATTTATGCAGGTGGTGCGGGACGGATTTTGGAGAAACTAATTTTTTGTTGGAGGCAGAGACGGGGGCGAAAAAATAATTTTTAGTTTGAATGGATTTGCGGGCGGAGGCGAGTCTGAGTTTGAAAAGCGAGGACAAGTCTAGATTTGCTTAAACCCGTCTTCGCCCCGTCCGTTTTCGATTATGCATTATTAAAAGAGTTAATACATGGTTCACAAGTGTAATAAAACATATGAAATTAAGACAAAATAATAAAAATAAGACAAAAATAATAAAAATAAAGAAGAAAAAGAAAATGTTAAAGAGAGATGTAAATAAAATTGTGAAGAAGAAAGTTAATGAGAAAAAAATTTAAAGAGGGAATTTAAGTTTTTTTTAGAATTTACTAGTAACTCTCATTATTACCAATCATAATATTCACTTTATGGATCTATACACAATCTTTTTACTCTTATTCAATTTATAATAATATTCAATAAATTTGTATCTACTTTTATATTCAAATCTTTTAATTGGTTCAATCCTCCATCTAACTCTCAAATTTATATGAAAAAAACTTTGTAGTTCAAAAAACTAAGCTTCCCTAATTTATCCCTCGGCTTGAACAAGGAGGAAATTAACATTTTTAAAAAGATAAGGCTCCTCTTCAACTAATACGAGGAGGAACTCAACACTTTTAAAAAGTTAAGGTTCTTTCGCTTAGTTCTTTAGCTAGCTCATATTAGGATAAACTCAACATTTAAAAAAATTAAAGTTCACTACTACAAAAATAACTTTTGGCAGCGCATAAAAAGACAGCGTTTTATAAAAAATAGCATATCTTAGACAACGCTTTAAGAAAAGCGCTGCTAAAAGTAGGCCCTAAGAAAATGCTTTTTTAAAGCGCTGCTATAGGTGTAACCTACGAGAGCGCTTTCTAAAAGCGCTGCTAAAAGGGAAGGAGGGGGGGTCTAAGAAAGGGGGTACAAAAGAAAGCGCTTTTAAAAAGCGCTGCTATAGGTCCTACCTAAGGCAGACCTTAGAGAGCGCTTTTCAAAAGCGCTGTAAAGGCCATGCAAAAGCATTGCTATAGGTTTAAGTAGAATAAATTTAAAAATACCCACCAGAATTTTTCCAGAAACAGAACAGTCGTGTATCCTTCTTTCCCTCTCGCGAACGTTGCCCTATTCACCGTCGACGGATTTCGTCTGTCGCCGTCCTCCGTTCATCTCCGTCCTCCACCTCCACTGTCAGCGCATTTCCACCATTTTTACGGTATTTGAAGTTTTTCATTTTTTATTTTTCTCGATTATTCTCTTGGTTTTTCATTTTTCTGAACTAATAGATTTAAACTTTGGATTGAAACTGATTGTTTATTGGTTAGTCGTTAGGGAGTTAGTGTTAAGGATTAGTTAGAACTATTGGTTAGTTTGGGAGCTTGAACTGAAGTTAGTTATGTTAAGAGTTTAGTTTATGTTAATTTGTTGAGATGTGAATTTGACTTTGAATCTCACTTGGTGTTGTGATGCTGTTAGGATAACTACTTGACAATCAATAAAACTTACTTGTTAAATTTGAGACATATTGGTCTTTAGAATAGATGGTTGGAGAGTACTAGCCACACTAACTTTACAAATATTACTTTCACACACATAGTTAGAGAAGAGAATTTTTGCGTTGATTTTTTTTGCTAAGTAGCAGTGCAGATTTTTTAATTACTTTTGTTTCTATCCCTATTAGAATTAAAGAGAACTTTAATTTGTAAAAAATATGTTAGGTATAAATTTCTTTAAGTTTTCTCGTTTTTTATGGTATTTTATTTTGTTCCTCATTTTATAGTTCCTTAGTTGTTCCACCTTTTTCTTTTAATATTATAAGGCTTTATTAAAAGAAATTATCAACTATATAAGAAGTTGTTACATTATTGCAAGTTTTATCAACAATTGATGTTCCAAGAATTATTTAATGTTGATGATGTTATTAATTATGTATAGAATTCTTTGTCATTCATTTGATAATTTGGATTTTCTGAATTACAGGTATTATGGCCATCAACGAGGAAAATTCACATGATGGGAACGAAACAACAAAAGACGTGGAAGGCGATATTAAAAGAGGAATAACAATTATGAAAAAATCATTCGTGCGAGAGATAAAGGTGTAAAGTATGATGTGCATTAGAATGAAAGAGATCAATTAATTGAGCCTAACGGTGCGATGCTGACAAATTACATTAGAGCACTTGTTTGTTCGCAAATTCCGATCACTTGCGATAATTGGAGAATTTCTTCGTTACAACCGGCTAAAGACAAAATTTGGAGCGAGATACAGGTATGATATTTGATATTTTTTAATTATGTCAACGGTTACATCTTTAAATTAATTATACTAACATGTTATATGTATGTTTATTTGTTTGCAGAGATCTTTTAATATTGATGATTGCAGGAGAAAATATTGTCTTCAATTGGCCGAAAAACGAATGAGAGGATTTAGAGCGTTTTTAATGAACAAGTTTCTTAAAGATTCTGATGGAAATTTTTTCGAATCAGAGCGTCCAAAGAAGTACGCTGATCTGATTTCAGATGAAGAATGGGAGACATTTGTTGTCAAGCGAAGAACCAAATAATTTTGGGTAAGTACAGCTTATCATGAACATTGTATAATATATATACTTCTTCCACAGGAGTTCTGATATGACTTAAACTTGTTTTTTTAGGTTGTGAGTGACGTAAATCGGAAACGGATATCAAAACCCATGTATCCATACAAAAAAAGGCGTTTGCGATATACACGCTTACAACAAAAAATAGTAAGTATATATAAATGCTTTAATATTATATGTTACAAAAAATAGTAAGTATACATAATGGGGTATGAATGCTTTATTATCCGTCTTAATGTGTAGTTAGAAGAGGAGAAAAGTGATGCAACATCTCTTTCGGACCATGTTGTGTGGAAGGTTGCCCGTGTGAGAAGAGATGGAGTCGTTCAGGAAGAAATTCAACAAGTATTTGAACAATGTGTAAGTACAACATTAGTTTTGTCAGTAACTCAAAAGTGTATAATATATTTATATATATGCTTTTATCTATATTTCAGGAGACTCTATCCCAGACTATAACTACAACTGAGGACGATGATTGCAGGAGCTTACTGAGTCGGGTGTTAAATATTCCTAAGTATTCTGGGCGTGTGAGGGGTAAGGGATTTGGTGTCACTCCATCAAAACTGTATAAGCAGCCAAAGAATCAAAATCCTAGCAATAAAGAAGTGATGAGACATTGGAGGAATTGAAAGCTCAGATTTGTGAATTACAGAAGGACAAAGAGAGATACATGTCAGAAAGGTGTGGTCCAGAGTGTAAAGATACTAGCGATAAAAATAGTATCAATTGTCCGCAGAAGCTTCCAGAGGTAATTTTACATATTACATTGAAATTAATATAGCACAATTTTCTTAATTGACACATTAATCATATTCATTATTTTTTTAGGGCATTTCACCTTGTCGGCTATATTTATCGTCACCGACTTATCGCATGGTTGGCAAGGGAAAAGTGCATAACACTTTGGGAGACCTACTTCACCATAAACCGCTCCCTGCTGGATTTTTGAAAGTATCGGTTGATATTGCATTAGAGGGGGTGCGTTGTTGCCTATACCAAATGATGTTTCGGACGCAACAGTGGTAGGAGACGCAATAGAACCGTATGTTGTATGGCTGTCACATCTCATTTTCATAGATGATGAGGTAGGTTGAACACCATTATGAAGTATTCAAATGTTTTACGACCCATACATGAAAGTTATTCTTACATTTACATTTACTTATTTACATGATGATCTTAGACTCCTACAAAATCCAAATCAAAAGATAAGGGAATTATTGTGCGGGAAACCGATTCAGCTGCATCAAAAAAACAGGTACTATTACAATTACATGATGATCTTATTATACATTAATTACTGAATTTATATGACTTTTAGGTTCATGATCAACAGTTGCAACAAGTCATCAAGGTGCCCAACAAAAAAAAAGTCGAGCCAAAAAAAGTATTTGTTCCTCGATTTAGGTTGTGCCTTGAAACATATGTAGGAACAAAAGATGTGGTTGAGGGTGGCATCTGTCAAATACCTATGCAGGAAGGTATTTTCGATTTTGAATATGCCGAAACAATTGCCAAGGAGGATTTGGACCAGATTTTCCAACATTCTGAATTGGGCATCGGTGTTATGCATTCCTACATCAGGTAATACTCCGATCAATTTTAATTAAATAATTGAATAATTTATTTTCTCATTTAAATGAATATTCTAATGTTGATTATGTTTTTATTTAAGGTTATTGTATGACAAGATGTTGGTCCCGTATGATTTGACTTCAAGATTCGCATTCTTATTTGCTAGTTGTATCAACGCACGGTCAACCGATCACACTCTAGATGTAGTCAGAGATTACTTTGTCAAATCATTTATGGCCGCAGATACAAAGTTGTACTTTTTGCCATATAATACTGACCATGAGTTAGATTTCATTCTAAATTAATTTATTATAATTATTCATTTGTTGCCATTCTATATAACATTTCCGTCTAAACTTTTGTCTTATTTTACAGTGGACACTGGTTGTTGGTCGCGATTAATCCAGTAAAAGAAATCGTGTATTATCTGGATTCATTGGATGGTGATCAAACAAAATATCCTCATATGAAGACTATGGTTGATACGTAAGTGATGAGATATACTATTCTGAATAATTATATTTATTTATTATGTGAGACTGTTCTAAATATTCGTTTATATTATGTTAGAGCTATACAAATATTTCGATCGCAAAGAGAAGCAAAAGTACCAAAAAGGAAGGCTAACAACATTAGCTGGATCAGAGTGCAAGTATATTTTCACATTTTTTTTACTGTTATAGTGATTCTACTTGATAAAACTATTTAAACTATATATCCTGATAAATGATCGTTTGTTTTTTCCATTTACAATGTCCTCGTCAGTGCAATGAGATTGATTGCGGATATTATGTATTGCGCTTTATGAAGGAAATTATTCACTCGGGTCAAATAGATATTCCAATCATGGTATGGATAAATTCATAAGTTATATGATTTATTTTAATAATTAACTGTTATTTCATCTGAGTAATTAGTTTTAAAACTAAATCGTGCATGTTTTGTTATATTATGTAGTACTTTGATGAATTCAAGTGTGGTACTTACTCGAAAGCAGAATTGGAAGAAATTAAGGAGGAATGGTGTCAATACATTCTTGAGTCGAGAATTGTATAAGGTATATGTATCGTCAAATATTGATGCGGGATAATAATATTGAAGTCGTATGTATTTGTAAAGTTATCGGTTTTGTAATTATATATAAATTGACTGTATTTGTGAAGTTGTTATGAGGATCGACTTGTGTTGAATTATATATAAGCAGGTTTATGTGAATTACAATGATTATATGTAAAGTAAATGTAATTGTTATAAGCAGGTTTATCGGAAAAAAAATAAAAGAAGTGATTATTTAAAAAAAAAATTTATAAACTTGAAGAATAGACAACACTTTTAAGTAAAAGTGTTGCTAAAGGGTGGGGGGAGAAAAGAAAGCGCTTTTAGAAAAGCGCTGCTAAAGGAGGAGGGGAATAGACTGCGCTTTTCAAAAGTGCTGGTACAAGGTGGGGGGGATGGGGGATTAGGCAGCGCTTTTGAAAAGCGCTGCTAAAGGGGGGAAAAAGCGCTGCTAAAGGGGGCCTATAGCAGCGCTTTATCCATAAAAAAAGCGCTGCTTTTACCTTTAGCAGTGCCACTTTAGGCAGCGCTTTTAAGCGCTGCTAAAGGCCAAAAAAGCGCTGCTAAAGGTCTTATTTGGCATAATGGTTCCATCTTCAACGCACTCGAGGAGGAACTCAAGTCATAAAAAATTAAGGTTTATCTGTCTAACTCTTTAAATTGAATTAGGAGGAAATTGAAACTTCAAAAAAAACTAAGTTTCTCCTTAGTTATTCAACTCAGATAGGAAACTCAAGAATACTAATGAGGTTCATAAATGATGAGGTGAATTTGGACTTGATGGTGGACTTCAATATGTAGTTTTGTGTTTCAGTGCTCCGATTCAGTGGTGGGAGTACATGCAAACACTTTGACGTCTAAGTCAATGATGTTCGAACGTGAGATGTATTTAGTGTTAGAATGATGTGCACCTTAATTTGAGACACTCCTTAAACTGTTATAGTAGGATTCTAGGGTTTCAGGAACCTAGAACTTTATGCTTTGAACACTTGTAAGAAAAAACATATGTCAGAAGATTGTTCATTTTGCGGTATCATGATTATACTTCCTAACTGCTATGATGAAGTGCTTTTTAGGGCAATTCCATATTAGGTTTCACCCTGCTATAACCTTTTTATGGATAACTACTTTTAAAAAATGACATCATCGTGGTGACGTTGGCATCCTTTAATCCTTATATCCGACGAGCCATAAACATCTTATCTTAACTGCTCATAGGAGATTATGTATTAGGTTGTATCATAACTAATAGAGGGCCTTGAGTCGAGGAATGAATAGGAATGACAATGAGCACCTTTTGGACAAGGTACTATAATATTCGTCCATATAACCTCAATTTGAAAAAATCTTTGTCTTCGAGTCCATACTCATACTCATATTTAATTACTCGCATTTATAATAAAAAATAATTAATCAATTATCATTTATCACATCGTTTTAAATTTTTTCAACAACATTAAAAAAATTTAAGGATGTTCTTGTTGAATTAAGAAACAAACAAACATTTATATTAAAATGTGTATAAGTTTAATAGTAATGTATTTAATAATATTGAAAAATTAATATGTGTACATAATATATATATATATATATATATATATATATATATATATATATATATATATATATATATATATATATATATATATATATATATTAAGAAACAACTCCACATATATACTTATAAATATATATGTATCATATATATTATTAAGAAACAAATCCTGTGTGTCTCAAATATATAAAAAAAACTCGTGGATGTGGATGCCCAACTGCCTGTGTCTCTCCTTTTCATTCCCATACGTTCATCGAATTAGTTAATCATGTCGGTTCCAAAAGAAACATATCTTTAAAATGAAACAATATATAATTGTAAGTTGTAATACCTTTCTGAACTCATGCTTAAACCCTAGAACGTACATACAAACAATAACAACTCCACAATCAAATGATGCAATGAATTCACATATTTTTATGCAGAATTTGGCAATTCAGCTTTTGAAAAGATTATGTTATTGTTATTTCTTGGTACACTCGCATCATTTTCAACCCCAAAAAAGACAGAAGCAATTGCATTTGCTTTCACATACGTGTGCAATGCATCATCAATAAAACAATGATATAAAAGGACAGGGAAAGCAAGAAGATTTAAAGTTTCATGTGATGGTGTTGCAGCACATTGATCCCTTTACCACTTGGCACTTGAAGACAAACGTAGCTTATGCAATATTGCACTCTTAAATATGCTGCTGTTCGTTTGCATCCACGTCTAACTTATTTTGCATTATTTGTTTTCTTGTTAAAATGTTTAAGAATGTTTTAGAATTTAGCTTGAAACTAAACAATCATGTAAAATTAGTTTGTAAGGTGTGTGATGTTTCACAGCCTAGTATTCAATCCAAGAGAGTGAGATCGTGGGACCACAAGCGGGGAAAGCTTCATATACAAGAACTAATAAATCCATGTGACATATATGTCACATTAACTACTCATGGAGTTCAATGGAGCCAATGACATGCAGACATTGTTACCTATAGTCATCTAACCAATACGATGATACGACATTTTCAAGGCTAGCTGATTCATATACAACAAATATATTTTATTCTAGATTAACTCATATGTTGGGCTGTTAGAGATCAATAAGCTTTGCCGCCTCATATGGTAGTTATAGTTTGTGTAATTGATTTGGTTAGATGTGTAACTACTGGCTTATCTTGTAGGTGCCTAGTCACCTTGCTTATATAAGTACTATATTGTACAAGTAGATATAATCAATGATAACATTTTCTTCTTCACTTTATTTTTTTTCTCTTTCCTTGCGTTTTAGTGAAGCTCATTTCTTCACCTGCAACATTCATCTTTACTGAGAGTGAAAGATGATTTTTATGAAACTCTAACATGGTATTATTCGCATGATCGATCTTCCGCGCTTTCCTGCTCAATTGACTTTACTCTGTTTTCACTCTGATTTTTTTTATCAAGATTCACATCAGTTAAGATCTTGCTTCAACCTCATCAATGGCGTCTGAAGAAAATCATGAATAAGTAGTTAAAAACTCTGCACCATCTTAAGAAACTTTCAATGGTTTTACTGCGTCCAAATTCACAAATTCCTTCGGACCAAAGCTCTCGATTAAGCCGCAAGAGAACAAATATCTCCTTTGGAATCAACAAGTTGAAGGTATGATTCTCTCTTAGAAAATGCACAAGTTCGTGGTGAATCCACATATACCATAGAAGTTCAAATCTTATCAAGATCGGGTTACAGGTATGATCTCTAAAGATTATGAGTCTTGGATTGTGTAAGATCAAGTAATGTTTATCTGATTGTTATCAACGATTTATGAATCAATGTTACCAAGAGTTCTTGCGTGCAAACATTCTTATGAAGCTTGGGACAAGATTCACTAATTCTTCAATGCTCAAATGAAAACTAGGGTTAGACAATTGGGAGTTGAATTCAAATCCACCAAGAAAGGAAGCAAATCAATCACTAAGTATGTCTTGAGAATCAAAGCTATAGCTAACTCACTCTTAGTTGTTGGTGACTTGATTTCTGAGTAAGATCAAGTTGATTCAGTATTGCAAGGTCTTTCTGAGGAATACAATTCCTTTGTTATGCAGATGTATGAGTGTCCTTCACCTCCTACTCTCTGTGATGTTGAAGCCTTACTCTATGTGCAAGAAGCACAATTAGATAAGTTTCGTGAAGAATTGGCAGCTACCAATGTTGTAGCAAATGTGGCACATACTATTGCACCCTAAAATTTGCTCACCCGTTTTTTTAACTTTAGCTGGTTTTTCCTTCATTTTCATCTGCATATCATTTAGGTTGCATTTTGTCATTGTTATCAGTCGGATTGAATTTATCAGAATTTTAGCCGCTTTGCTCGCGTTTCAGGCGATTCAAATCAATTCAATTGAGAAGTTCAGTGTCGAAATCGAGCGAAAGTCGCTTTTTTTTTATAATTCAATCTACACCGATAGTTTTGGCGCATTTCCGTGTTCTCCCGTTTTTCCGTTCGTTTTTCCATGGCATTTTGCATTTATTTGTTTATTTTGCTTTATTTTTATTTATTTAGGAAATAGTTTTTATAGATTTTAATATTTGTAGTTTTTTAAATAGGATTACTTAATAGGACTATTAGAAATGTTTTGGATATAATTTTTACTAGTTTTTTTAAAATAGAATTTTAATTGTTTTTTAGAATATAATTATTAAGATTTTTTTAATAGTTTTATTTTGGTTTAGATTATCATTTTATTAGAATTATTTTCTTTTAATTATTTATTTCGATTAGATTTTTATTAATTAAGATTTAATTATTTAGAGTTAATTTAGATTAGTTTATTAGAATTTTAGTTAATTAATGTTTAGAACTTTAGTTTAGAGTTTATTAGCTCTTTCGTTATCATTCCTTTTAGTTAACAACATATTAATCAATCAACTTTAGCATATAATTAATCATTTAATCATCAGCATTAGTCACAAGCAGTGCCACGTGTCAGCTTCTGGGGGTATAAAACATTGTTCATTTCCTTCCCCAACTAACCCTAGAATTCTGCACAACCACCCCTTCTTCTCATCATCGTTTTCCTCATCAAGCACAACCCAACAAGTTTCTGGCCACCTTTCTCCACCAACTTCATCTCTTTAAACCCAAACACACACCGTAAATCCCCTTCCTCTGTTCTTCGTATCACTTTCTTGATAAACCTATTTCAAAAACACATCCAAACTTCTCCATCCATTTCCAGCTCAAACTCCAAAACTTCACAAAACCTCCATGAAACTTCAACCTTCCAACAAAAACCCATTAAACTCCATCTTCTTTAACCCTCAACAAACCCGCGAAACCTCCTTCCATGACAAACTGGCCGCCGTTCATCACTCTCAACCTCATCTTCTTTCAACCAGCCCAGAAAACTCCTTCATCTTCTTCGAGTTTCAACCTCTGAAACTCAACTACTCCAAACGAACAAACCGTAACCCAGAAAAACACCATCAAACCCATAATCACATAAACCCAACATAAATCCGTTTCGTCCTCACTCGAACTCCACAAACAACAACCTTTATATCTCAGAAACAACCGTAAACCCGTTTCAGAACCCTCAAACAACAAACAGATACCCAGACAATCTTCTTCTGACCCACCATCGCGAACAAACATTCAACAACCTCAAACTTCTAATCCTTCGTCGTCACCTTCGCGACTCACCTTCTTCACATCAACCCATTCAAAATATGCAAATCCATACCCAAATCTCACACCGCGAAACCCAGCTGCTACCCTTCAATCTTCATCATCCTCATGCACTACCCCTAATTCAGAAACGGGAACAGAGATTTGAGAAGTCAAATCGGAAAAATGGAAAGTGACTTCAGAAGCGAAAACGAAGGGTTTGAGATTGAAGAGGAACGGTTTCTTTTTTCTGGAAATGTTGATTTGTGAGGTTGATGATGAACAGAGAGAAAGATGATGAACGGAACAATGGAGAGGAAGGAGATCGTTTGGTTTTTGCTAATATTTTTCTTTTTATTTATTTTATTTTTTTGTTGTGCTGACTTTGGCTTGGACCGTGAAGCCCACATCTCAATCTGGACTATTCCCCCCTCCCCCCACCCCCTAGTTTCTATACAGATCCCCCGTTTCATTTTCTTTTGTAAAAATATATTATATATATTATATTCTTTATTGGGTATGTTCTGTTTGGTATATATATATATATATATATATATATATATATATATATATATATATATATATATATATATATATATATATATATATATATATATATATATATATATATATATATATATATATATATATATATATATATATATATATATATATATATATATATATATATATATATATATATATATATATATATATATATATATATATATATATATATATATATTATTTCATTTTTGAATTTTATATATTATACTTCTTTAGAATTTTCTTCCTAATTTCTTTCAAAAGGTTATGAATATATTATAGTTTATATTATTTTATTTTTAGAAGTTGAATTTTATTTCTCATTTGTTATTGGACATTTTGTTCCATTTTCTGTTTTGGTCGATGACGACATTTCCGTAATCCATTACCAATCAAATTATTGATGAATAATGTTGGATCCGAGACCACCTCTTTTCTCTCCTCATTTTCTTCTTCTTTCGATTTTATTTTGACTTTTTGTGATCGATGAAGTCTTGTATCCATAAGCGTCGGATTTTCGAACTCGATAGCCTTCCCGATTTCAAATCTATGAAAGATGAGCATTTGGATTATTTTCTTTACTTTGGGATTGTGATAGGCTACCTTCGATTAATCGACATTATGTTTGAGATTGAGACGAGATCCCACTTTTGGTCCATGCGACACGATTCAATTGGAGAATGATTCTCAATATCATTTCTCTATCTTGTCCATAGCACAAATATCAATACGCGACCTCCTATAGCTTGACTTCCACTCATAAGTCGAGCTACGACAGTTTAGCGTCACATTGGACCCGATTCAATTCACTTTGACCCTTTCGAACCGCATTTCAAAGCATCATCATCAAGGATCAAAGGAGAGGAGCTTGGAAATAAAGCTTGCACGCAATATAAAGGGTCAACGGAACCACTCCGTTCGGTAACATCTTTCTAATTTCATCTTTTATTCAACCGCCGAGCGTTATGCGTCGTAAGCGATAGATACGTGAGAAATGATGAGTGGGGAGCCTCATCTCATTCATCTAGAGTGTTTAGCTTATGTCCTTTGGACGATATGCGACGCATTCGCTCCTACGTCTTAGGTTTTAGCGTTTGCGTCCCGTTTCCTTTCTCTCGCATCCTTGCGATAGAGACTCCTTTTCTCTCGCATCCTTACGATTGAGGCCGTTTTCCTGTAGTGAGCTGAACTACAGCTGCTCTGATTTCTCATACCAGATTAGAATATGTAGGCACAAGACGCAATGTCTTGGCGAGCATACTAACAGTTAATTTCCTTTTTCTCTCGCCTCCGTGTGATCGAGACTTTCCCGCTGACGACTAATCTCCCCTTCTCTTGCCCTTGTGCAATCGAGACTAGCCTGTTGTTCCGAACCTTTTCTCTCGCCCCGTGCGATCGAAAACACCTCGTTTTCCCGTAGTTAGCCTGAACTACGTTTTGCTCTTATTTCTCATACCAGATGAGAATACGTAGGCACAAGACGCGATATCTTGGCGAGCAACCTCCCTCGTAGTTTCCCGAACTACGTTGACTCTGACTTTCCCATTGCACGAGGGAATATGTAGGCATAGGGCGTCGATGTCCTATCAAGTCATTTCTTTCTCCGTTAGCAACAACCTTTAGATAATTTTTTTCACCCATAGATTAGACAACAAGCGTGGATCCCGTTGAGTACAACGGACGTGAGGGGTGCTCATACCTTCCCCTTGCGTAACCGACTCCTGAACCCAAGATTTGGTTGCGATGACCTGTCTTCTCTGATCGTTTCCTTTCCCTCCTTTGGGATAAATAACAAACGGTGGCAACTCTTCTGTCCTTGTCGGCCCCTCTTTCACAGTGATGCGACAACTGGCGACTCTGCTGGGGATGATTCCCATCCCCTATGCGAGTCAACCCTAGCGTTTGTTTGCTTGTCTTTGGGTGTGTATATTTGTGTGTTGTATTTTGTATATTGTTATATTTACATTTTCCACACTTTATTATTATATTGTTGCTATTGTATTGTTGGGTGGTTGTTCCTTTGGGATAAATAACGAACGGTGGTGACTCTTCTGTCCTTGTCGGCCCCTCTTTCGCAGCGATGCGACACATACAAATCAAGAAGTCAATAACTATAGAGGAGCTTACTCTGCAAGTCGTGGCAGAGGAAGATTCAATCGTGGTCGAAGCAGGGGAAGAGGTAGGTATACATATGGAAATCTTCCAACATCCCAACTTTGTGGCAAATATGGACATGAAGTTACAACCTGCTAGCATATGTTTGATGAAAACTTTATGCCTTCTACCTCAAGCAATGGTTCAAATGATTCAACCGACAACAACACCAGTTATCACAATCAAGAAGCATGTGCTGAAGTCTCCCAGAATTCTCAAACTGTGGCAATGATGGCTACTACAAGCAGGCCCTCAGCATACACTCAAGAGTATCATTTACTAGCTGAACTAGAATCTCAGACTTGGTTTGCTGACTCAGGTGCATCTCATTACTTAACACCTTATGCCTTTCTTTTGCACAATATAAAGTATTATGTAGGAACCAATAAAGTCTATGTAGGAAATGGTCAAACATTTACCATACAAGCCATAGGGTCCTCACAACTTCACTCTAAAATCAATCTCTCTTGTGTGTTAACCCTTTCTAATGTCCTACATGTTCCCTCCATTACTAGAAACATATTGTCTGTTTCAAGGTTTTCTAGTGATAATAATGTTATTTTTGAGTTCCTACCTGATAAATGCTATATTAAATCACAGGCTTGTAGAAAAGTTATTGTTGAAGGAGTTCTATATGCTAGTGGCTTATATTACTTTCCTCAGCTGCCTATCAATCTTAAAAGGTATCTCAACCACATTAACAACTCTATTCTTTTTACTGGCTCTCAAAGTTATGTTGTTTCTAATTCTAATTCCCATAGTATAGATTCTTGTAATACTAGCACATTGTGGCATCGTAGGCTTGGCCATGTCAATTGTAATTATGTTGCTTCTATACTCAAACAGTGTAATATTCCTTCTCTCAATAAAACTAGGCAATTATTTTGTACTTATAATCTCGGTAAGGCACATAAACTGTATGCTCCTCTAACTACAACAATCTATCACAAACCTTTTGACATGATATATAGTGATCTATGAAATCCTTCCCCAAATCCATCTAGTTTTGGCTATAGGTATTACATAGCCTTTGTAGATGGGCATACTAGGTACACTTGGTTGTACATGCTCAAGCAAAAATCTGAGGCTCTACATGCTTTCAAACTGTTTTCAGTATTTGTTCAAACACAATTCAATGTCATCATCAAATCTGTCCAATATGATTTTGAAGGAGAGTTTAGAAATTTCACTAAGTATTTGACAGAATTAGGGATCACACATAGGCTAACTTTCCCACATACCTCTCATCAAAATGGGACAGTAGAGAGAAAACATAGGCAAATTATTGAAATGGAACTTTCATTACTAACTCATGCTTCTTTACCTATTGCTTACTAGGACTATAGTTTCTCCACTTCTATTTACATAATCAATAGGATTCCCACATCCACTTTACAAAATTTTAATTCACTCTTTCATCCTTTGTATGGAAAAGACCCAGATTACTCTACAATGAAAGTGTTTAGGTGTTCATGTTTTTCTCTCATTGTGCCTTACAACAAACACAAACTGCAACTAAGAAGTCAAGAATGTGTGTACCTTGGTCCCTCTCCCCAACATAAAGATTTTAGGTGTCTGAACAAAGATGGGAAAGTGTACATCTCCAAGGATGTCACCTTTAATGAACATAGCTTTCCCTTTCCTCACCTGTTTCACACCAGCCCCAAGAGTTCTACTATAGAAGCTCAACACCTAGGCTCTATGTCTTGTTCTACATCCAGCTTTCTTAGCCTTGTCAACAACCCTAGTCCTACTACATATCCAAAATTTGGTGAGAATAAGCCCTCTGACCCTACAGACCAACTTCACTCAAGTAACATAGGTCTCATTCTTGAACTTTATGACCAAGGACAAAATCTTGAAAATATGCATCAGTTTAATAGCCCTCAGAATAGTCCTATCCAGCCTGTCCAAAGTCACAAGTCAGCTAATTCTACTACACAGCAGTCTGGCAATATTCAAAAGTTAGCTCTATCTGCTACATAACATAGTCTAGCCATCCCATCCAACAACATTTAACATCTAGTGAAACGCACAAACCTAGTTATGAGTTCTCTAGTTATCTTGAGGTAACTCCCAAGAAATCTCTCCTGCAAATACCACTCTTGTTGCTGATAAAAATCATTCCATTGTGCCTTAGTCAAGTCCTCATAGAGTTCTTCCCTTAACCCAATAACCTAATTACACTTTCTACTCAAATGAACTCACATTATCTTAATGCATTCCCATCTCCGAGTATTCTCAATCTTCTTTAATTGGCATTAGTATGCCTGTTGTTCCACCATCTGAAAATACTCATCCCATGTTGACTAGAGCCAAAACCAGCAATTCAAAATCTAAAGTGTTCCTTGCCCATTCTGAGTCTGGACCAACTAGTGTTAAACAAGCTCTGACCAAGCCTGAGTGGGTTAAGGCCATGACTGATAAGTTTAATGCTCTCCAAGCTAATAACACTTGGATACTAACCACTCTACCCCCTGATAGAAATGCAATAGGTTGTAGGTGGGTGTTTAAGATTAAAGAAAATGCTGATTGTACAATTCACAAATACAAAGCCAGACTTGTGGCAAAAGGTTTCCATCAAGAACAAGGTTTTGATTACACTGAAACATTCACTCCAATGGTAAAACCTACCACTATTAAGGTGATTTCTATCACACACAAGTGGGATATCCAACAAATAGATGTTAATAATTCATTCCTAAATGGCATTCTTCATGATGAAGTCTATATGACTCAATCATCTGGTTTTGTGAGTTCTGATAAAAATCTTGTGTGCAAGCTTCACAAAGCCATTTATGGCCTCAAACAAGCCCCAAGGGCTTGGTATGAGAAACTAACTAAAGCTCTGCTATAGTTTGGTTTTACTACTTTTAAATGTGACAGTTTTCTTTTGTTTACTCCAGGGCTTGGTGTTACTTTATATGCCTTGGCATATTTGGATGATATACTCATCATTGGCTCAAGTACAGATCTTATACACAAGCTAATCAACAAGCTGCATCATGACTTTGCTCTATAGAAATTGGGGCGACCTAGTTACTTTCTTGGTATTGAAGTGAAATTTTGTCCCTATGGTTCTATGTTTCTAAATTAGTCTAAATATGTCAAAGACCTTCTTACAAGAGCCAAGATGGATCATGCCAATGAGGTTCCTACTCCAATGTTGAGCAGCTGCAAGTTGAGTAAACATGGCACGATTTTGTTTTCTGATTCTCATCTATACAAGTCCATGGTAAGAGCATTCCAATATGTTACCTTGACCAGGCATGTCATAGCTTTTAGTGTGAACAAAGGTTGTCAATTTATATCATGCCCCTTAGACGCTCATTGGATTGTTGCTCGACGACTCCTAAGGTATTTAAGTGGCACTATCAATTATGGTTTAATGCTAGCTCCTTCTGTTTCTTCTTTAAAGTTCTCCCTTCGTGCCTAAAGTGATCCAGATGATAGACGATCTACATCTGGCTCATGCATATTCTTTGGGCCAAATTTGGTTTCTTAGAGCTCAAAGAAGCAGTCGTTAATAACACGGTCCAACACAAAAGCAGAGTATGGAGCCTTAGTACATACCAAGTCTGAGTTACTTTGGCTGGAGTGTCTCCTATCTGAACTTAAAATTCCTATTAATCCACCAAATTTTCTTTGTGACAACTTAAGTGCGGTTCATCTGTCACACAATCCAGTTCTTCATGCTCGTATGAAGCACATTGAACCGGACATCCATTTTGTTCGTGAACGATTGGTGGCTGGAAAACTGAAAGTTCAACATGTTCCAGCCGTATTTTAACTTGCTGATACTCTGACTAAACCTATTAGCATAGTGGCGTTTCAAGACATTCACAACAAACTTAAGGCGGTATGCAGTCCCTCCCGCACTTCAGTTTGAAGGGGGTGTTAGATATCAATAAGGTTTTCCAGCTCATATGGTAGTTAAAGTTTGTATAACTGATTTGGTTAGATGTGTAACTACCATCTCATCTTGTAGGTGCCTAGTCACCATGCTTATATAAGCACCATATTGTACAAGTGGATATAATCAATGGTAATATTTTATTCTTCACTTTATTTCTTCCTCTTTCCTTGTGTTTTAGCTTCACTAAGTGAAGCTCATTTCTTCACCTGAAACATTTATCTTCACTGAGTGAAAGATGATTTTCATGAAACTCTAACACGGTCCATCAAACTTGAAAAATTATAGGGTTTAGACCATAAAATTAGAGTTCATATTTTTTTGGGGCTTTTTTTTATCCCGGCCTTAAAAAGCTTGTTATTCATTATGGCTATCCCGTATGGGTCGTGAGTAGGCCGTTATACCCGCATAACTATAAACTTAAAAAAAAATATTTATATTTATATTGTCTTACTCCAAAAGAACACATTAATTTTTCTCACCTCACTAAATTTCATATTTATTCTATTCAATATTTCTCTTTTAAATTTTATACATTAATATAATCCACACTCATATTCTATTAGTTTCTCTTATGTTAAATATTCGAGTATTATTTTACACAATTTAGACATGCGTTAAATATTACTTAAAAATGTATTATGCTTAAAATAATATAATTTTTAATTTCATTTATAATAAATATTACAGTGTTTTTATTTTTACTTTTTATTTAAAAAGTTCCGCTAAGGATCGGGTAATCCGAAGCCCATCTAGGGTCGGACTCGGGTAGTAATTTTTGAGCCCATATTACAACATGGTTTTTTTGGCCCAGCTCTAAAAAGCCTGAGGCTCGCCAAGGCTGACTCGTTTTGGATCGGGTGACCCATTTTGACAGCACTACAACCTACCTTTGGGGGAACCCATTAACGACTAACATGTATAAGCATGATAATCTTTAACTTAGACATGTATATATAGCGAGAAGGCCACTTGAAGCGGTAGAGAAAATTGGTATGCTCTAAGTTTTTCATTTTAGCAACATGATACAAGCAAACAACATACCTTACACTTAAGGTCACACCTTTGATCAAATAATAAGAATGAAAATACCTGTTGTCGCTACTCGAAAATGCAACGACGGAGAGACGAAAATGGAAAGACAGAAGAGTCGCCATCGAACTTTATTTATCTCAAAAGAGGAAGGGATAACATCGACAAAACCCCAAAATGAAACGGATAAGATGGTCTCGCAACCAAAAGAAAGGGTTCGGAAGCCGGTTATGCGAAGGGAGGGTATTAGCACCCCTCGCATCCATCATACTTGATGGGAACCATTTGCTTGTCTATGCGTGAGGATATTTGCTAAAAGATATTGCTATAAAGAGTGTTCTAAGGGGAGAGAGAAAGGTTGGAAACAGGGAAAAGAGACTCGGTAGGACCTCACGATCCTATGCCTACGTATTCTCAACGAGTATGATAAAGTCAGAGTCAACGTAGGAGGACTACGGATGAAAAGACAGGAAAGTGTGCTCGACAAGGATTGGGGCCCTTGTGCCTACGTATCTTCACTTAAAAGAAGTGAAGAATCAGAGCAGTCGTAGTTCGGTCTATGGTTAACCGGTGTTTTTGTAGATGATACTAACGTACGCATTCTAGCAGTTTAGGTGCATTGCAGCTCGCTTGTGGAGTGTTAGGCGTTACCCGTTTGCGATAGAACAGACGTAACATATCCTTTTGAAAAGAGATAATTTTTGCCATCAAGGCAAGATGTCACATTTGATTTGTGGAAGTTAATTTTAAAGGTGAATAAGTCCTCAAATAGTAACCCCTTGCGAGTAGTACCCAATTCTTTATCTCAAAAGATTTATTGTGAAAATGGTGTGGCGAATATAGTCACGTCTTCGTATTGAAATACGAGTATCGAGACCACACACTCTAAAGTGAGTATCCTAATACTCGGAGAGGAAGAAGTCTTAACTTAATCCTCTCTCTTTAGTTCAATACAAAGAGAACTTTATTCTCTTATTAGAGGTATTTGATCTTGAATGGTAAGTGCTTTAAGATAGTGAACCCTAAAGGTAATGTCAAGCACTCGAGATGGGAGAAAGCCTTCGCCTAACAAATCCACAACCATCCAAGTTTATTAGGAAAAAAAGTTTGAAAATGCACTTGGTACAAGACCAGGGTTTTTAGGCTCACAGAGACAGAAGAAACAGAGAAATGTTGTAAAAAAGAAAAGGTGGTGAATTGGTTTCGGATGACGATTACTTGAAGCTTAAGGAAGGCTCCTCGGGCCCAAGTAGTCGGGAGAAAGAGTTAAAGACTTGGCTCTCCCTCTTTTTATTCTGAAAAGAATTAAATAATTGTTAATTGATTTAACAATTTGTTGAGAAAATCCACTTGATGTTGGACCAAGAGTTTGACTTATACTTGCGTGCAAAAACGTGGTGGAACGGAAGTGGGTTGAAAGTGGCTCAACGATGAGTCGAGGGTTTGGTTGAAAATGGAACCGGCTTGACGACGAATCAAGGGTTAAGGTGTGAGAAATGATACTAGTCCCTGTGGGTGCTCCTAATATCGAAACCACGATGGAATGTGAAAGCGTGTGTAATAGGTTGGTGGCGAATACGGACAAGCACTCGACTTACAGAGGGGTGTTTGAAGATGGCACGACGATGAATCGAGAATTAGTTTAAATATAGTTTAATCTATGCTAGTCCCTAGGGGTGCTCCTAAAAGATAAACAACAATCAAAGAAATACGAAAGCGTACATCGAAAATGGGAGAGGGATACATGTAAATTACACGGGATTGCACGAAATAAAAGGTCTCATTGTCAGGTAGCCCAAGAGGAAGTCATGTGTGTGCAAAGTGTCCTAAACTAAGCCTTGAGCAAAAGTCGGATAAAATTCCAAGCTAGGGTTTTTGACAAAGTCCAATGATCCGTCACTCGGACAAACAACCAACAGTCCGCCAATTTAGGATTTTATGGTTTCGATAGTTGTTAGGTGTTTTGAATGTGAATAAGATGAACAAATGAATATGATATGAATAATATACAAGATATATAATAATATAAACAAGATAATATTCACAATAATATAGCAAGATAAATATTAACAAGTATGTGCACAAGATAATATAATCAGGATAATATTGACTGAAAATAAAGCAATTGTATATTAATGGAAAGTAAAGTTAGTGGTTAGTCGATTTATGAATTGAATCGGGATGAAATGTAACGCTAAACCATCGTAGCTTGACTTATGACGAAATTCAGACTATAGGAGGTCGCGTAAATTGATATTCATGCTAAAAACAAGATAGAGAAATGATATTGAGGATCATTCTCCGATTTAACCGTGTCGCACGGATAAAAGAAGGGTGGGATCTCGTCTTAATCACAAACTCGTGTTAATTAACCGAGGGTAACCTCTCACGATCCCAAAGTATAGAAAAATGATCCAAATGATCATTTTCTACATATTTGAAATAATGAAGGTTAACAACCTCGAGAACTAACATTTGTGAATCGAAAGACTTAATAGATCGAAAAATGAAATAAAATCGAAATGAAGAAGAAAATGAGAAGAGAAAAAGAAGGTGGTCTCGGATAAATCACTATTTATCAATAATTTGACCAATAGCAATTTTTAGAGGTCTCGTCATCGACCTTAAAATCGACATGAAAATATAAATAACAAAAACCAAGGCAAAATCGAGGCGAACATAAAAAGTGACATACAAAATATAATCGAGAATGTTTTAACGAAAATCAATTTATTTAGTAAAGAGTTAATAAAAACTACTAACAAAAATAAAACTTCAAGTTCAAAAACCTAAAAAGAAAACTAATAAATACCAAAAGGAAAAGGGCTTAATGCAAATAACATGAATGGTTTAGGAATTGAAGTGTGGAAATCATTTGGGCTTAAGACTAAGCCCATCACTCCACTTATTCTATTAGACACGAGTTAACAAAGAAGAAAGAAAAAAACTGAATTGAAGGGGTGTGGGGCGTCCAAAATTTCTATGGGTCAAGGCCCACCAA
Organism: Lathyrus sativus; assembly: GCA_963859935.3. Taxonomy (NCBI): domain Eukaryota; kingdom Viridiplantae; phylum Streptophyta; class Magnoliopsida; order Fabales; family Fabaceae; genus Lathyrus; species Lathyrus sativus. Next base: position 461,170,782 of record OZ012739.1, on the reverse strand, counting down.
CTCACATGCTGAAAGGTTACAAATTGATCCCCAACGTGGTTTGACCAATGCTATGGTAAGTTCAACACCTTATCACAACAACAACAAGTTAAAATGTAAACCCAGCTACTCAAACGCAATGTAATCCAGACTGCTACCAGTGATTCACATTTTGATGCAACAAAACCATGCTACAAAATCGACAAATCTGCCTCTTGCTTCTGGTTTACACAAGCTTGTTTCCGCTCGGGTATGTTTTCGTTGTTGCTTACGTTTCTGATTCAAAATTCTCTTTTCCTCCTTCATTTATGTTCTCCTTGATCAGTGCATCTTTATGCACATTCTCCTATATTTTTACTTAGGAATTTCTTTACTTTATTTTGATTATTGTTATGTTTTATTATGTTTTTATATTTTATTTTATTTTTGGTTTAATTTGATTTTCGCAACTTATTTTTCAGCTTTAGCAGTCTGCACGAAAATGATCATAACTGGAGTTCTGGGAATCCGTTTGAGGCGTTCTAAAAATCGCCGGAAAGCTAAGAGAGAGAGAGAGCTATGACATTTTTGTTGGAGTCGAAGTCAGATTCGGAGCATATTTTCCCAGAATATTCATTGAAGTTATAGCATTATGAATTTGTTTTAGTTTTGGGTCATGTTTTGGGCCTGGGTGATATTTTCAACCCAGTTGGGTTATGAACTTGTTTTTCTTTTTAGGGGAAACTCATGTTATTGTTGAATTATACACTATTCACGAAAATATTGTTGAAGCTTTGTACGAATTATGGAGAACTAATTCCTTCACGTTAATCTGCTGTAATCGGTTTCCGCCGACACTTTGAGGTTCTTTCAATTCTTCCAATAAAATCTATTTCCTTTCAATTCTTCTCTATGATATCTTGTTTGCTTAATTCTAATTATCTTAGGGATGATTGATTTATTTTGATGATTGCATGTTCTTATACTTTAATCGTGTTTGCTTAATCCGCGTATGTTTCTCGTGTTTGCTTAATTCACGGTTACTATATTTTATCTGTTTGCTTAATTCGGAAATTAGGAATATGTTTCGTATAATATCAATTGCACTTGTTTGATTGTTATTATAATCAAAAAGGGATAGAATCCGCTTAGGAATTGGGAATTATTAGGATCGATGATAAGTTGGAAAACTAAAACAGCAGATTAACCGTTTCAGCTTATTTTGATAATCACTTATTTTCAGTTTTTTCTCTCTTAATCAAAAATCCAAACCCCCCATCACTGTTACTTTATTGGTCAATCACTACAAGAATCCTTGCGATACGACTCGAGTCATTGTCGCTAAACTACCGTTTTCCAAACTACTCGTTTTGATTCGCGCGCGACAGCGGATCAAATTGGCGTCGTTGTCGGGGATTCTTGTTGATTTAGCCAATAATCTATTTTTAAGTTTTGTTTGTTTTAATTTTCTGCATTTTTGTGTATTTTCTTGCGTTTTCGCATCCGTCCGTCCTGTTTCTCGTCAGAACAAGTAAAAAAAAAACAAGTTTTGGGCAAATCGCCTTCTTTTTAAGATCTGTTTCGTGAACTTGAAGCAGAAAAATCGTGTGATCAAAAGTCCTTAAGTCTAAAAGAGTTATAGGAGTTGGCCCATCGAATCGCCAATTCCTCTTTTTTCTATTTTTAATTAATTTTTTTTACTGTTTTCACTATCTCAAAAAAATCCAAAAAAAAATCCAAAATTCTTATTTGATCTAATTAGGTTAAATTTTGTGTTTTTAAATTTTTTCGATTTTATTTTAACCATCTTCCTTCTTTGAGTTTGATTCTGACCTATAGGGACATTGTGGGAATTATCGAATTTGTTGCTGCATTTGCAATCCTGGCCATAATCTTTGATGCAATGAGACATCCCATGGAAGAGCATTCAGTGTTTCAGATTGAGTTACTTTCTGACTTAGTAGACGATACACTTCCCGAGTTTTTATCTGATTTCCCGTCTTTACTAGACTATGATGATATTTTCTCCTGTGATGTGTGCACTAACACTAATGTTTGCTCTACTTGTGCTGAGATAAATGTTGCATTGCAGACTGATATTTTGTAGGTGGATAAGGTTATCGATGAAGTGGTTTGTGCGGTTGAGGTTCTGGACGTTCCTGCTGCCCCGACCATCCCATCTATTGAGCAGCCCTTCTTTAGAACTCAAACCTCTCTCAGAAAATCTCAAATATGCCTACTTAGACATAAATGATAAGCTTCCTATTATTATTTCAGCTAACCTTGATTTCAATCAAGAAAGTAGGCTTTTGCAGATTTTAAAGAGGCACAAAAAAGAAATAGGGTGGACCTTGGCGGACATTCCCGGTATTAGCCCTTCTAGGTGCATGCATCAGATTCTGCTTAAAGAAGGAGCTAAATTAGTGAGACAACCCCTTAATCCTTTTATTCTTGACGTGAAAAATGAGATCATGTTCACGTGCCCATTCGACACGTTTACGTATCGAAGGACCTTCTTTGATCCTGGAATAAAAGACGAAGACATTACTAAAAATTTCAAAAACAATGGTCACTGCCCAAAGCTACTCCATGAGAGCCCCACTTTGGAAGAGGAGACTGCAGAAGAGCTCTCTTTAGGAAATGCTGCTTATGTAATCATCTATCCACCTTGACTCCTCGGGTGTGTCCTTTCCTATCTCTCCTCACTTTTATTTTATATTTCTGTTCTTTCATTTAGGACAATGTATGTTTTAAGTGTGGGGGAGAGAACAATTTCTTTGTTTCGTTTGTTTTCCTTGTTTTTGTTAGTGTTTTGTTTGTTTTCAGTCAAATAAAAAAATGCATCTTCTTGAAAGTTTGAGGCTATAGTCTAATTTGAGATTAGTTTACGGAGACTTGGGAAAAATTCACAAGATCGGTATCGTCTTAACACCGTAAGTCTCTTGCATGTGGAAATTGATTTGAATACTCTTTATGTTTTAGCCTTAAATTTTCATTCTCTGATAGCTCTTGAGTAGTTTATTTCAGCAGTCAGCATCATCTCACACACATTCTACGCAGGGAAGCCGATGAATATAAGTGAGTGTTTCGAAAATGAAAAAATAAAATAAAATAAATAAAAAAAGAAGAAAACAAATCTCAAATGATAATAAGACTCGTTGTAGTTGGTTCAGCGGTTTTTGGTGCTGAACTTGGTAGGGCGGATTACGACCCGATCCCCCGCAATTACAACTGAGTAAGCAAGGGGTTATGCCACACAAGTACCAGAATCCCATGAAAAAAGGTTCAGAGTCACTAACCGGTCGCCTTGCTATGAGTGTGTGGAGATAACGGGCTTAATGTGATTACGCCTGAATGAAAAAGAGTAAAAAGGAGGAAGAGTAAGTTAGGCTTCAGCATAATAACATGATTCGAGTTGATTTGTATATTCAGGAGGTTTATGACTGCACAATTGTGGACTAGTGTTCCTACGACATCCTTAGTGTGTAAGATTAGTACCTATTGAAGCAAACTTAACCGAAGAAGACTTGTAGCCTAGAATGAGTAATTGTTGATGTGTTTGTGTTTTCTTTGTTTTTGTTTTATTTTAATTTTGCTCGGAGTGCAAAAGTTCAAGTCTGGGGGAATTTGATCAGTGCATCTTTATGCACATTCTCCTATATTTTTACTTAGGCATTTCTTTAATTTATTTTTATTATTCTTATGTTTTATTATGTTTTTATATTTTATTTTATTTTTGGTTTAAATTGATTTTCGCAATTTATTTTCAGCTTTAACAGTCTGCACGGAAACGATCATAACTAGAGTTCCGGGAATCCGTTTGAGGCGTTCTAAAAATCGCAAGAAAGCTAAGAGAGAGAGCTATGACTTTTATGTTGGAGCCAAAGTCAGATTCGGAGCATATTTTCCCAAAATATTCGTTGAAGTTACAGCATTATGAATTTGTTTTAGTTTTGGGTCATGTTTTGGGCCTGGGTGATGTTTTCGACCCAGTTGCGTTATGAACTTGTTTTTCTTTTTAGGGGAAACTCGTGTTACTGTTGAATCATACACTATTCACGAAAAATATTGTTGAAGCTTTGTACGAATTATGGAGAATTAATTCCTTCACGTTAATCTGCTGTAATCGTTTTCCGCTGACACTTTGAGGTTGTTTCAATTCTTCCAATAAAATATATTTCCTTTCAATTTTTCTCTATGATATCTTGTTTGCTTAATTCGAATCATCTTAGGGATGATTGATTTATTTCGATGATTTCATGTTCTTATACTTTAATCGCGTTTGTTTAATCCGCGTATGTTTCTCGTGTTTGCTTAATTCACGGTTACTTCATTTTATCCGTTTGCTTAATTCGGAAATTAGGAATATGTTTCGTATAATATCAATTGTGCTTGTTTGATTGTTATTATAATCGAAAAGGGATAGAATCCGCTTAGGAATTGGGAATTATTAGGATCGATGATAAGTTGGGAAATTAAAACAGCAGATTAACCGTTTCAGCTTATTTTGATAATCACTTATTTTCAGTTTTTCTCTCTTAATCAAAAATCCAAACCCCCCATCACTGTTACTTTATTGGTCAATCACTACAAGAATTCTTGCGATACGACTCGAGTCATTATCGCTAAACTACCGTTTTCCAAACTACTCGTTTTGATCCGCGCGCAACAGCGGATCACTCCTATCATCTCGCTCTATTTTCTTTTGATTATTGGAAGGATTTAGGGGTTTCGGGTTGTTGGTGATTCCAAATAAAAAGCTCAGTTGTGTGAGGTTGGTTTGAAGGTTTGGGTTGCAGGTTATGATATTGAGGTATGGAAGATGAGAGAAGAGGAAGAAGAGATATGGAAGAGAAGTAAGGTGAAATAGGAAGGGGTTTGTTCGGCCCCTCTAATCCCGAATGAGGGTGAGGGATTTGGATCTTATAGGAGAGATTAAGGGTAATTTAGGAATACTCAAAAGGGGTGTCATAATTGTGTAACGTCGGTAGCCGTTTTTGTCGCTGAAGTTGGAGACTTGGATTTTGCTTTGTGTAAGGGTAGCTCGCGTGTTTGGCTTGGTACGATCCTGCAGGTGCGTGGGATTTGTGTAGGGTCTTTTGAGAAAGTGATATGGGTTTCAATTTTCTTGAGGGCTTGCTGAAGGTAGCTGAAGTTCTTTTTGTGTAGTGGTATTAACTTGCAGCATTTCAAATAACTCTTGTCTTGGCTTGTTTATTATTCAGGTAGTGCATCCGCTATTTTTCATAAAATCCAGCCCTTAAGGCTTGGTGTGTAGCATTTTGTTTTCATGTTAGCTGAATGTGATGTGGTTAAAATTTATTTTGCAGGATAGTTCAAGCTGGTGGAATGTCTGCATTATGGTTCATGAAATTCAATTAAGATGATAGGCTTGTATGTATGTGCTGCTGAGCTTGGAGGGCCAAAACCTGTTGGACACAATTTTCATCTTCTTGTAATAAAAATTTAGAGAAAAAAAATGAAAGAATAGGTCATGGGCCTTGGTTTTGTAAATAGCTTGTAGCATTTTAAACAATGGGGTTCATTACAAAGATATTTTATGGTCTTTGATGTTTGGATAATGGACTTTTAAATTGTGGAATTTTCTTGTAGTGAGCTTTACAAACAAAAAAGCAATGGAAAATAATACACCCCCCCTTTTTTTAAGAGTTTTTGTTGTAAATGTGAAGGAAATGGACTTGAATAGAAATTTGGAATCGATTCTTGAAGGGATTTGGAAAGGCATTGAATTTGGGATTTGAATGAACTATAACATAAGTAACCTAAACTTATCCCAAACTTGAAACAAATCAAGACCTCGAATCAAGATGAATCCACCTTTTGAACTTCTCCACTCACAATGATAAACCAAAATTTCACCATGAAACGAATAAGCAACAAAGGCTTAGAGATCAAAAGATACTGCACTGCATTACAACTGCTCCAAAAACCCTGATTGAGAAAAATAGACTCCACATGTTTTTCCATCATGAAACATTTAAGACTCAACCCACCACGACATTCTGATACTCATACACATATGACATGAATAGGTATATCCCTAGTTGAAAGCTCACCCTCACTACTTGAATGGAGCATTCCCTGTCCTGACATCCCCAATTGAAGCTCAATTCAATTCAAATCAACCTTGTGATACCTTAAGCAGAAGCCACACATTTTTTGGTTTTCTAATAAAGGTTAGCGGATAGATGTACAGATGAAAATTATACAGGTAGGACAAATTTGGTGTATGACACCAGTTAAAAATTATTCGATTAGGCACTCGTGGATAAGTTTCCTACACCTATATTCTAATCCCACAATATACCTTCCATAATATGATGTATCGATAGCACCCATGATGGGTTTGATGACACCTAGACCAGTTGTTGATAAAATATGTTTACTTTCATGGATCACAAATCCATTTTATCAATATAATACACCAGTGATATTTGGAACCCTTATGAGTAACAATAAGGAAGTGAATCAATAGCAACCATGGAGAAATCTTTCACCTCATGTTTAATTTCAACATGTGTTTTTGAAATCCTTCTGATAACATGTTCCTCTAACCAGTTGTAGTCAATGTTAGATCTCTTACAGAGAACTTGTTAGATATCATCTCATAGACAATACAAAAAAGAGATATGTTAGTATTTAAATAAAGCTGATAGATATGCCTATGTATAAGAAACCATATTCTAACTGGGGCATAAATTAGTGCCTCCTCATAGAGGTTATAAAACCTTCGACTTTGTTACCTTTTCCAAGGAAGAAGGCATATGGACTATGAATTATATTGGAAAGTTTAATGCACAGTGTGGTGATTGAAACAAGAATGATCTCCACAAACTACATCTATTCCCTTTATTGTTGACAAGAACAACATTTTTTGGTATTACTCTCTCTCACCAAACTCAATACAAACTTATGGATACGTTGAGAGGTTTTTTCAAGGAAGATTCTAATAGCCTTAACTTGAGGTTAGTGTCACACCCTAATTTTTGAACCTAAGATCCAACCTCTTTGTGGATCATCTTGCATATCATCTTCAGGACATGGGTTTTGTATACGCATTTGTTGTAACTAACCAACTTATGTAGGTGCGGTATTCTCCAGCATAGCTCCTAACAATTTAGCACCCCGAGGAATAAAACCATGCTAATTCAAGGACTCAAGGTTTTATTACTGGTTTGGATCTCCCAAGGGTGATTCAGCTAGTCATTTCATAGAACTAAGGACGTGGCACTAGCACCAGAGAATTCATCCGTTCAAGCATACCAAATTCAGATTCAAGTCTTTATGTCGAGTTTTTTATTATCCAAATTGAATCTTCAAAGAGTTTCTCGTGAAAAAGTTATGGGTTCAAGAAGATGCAAACTGAAGGTTCACATTTTAAAGCCAATTTTAAGTTGATAGAGAGATTTATTACAAACTCAAAAGCATGGAAATTCAAGTTATAAGAACAAGAGGGGTTCTTGTGTGATGGTCATCAAAACCAAATTCCAAGGTTCAATATTCATGTTATTATAAGATTCAAATTCAATTATAAGATTTTTGATACTTATGTCTTCAAACTCATAGTCCAAAGGTTAAAATGATTTGAAATTCGAAACTGCAAACTCTAATAAGTTCAAAGTTAAGATTTCATTGAAGATTCATGCTACAAAATTCATGCCTTCTTACAAGTTTACACCGAATTTCGTATCTCATTACAAAATTACAAATCACCATATCCCTTCCAAATTCACAATGTATTTGCAAGATCTACAAATTCATGAGTTTCTAATTCTAAAAAATAAAGATGAGCATGTACATGAGTTGGGTGTCACTCTAAGTTATTACAATCATACAAAATATATGTTACGGAGTGAATTCTTTGAAATAAAGGAACTACTCCCAAGAGATTAAAGACTTGCGGTTCTAGTGAGGGAGGTGCTTCCACACATAAGTGTTAGAAAGTATTTTGTGGTAGTGTTTATCGTATCCATAGGGATTGATGAGAATATAGATGCTTGTCTTTCAACGGTTTAATGATTTAAGAAAGGGGGTTTTTTAGAATGGTTTCAATTTCGTAACAAAAGTTTGCAAGAAATAAAGCGGAATAAAGTTCGGTCTAAGTTTGTAAAAACATGTCAAGATTAGGGTTCGCTAGTTCGTCCTAAACGTATCTAATCAATCAAATATGTGAACGAAGTTTAAACCAACATAATCGTGTATCCTCACAAAAACATTCATCTCTAAAGCAATTTCGTGAATGCTATTGTTTCGACCGTTAAATGATCTCTCTAAATAACACTCGAAACAATAGTCATTAAGATTGATACAAAGCAAATATCAACTTTCAAATCTATGTCTAGCATTTGTATAGTTGATAGATGAAGAAATTAGGTCAAGACTTGGAAAGTTCATGTCTAAAGCAATCCAAACCATAAATGTACAAAGAGTAGCAAATAACTTCATCTATATTGATCACAACATTTATTCACATACAAAAGATCAAGAAGAATACATAAATTCTGAACTAACTACTCCTAACATTGACAAGAGAGGTATTTAGCCACTCATTTCCATGATAGCTTGAGCAACAAGTTTCAGACGAAGGTTGATCAACATTCGAGTCGAATAATCGAGATTGGATGGGAATCCACCTTCTTTTGGTGAAATATTGCTAAGAGATGATGAGAAATGAAGGAATGGATTTTTAGGTCAGAAAAATCCTCTCAAAAGCAATTGCAAGAAATTAGATATTTTTACAAAAAGTAGCTCATGCTACTTATAGAAGGGTCTGCTGAGATGTCACGTTCGATAGGCGAGCAAATGGTTCGCCCAGCGAACACCAAAAATGCCACTTGAAGTGCCTGTGTCCTGTGAACTCTCCCCAGGTAAGTTTCCAATAGTTCATTGTGCAAACAATCATTCGCCTAGCGAAACCTTCGCTGTGAACTTCGCCTAGCGAATTTGTGTCCATTTCTTTGCTGTTTTAAGTCTGGGGGTGTTCGCTATCTCTTTGCCTAGCGAGTTCTTCTCTCCCTCCTTCGCCTAGCGAGTTTATGGCCCTTTCCTTACTGTTTTGGATTCCTGGCCTTCACTACATAGTTTGCCTAGCGAACTTTGTGAAGTTTTGGTGGCAGCTTTGCTAGCAAGTTCTCCTAGTGAACTTGTTGTTGTTTGCATGTTGTCTTGGTTTCTTTTCCATCTTTCTTTGTGTCTTAATTTCCACTCTTTCATGCCTAAGTCCTGCATAATAACACACAAATCAAAGGTACCAAGACACTTTCACATAATGTTGCAAACCAATCAAAGCAAGAGTGATTTTTAACATTTTCATGACAAAAAGGAGTGAAAGATGCCCGCATTTGATAGCTCAAATAAGCAAAGTTGGGCATCTAACAAATCTCCCCAACTAGATTTTATCTTGCCCTCAAGCAAAGTATGCCTCTTGATGAAACAAGAGGATTTTCTCAAGAAAAATATTTCTCTGAAATCAGATTAAATGGCTCAAACGCAAGGAATGCAACCAGACACAAGTTCCCAATGGTTAGAATAAAACAACATACAAGAACTAAAGTCTTAAAGCAATGCAAAACATATATCAATCAACAACAATGTTATCCTGAATGAATCATCCTATCTCTCCTCTTCGAATAAGGATTGAAGAAATTACGCGTTTGCAACCGCGGGGACAATTTCACTCTCTAAGAAACAATGCCAAAATCAATTCAATTCATACAATCTCTAACAATTATAAATGAAAATATGGAAGCAAGAAGATCACTAAGGTCTTTTCTGGTTGTAACTTGGTCGGGTTTACAAACAAGGGACATATCTAAGGCCATTGAAGGGAAATTTGGCGATGCAAAAGAGACATTCATTGTACAAGTTATTCACACATCCCAACTTCATTCCACTTGTTCTCATTTGAAACCTTCCCAACTCTTATTTCACAACTTATTTTTGTTTTTCACTATTTTTCTTCCAAGCAAGCATTCTTTTTCTCTTTTTTTTTTTTACATTCATATTCACATAACAAGTATTCTTTTTTCAATGCTTGCTTGGTTTTTCAAGAGTTGTGGCAACCTACCAAATTTCATTTTCGTTCTCCCCAACTTATCTTTTACTCAACCCTCCAATGAATGTTCTTAACTTTTTAAGGAAAAAATAACAATTAACATAAAATTCAAGGGTTCAAGTAAAAAGTTTTTGGAATCTCGCACCATTTCAAGCCGAGATTCATACTGTTTAGGCTCAAGGGGTTTACGAATACTCTCTACTCACAGGTAAGTTTCACTTGGAACTAGTTGTGCTCGATAAGAAACAAGCGCCTTGATCATTTCTAATTGCTTCCACAAATTCACAATAATAAAATACAAAGCATGAATCAACACAGTTTACTATAATCCAGCATTTAGTCCTAGGTGAACCATTCATTCAACAATGTTGCCAAAAGAACAATATTCAATTACAACAAGATTAAAGTTCTAATGCATTCTAAAATTCTAACCAAAGGTAACCGTGTACCTTAGCTTTATTCGCTTGTTTATTATTATCATTGTCATCCAAACTCGAATGCACCTTCATTGGATACTTCTTTCTAGAGAGCAACCAATCTAGAAGTTTAGAAAGCTCAACAACCAGAAAATATTAACAATCACTTAAAAAAAACAAACTATTTTAAACATAAAAACTTAACATTTACTTCAACAAAATAAAATGTGCCTAGAGAAAAACACCCCAAAATAGTACACAACCCAAATATCTGAACTAACAAAACAAAATATCTGAAATAACAAAACAATAAAATCAAAAGATCATAAAATCAGTCATCTTCGGACTCGGTCTCTTCCACACTCTTGGAGCCAGAATCAGAACCATCATCAGTATCATCCTCATCATCATCAGCATCCACCTCAACACCACCATCACCAGGACCAGAGGCACCCGCCCCCTCTCCAAAAACAGGCCTGACCTCAAGCCAGCTTGCGTGTTGCATGAACTGCTCACGCGTTATCATAGTGCGCTCCACTGAAGGGTCACGGCATTGCAGCTAGAGCACCTGCATAGAATCATGAATATCGATCATGGCGTGTTGAGTCGCCGCCATCCAATCCCAATTGTAATTGCAAACAGCCTGCTGGAATGGATCAAAACCCTGTGAAAAAGTAACACCTAGACCATCAGTATCCCCGGTATCTGCAGCAGTTGTACTTGCTCTGAAGTTCTTAGGTCGACAATACTTGTCCACGTATCGGTCATCGATCACGGCTGGAATAGTCACCTGTGTATGGAAAGGTAATCGCACCCTCGCCTGAACACATAAGGCCATAATAAGACAGGGGAAAGCAAGGGGGAAATTAACTCACCCCCCGCTTTCAGGCCAGTCTCCACTACGGACTTCAACTCATTAGCAATGATAATAGCCACGTCGATCTGCACATTGGTTAGAGTTGAGTGGACCAAGTGTGCCACTGGGATCGACATTGTTGACGTGTGGGATTTTGGTTTGATGTTTGTCAGAATCAGCATCAACACCAACTGAGGAAGAGGTTTCATGTCCTCTCGATGATACCTCCTTGGAACCCCATATGGGTTCAGCTCTACCGTTTTGCCCTCCATCAATATGGCCTCGGAAATGACATCAGTGTTCCTATGAAGTCTTAAATCATGGTGGTACTCATCGATTTCATCCTCACCCAAGTTGAGAGGTCCTCCAAGAACCTTATTGATGGCATCCCTATCAAAACTCACTGGTCATCCTGCTACGTGTGGTCCAAGAAAAAGGCTCACCATCATTCAGAAGTGCGTTAGCATAAAACTCCCACACAACCTCGACGCTGTAACTATCAGTAGGAGTCACCAATACATCCCACTTTTTGCTATGGATGAGCCCGACAAAAGTTATGTACTCTCCCTCTGGATGAATAAGAGACCTCTTTTCAGGAAGAATTTTGTGCTTCTCCAAAGCCACATAGCGAGCGGCTTGTTTCGGACCCACAAATCTTTCGGTGTCGTACTGTATCGGTTGAGGACGAGAGGTGCTTCCCACTTTTCTCTTTTTAGACGCAATAGGCCTGGATGCCATCTCCAAACACAACACAGAAGAGAAACAAAACCATCCACAAAACAGATTAGCAATCAGAACATAAAAACAAAATTCTATCACGTTCGCTGCAAACTTCGCTTAGCGAATACTAGCTACAGGTTCGCCTAGCGAAGGTGCTAGCGAAGGCTGCGGGTTTTTGAATTCTCCCACTGCTTTGAAGCAAAATCCAGACAAACCAAGTTCTTTCTATCCCAATTCATGAACCACAAAATTTGTCATGCTAAGAACAATTCTACATCAACATGCAATAACCAAACCAAACACTTGGTTATCCAACCTTGCTCCAAACCAAACACTCTCAAACAAAAACCATAGCAATAACCAAACCTCCTAACTTGAGAAAATAAAACTGATAGCAACTGAGTTGACAAACTTAGTTCTCAAGCACAGATATTGACAGCAATGAACCTAGCCTGAATATGTCAAAATCCAATTTAAACCATCCAACTGAAACTTAACAGCCTAAATTCAACTCTAATAAAACAACCTACCCCTAAGTGAAAGCAAAAACCTGTTAACAATTCCATGCAAGCCATCATAAAAGGGTTAACAACCCTAGGCCTCTCAATAGAGGTTATGGATCCAACCTAATCACAGCCTCTAACAGCAGCCCTCAAACAAAGAATCCTAATGACAGACCACAAAGCATACTATACGAGCTAAACAGATCCAGTTAAGAGCAAATTTAAAGTTCACCAATGAGAGGCACCAAACATGACAATGTTCAATCATAAAGTATATAACCTAAACCTCTCTTTCTAACAACCTTTTGAAGGTGAGATAATACTTAGAAGGGGGTTGAATAAGTATGAAAGATTAAAACTTATAATAAAAACTCAAGTATTTTTATCCTGGTTCGTTGAACTCAACTACTCCAGTCTACCCTTCCTAGAGTGATTTGCCTTTCTCAATCAAGGACTTAATCCACTATTTAATCAAACAGATTACAATAGTAACACCTAAGAACAACTGTTCTTAGTCTTCTCAAGAGCTACTGATCCCAACTGGATCCTCTTAAGGAAATCTTTTACAATCAATGTAAAACTATTACAAGAGTAAGAATGCTTCTAAAAAGCTATTATCACAACTGTGATATTTCTCTTAAGTTTAAGAACAATGAAATAAATTCTTAGAATGAATATGAAAGTATGAGAGCTTGAATATTTGATTTCTTTTCAATGCAAACGTCCATTGAAGAATTTGGTGGAGTCTTGCTTTTATAGGCAGCTGATCCAAGGTGGACTTCACGTTTAAAAGAGTGTCCAAAAGGTCTGAGCCTTTTTGTCTTCACATCATGTGACCTTTCCTAGAAGAAGAAAGCACAGAAAAATCCTTTTTGTCTGTGCTCTTGTGTCTAGCATAAATAAGGAAAGAGACGTTTGGTTCACTCCAACGGATATATTCTTTGAATATTTCTTCTTTAGTTTTCAGCAAATTCATCAGAGTCTGATTGGGTCAGAGTCTTCTGATGATTATTAGAGTCTTGCTGAATCAGAGTCTTCTGCAGCAGGTGTGTTTTCAGCGTGTTTAATATCAGAGCATATTTGAGACAAAACTTCAGTACTGGCAATTTTAGTACTTTCAGAATCTTCTGTAGAAACTATGCTTTGAAAAACTCTTCATACAAAATTCTTCTTTGCTTCAGATGCTTCTGACTTGCTTCAGATCCTTCTGGAGCTTCTGCTTCAGAATCTTCTGGAGGCTACGCTCAGAATCTTCTGGAGGCAGCAATCAGAATCTTCTAATTAGTGCATCTGGCGCTTCAGAGTCTAGCTAATTTCTTGTGTTCAATTCTGATTTGCTTTTGGAGTGTTAATTTCTTTACTATCTGCAGTAAAAACTCTCAAGCAAATTTTAGAGTATATAATTCTTAAATACAAAATTTCATAATAGTTATCATCAAAACATAGAGATATTATTAAGAACCAATCTGTGTTCTAACAATCTCCCCCTTTTTGATGATGACAAAAACATCAGAAATTTTGTTTAATTGAAAATATTAAAATTATAACTCCCCATGAGATGATGAATCTCCTCCTGAGTTAAATACAGATAAGGAATAGAAACTTCCCTTTTGTCTTGAGTAATTTCCAGAGTTCGATCTTGATTGTTCTTTTAACATTTGAAAGTCAGAATGTCTTGCAAATTTCAGATTCAGAGTTTGATAATAGTCAAATGATATGAAAGACTCAGAGTTTATTTTATAGAGTGTACTTATCAAATGTTCTGAAATGTTCAGATTAAATGTTAGATAGAATAGATATGTCTGAAGTTTCATTCTGGTGAAGTTAAACTAAACAGTTCAGATCTATATTTTCTCCCCCTTTTTTGTCATAAGCAAAAAGTAAAAAGTTTAAAAAGACAAATAAAAGGAAACAGTAAATGAGATAATTCAGTGGAGAAAACTTTGATTCATTCAATGAGTTCAGATCAATAGTACATGCATCAGAAGATATATCAAAAAGTACATAAGCAAACATCAGATGCAAAAACATCAGAATGAAAAAAAATGAAAATCTAAGAGTGTTTTGACAAAAGCATCTTCAACAGATCCGTGATCTCAGAGGAGGACTACTCTTGCTTTGACATCCACTTAGCCATTGTTTCATTCTTCTGATCCTGTTTTGACATCCACTCGGTCATGTCTTCAAATTTCTTATCCTATTTGGCCATCCAAGACTTGATCTCTGATTGACCAGCTTCCAGAGCAACAATTTTATCCTCAAAATCTGGATGTTCTTTCTTAATCTCAGATGATGAAGGTTGAACATTTTCTGGAGCTTGAACAAAATCAATTTCCATAGGGTCTGTAGAGTCTGGAGCATTGGAGCCAGAAGGAAATTCTACCAGAGTCATGGCCAAAGGATTATCTTCAGATGCAGGTTCAGTAGTTTCTTCTGAAGGTGGAGGAGCATCTGTAAGGAGCAAAGGTTCAGATCTCTTGACAGTCCAGAACAGATTTCTTGCAGCTTCAGCAAATCTGAGCTTCGCATCATCAGAACATATGTTCTTCAGATTTGAGGCCACAGAGTTGAATCTGTTGATGAATCCATTCCAGATGACATCAGATTCTTGTGCATCCATTATTGCTGAGCACTTCCTCTGTACAGTACCTAAATACAACTGTATTTCTTGCAAAAAATATTGAAATAAATGATTAACATTAAGTCTAGGCTTAGGATGTAACAGAGTCTCCAGTGTTATTGGTTTTGGTTGGGGAGTAGGTGGAAAAAGGGATTTCTGAATGGAGATCAGATGAGGAGGGTAGTATGGAATGAAAGGAATTTCAGGTGCAACAGGTTTGAATCTGTTTAAAGCATTTAACAGATTTGGTTTTGCTCTGGTGTGAAAGGAAACCACATCAAAGGGTTTATTGGAGTAAGGTTGGAAGGCAGATTTTGGAGGTTCATCAAAAGCAACAGTTTTATCAGATGAAATTGGTATAGCTGAAGCAACAACTTTGTCAGATTTAGCAGAATATGATATAGTTGCTAATGAACCTACATCTGTCATGGATTGAATATAGGTGAGAAGTACAAATGGAAGGGTCATTGTGAGTTTGGGTTTCAGAGGGGTGATAGGGTCAGATGGTTCAACTCTGTCATAAAAAATCTTTGAGTTTGAAACCATAAGCAAGATTATGAAATAGTGATGACACTTGTGCACAGGAAATGGATGTTCTTGGGTTAGATGTTGGGTTAGAATTGGGAATCGGGATTTCAAATGATGGTTCAGGTGTGGGAATAGGATCTGAAATAGGAACTTTTAATGATACAGGAGGTTCTGGTTGGTTTACTTCAGAATCTCTGTGAGAAGGAGAGATTAGAAAATCTGGGTGAATGTCAGATTCTGAAGAGTTTGATGAGGTGGTTGGTGTGCAAGAGGTAGAAGATACTTGAAACACAGTTTTTAGTGGTGTGACATCAAGAACTTCTGTCTCAGGAATGTTGGGTTCAGAAGTATTGATTGGTTCTGAAGGAATTTCAGAGGGCTTTGATGGTTGTTCTGAGGTAGGTGGATCAGATGAAACTGGAACATATGTTATTTTTGTAGGTTCAGAAATAACATGTACAGATGCAGTGGGTTCAGATGATTGGGATGGTTGATTATCTGATGGTGGTTGATGGTCAGAGGCTTTTTCTGGTAGGGTTTCAGATGATTTTTCTGGTTGTTTTTCTTGTGGGTGCTTTTGTTGTTCAGATGGCTTTTGTTTAAATGGTTCAGAGGGTTTTTGTTGAGCAGATGGTGTTGTTGTTTGTTGTACAGAGACTTTTGGAGTTTGAATTGTTTTTGTTGGTATTGGTGTTGGAACAGATGATTGTTCAGGTGAAATAGAAATTGGATTGGAAGATTTTTGTGGTGATGGTGTAGAAACATGAGATGGAGCAGTAACAGATGTATTTTGTGTAGAGGGTGGTTTTGGAATAGACTTAATATTAGAATCATTTAAAACAACAGGATTTGCAGAAGATACAGAAGATTTAGTACCTTTGATCTTGATTCTTTTAGCTGGTACAGAAGGAGTTTCTCCAGATTCTTTCCTCTTTAAGAGCTTCTGTGGCTTCTCAGCAATCTTGATCTTCTTCTGAGCAGGTGCAGCTTCTGCTTCTGGTTGAGTCCTCTTCCTTGGTTGTTCTTCTTCTTCTACAACAGGCAGTAGTTGTCTTGCTAGCTTTATAATGTTTGCAGGAACTGGCTTTCCTTCTTTATTGCACTCATCAATATACATTACAACAATGTGCCTTGGTTCTTCAGCATAAAACAGAGGATAATCATCTATAGGAGTTCTCTTCTTACTCAGTTCAGAAACATTCAGCTTCTTGGGAGCTGTTGTGAGTTCATCCACTATTTTAAGTCTCTGAAGACTTTTGGCACTCAGAGGCTTTCCCATAATGAATTCCAATTCCTCTGTAACTCCAGCAGCGTACAGAGCAGTAACCAGTCCATTCTCAGTTAGAAGATCTGAGATTAATCTTCCAAAAGGAATCCAGGTTCTGATCTTCTATCCTTTTTCTTTCACATACTCTCTAGAGGCATTTATATGATTCTAAAGATGCATAAAGAGAATATATGGAAGATCTACCTTGGTGCTCTGACTGAGGCAGTACATAAAATACAGCTGTTCATTATTGACATAGTCTGGAGAGTTTGTTGACTTCCTATGATGAATGCATCCCATGAAGATCTTAGCCCAGATCTTGTAGTCAGGCTTCAGATCCTTGAACTTGTTAGAAGCTTGTCCAGCAGTCATTACTTCTTCATACACTTCATCCATATCCACACGCCCAGCTGACAAGTGTGAAACTCCATCTGTTTCCTCATAGCCAATAAGTTTTCTGATCAGATCTTCTGTTATTATAATCTCTTTGCCCAGAACAGAAGATAAGATAAACTTAGGGTAAACTGAAGCATGGATCAAGAACTCTTTCACAAGAAGGGGGTAAACTGGTCCAAACAGTCTATCAAAATATTTCACCCATCCTTGAGCACCTATGATTGAACGAAACTCAAAACCATTCTCAGCAAGTGAATCAAATTCCACCATTGATTCACACAGAACTTCCAGCTTTTCAACAGGGGTTAACAATGTTCTTTTTGGTGGAGAATAAGGAGTAACACCCATGTTAGCAGAGGTAACTGCAGCCATTGTAGATTGAAATTGTGCAGCAGTTGATGATGAAGTTGCCATTGAAGATGGTTTTGTCACACGCTTAGGGTTTTTATGCAGAGAGAAGAGAAGATGAAAATGCATAAAATTTTCTGAGATGTGAAAAGTGTGAAAGTGAAGAGAAGAGATGTATTTATACTAAAACAAGTAGGCATCAAACAGTCAGATTTTGCACGTTTGAACAAAGCATTAAATGAAAAGAATAAAAATCATTTCAAGCATTTATTGCTTCTGACAAATTGGGGGGAAAATCAAGATTTTCACTATTCAAACTTCACCTCAAACGTCTCTTCAGCAATGTACACGCCACCTTTGCAGAATTGGAGTGACACGTGTTTGCTTGCATGTGTTCTGAATTCTCTTGAGAAATGAAACGTTAACCAACGTTCAAATCCTCTAAGGATTGTTAGTTCAGAGTTTCACAAAACCAAATTAACAAAATAAATAAGCAGTCAGAAGAAATACTTCAGAGCATTAGGCATTTTTGCATCTGTAAAAATTTGCTTCTGACAAATATCATTCTGGACAAAAATCCATACCAATATTTTTCAGAATAAATTTGAATCTATCTTCAACAAGGGGTTTCGTAAAAAAATCTGCCCATTGATGATCTGTATCAACAAAGGCCAAATTTATGATTCCCTTCTGAACATAGTCTCTGATGAAATGATGCTTAATTTCTATATGTTTTGCCTTAGAGTGTAAAATGGGGTTTTTAGACAAACATATAGCAGAAGTATTATCACAGAAAATAGAAATGTTACTTTCAAATATTTGATAATCTTCTAGCTGACTTTTCATCCAGAGCATCTGCGTGCTACATCCAGCAGCAGCAATATATTCTGCCTCTGTGGTTGAAAGTGCAATTGTGGGTTGCTTCTTGCTGTACCAAGAGATTAGATTTCTTCCTAGAAATTGACAACTTCCAGAAGTACTTTTCCTTTCCACTCTGTCTCCAGCGTAGTCAGCATCACAGAATCCAACTAATTTGAAATCATCAGATTTTCTGTAACACAAACCCACATTAGAAGTACCTTTCAGATACCTTAGAATCCTCTTGACAGCTGTCAAGTGTGATTCTCTAGGATCTGATTGGAATCTAGCACACAAGCATACACTGAACAATATGTCAGGTCTAGAAGCAGTTAAATAAAGAAGAGAACCAATCATACCTCTGTAGAGCTTCTGGTCTACTTTATTACTTTCCTCTTCCTTGCCAAGTGAGCTAGTTGGATGCATGAGAGTCTTTGCCAGCTTACTATCAGTCATGTTAAATTTCTTCAGAAGTTCTTTAACATATTTGGTCGGATGTATGTAAGTGCACTCTGGAGTTTGATTGACTTGGATTCCTAAAAAGAATCTGAGTTCTCTCATCATGCTCATTTCAAATTCTGCCTGCATACATGTAGCAAACTCCTTTCCCAGCATAGTATTGGTAGATCCAAATATTATATCATCCACATAAATTTGACAAATTAGAAGATCTTTCTTAATTGATTTACAAAAGAGTGTTGTATCCACTTTGCCTCTGATGAAATTTTTCTCCAGAAGAAAATTGCTCAATCTCTCATACCAAGCTCTGGGAGCTTGTTTTAAACCATATAGAGATTTCTTTAGTTTGAAAACATGATCTGGAAATTTTTCATTTTCAAAACCAGGAGGTTGATGGACATAAACTTCTTCTTCTATAATACCATTAAGAAAGGCACTTTTAACATCCATCTGATACAGAGTGATGTTATTTTGTGCAGCAAATGAAATAAGAAGGCGTATAGATTCTAACCTTGCCACTGGAGCATATGTTTCAGTGTAATCAATACCTTCTTGCTGATTGTACCCTTGAGCAACAAGCCTTGCCTTATTTCTTTCAACTTCTCCTTTCTCATTCAGCTTATTTCTGAAGACCCATTTTGTTCCAATTATATTGAATCCTTGTGGTCTTTGAACTAGATCCCATACATCATTTTTGGTGAATTGATTTAACTCTTCTTGCATGGCAATAATCCAATCATTGTCTTGCAGAGCTTCATCTACAGAAGATGGTTCAATTTCTGACACCATTCCAAATAATGATGCTTCAGATGATCTTAGAAAGGATCTTGTTCTAATGGGATCATCCTTCTTTCCAATAATGACATTCTCTGGATGAGAAGCTTTAATTTTGGATGATGATCCTCTAACAGTTGATTCTTCAGAAATGTTTAGATTGTTCATCTGAGAAGTTAAAGGAATAGCATCTGGCGTTGCTTCTGGTTCCTTCACTTGAGCTTTGTCTGCCTCTGGGACTTCAGAGTCAATGAAGACTACTTCTCTATCTGCAGATTTTTCAGACTGCTTTGCCTTTTTATTGCCAAGCTTATCATCAAATCTGACATGAATAGATTCTTCCACAATCTGTGTCTCAGTGTTGTATACTCTGTAGCCTTTAGAGCGTTCAGAATATCCAAGCATGAAACACTTCTGTGCTTTGGAATCAAACTTGTTCAGATTTTCTTTAGTATTTAACATATAGCAAATACATCAAAAAGGATGAAAATATGAAATGTTGGGCTTTCTGTTCTTCCACAGTTCATATGGAGTTTTCTCCAGAAGAGGTCTTACAGACACTCTGTTCTGAATGTAACAGGCTGTGTTGATTGCTTCTGCCAAAAAGTGTTTTGCCAGATTTGTCTCATTGATCATGGTTCTGGCCATTTCTTGCAGAGTTCTGTTTTTCCTCTCTACAACCCCATTTTGTTGTGGAGTTCTAGGACAGGAAAAATCATGAGCAATGCCATTTTCATTAAAATATTTTTCAAAATATTTATTTTCAAATTCACCACCATGATCACTTCTGACTTTTATAATTTTGAAATATTTTTCATTCTGGACTTGCTTGCAGAAGTCAAAGAACACAGAATGTGACTCATCCTTGTGTTTTAAGAACTTTACCCATGTCCATCTACTATAGTCATCAACAATGACTAATCCATACTTCTTGCCTCTGATGGATGCAGTTTTCACTGGTCCAAACAGATCAATATGAAGTAATTCTAATAGTCTGGAAGTAGAAACAACATTTTTTGATTTAAAAGATGGTTTTGAAAACTTCCCTTTTTGGCATGCTTCACAAAGAGCATCTGAGGTGAACTTCAGATTAGGAAGTCCTCTGACAAGATTAAGTTTATTAATCTGAGATATACGTCTCATATTAATATGGCCCAATCTTCTGTGCCAGGCCCATTGCTCTTCATTAACAGACAAGAGGCATTTAACATTCTGAACTTTAAGTTCTGAAAGATTTATTTTATAAATGTTGTTTTTCCTCTTACCACTAAATAGGATAGAGCCATCCTTTTGACTAATAGCTTTACAACATTTTTGATTAAAGGTAATATCATAACCATTGTCACTTAATTGACTTATGGACAATAAATTATGCTTTAACCCTTCAACAAGTAAACATTAGTAATAGAGGGAAGTTTACCATTTCCAATAGTGCCAGATCCAATGATCTTGCCCTTCTGGTTTCCTCCAAACTTCACATCACCTCCAAATCTAAGTTCCAGGCTTTGGAACATAGACTTTTCTCCTGTCATGTGTCGTGAGCATCCAGAGTCCAGGTACCATGATTGGCGTCCTAACCTTGCTGCTAAGAACATCTGCAACAGGAATTATTTTATTTTTAGGTACCCAGATCTTCTTGGGTCCTTTAGGGTTAGTGGTTCTGAAGGTTTGTCTAAACTTCTGTTTTTCAACATAAGGTTTATTCTGACTTGCCTTGGGTTTAAACACATAAGTATTCTTCTCAGAGCTTGTGTGTTTAATGTCATTTAAGTGACCAAACTTAAATTGAGAGTACAGAGGTGTCTTCTTGATGAAGAGTTTGTCAACAAATTTTGGATTACTTCCAGAGGAAGATTCATATCCAATACCTCTTCTGTTGTTCCCACTAACACCATAGATCATAGAAGCCATCTTGCTTCTGTCTATGCTCTTAGTAAGGAATCTCTGAAAGCTAGAGTCATATTTTTCTAAAATGTTTTCACATGACTTAGTCTCAGATTCAGATTCTTGTTGAGTTATTTCAAAGTCATTTTTGATTTTCAGATTAATTTCTTTTTGCTCAACAAGTTCTGTCTTCAGAAGATCAATCTCAGATTCAAGACTGCTTTTCAGCTTCTTGTATTTGAGCTTAATATTGTTATAACTTTTCAGAACTTCTGATAACACTTTGATAAGTTCTTCTTTAGTAAGTTTAGCCATTACCTCTTCAGCGTCAGAGTCAGATTCAGAATCAGATTCATATCCTGAAGTTCCTTCCTCCTGATCTTCTGTGCTGGCCATCAGTGCAACATTAGCACATTCTTCTTCTGATTCAGAAGATGATTCAGATTCATCTGAGTCATCCCATGTTGCCATCAGAACCTTCTTCTTTTTTTTAAACTTCTTCTTGGGTTTTTCTTTTTGAAGTTTGGGGCAATCATTCTTGTAATGCCCAGGTTCTTTGCACTCATAGCATACAACTTCTTTCTTGCCAGATCTTCTGTGCCCAGAAGATTCCTTTCTATGATCAGATTTTCTGAAGTTGTTGAACTTCTTTCCCTTGTGCTTCCAGAGTCTGTTGATCCTTCTGGACAGCATGGATAATTCATATTCTTCTTCTTCAGAAGATCCTTCAGAGCTTTCTTCAATAACCTACAAAGCTTTAGCAGATTTATTAGATTTTAAAGCAATAGATTTACCTTTCTCTTTCTTCTGAGGTTCATCTTCCTCAAGCTCAATTTCATGGCTCCTTAGTGAACTGATGAGTTCTTCTAAAGAGATCTTGTTCAGATCTTTAGCCATCTTCAATGCAGTCACCATTGGTCTCCATCTGGTAGGTAGACTTCTGATGATTTTCTTTACATGATCTAATGTGGAGTATCCCTTATCCAGAACCTTTAGACCAGCTGTGAGGATCTGAAATCTGGAGAACATAGCTTCAACAGATTCAGACTCTTCCATCTTGAAGGCTTCATACTTCTGGATCAGAGTCAGAGCCTTTGTTTCCTTGACTTGAGAGTTTCCCTCATGAGTCATCTTTAAGGATTCAAACATGTCAAATGCAGTTTCCCTGTTTATAATTTTTTCATACTCAGTATGGGATATTGCATTCAACAATATTGTTCTGGCCTTGTGATGATTTATAAAATCTTTCTTCTAAGCATCTGTCATAGATTTTCTGTCTATCTTCTTGCCATTCCCATCTGTGGGATGAACATATCCATCTATGACTAGATCCCATAAATCAGCATCATATCCAAGGAAAAAACTTTCAATTCTGTCTTTCCAATAATCAAATTTCTCCCCATCAAACATAGGGGGTTTAGTGTTGATTCTGTCCCTTTCTTCATATTTGTTATTAATGTTAGATATTGTATTATCAGCCATAGTAACAACTAAATATATATCAAAGTATTTCTCTCTGGATCTTTACTGACACTGTTAAGTGGTAGCACACACAGAACCGGAGCTCTGATGCCAACTGAAGGTGAGATAATACTTAGAAGGGGGGTTGAATAAGTATGAAAGATTAAAACTTATAATAAAAACTCAAGTATTTTTATCCTGGTTCGTTGAACTCAACTACTCCAGTCCACCCTTCCTAGAGTGATTTGCCTTTCTCAATCAAGGACTTAATCCACTATTTAATCAAACAGATTACAATAGTAACACCTAAGAACAACTGTTCTTAGTCTTCTCAAGAGCTACTGATCCCAACTGGATCCTCTTAAGGAAATATTTTACAATCAATGTAAAACTATTACAAGAGTAAGAATGCTTCTAAAAAGCTATTATCACAACTGTGATATTTCTCTTAAGTTTAAGAACAATGAAATAAATTCTTAGAATGAATATGAAAGTATGAGAGCTTGAATATTTTATTTCTTTTCAATGCAAACGTCCATTGAAGAATTTGGTGGAGTCTTGCTTTTATAGGCAGCTGATCCAAGGTGGACTTCACGTTGAGAAGAGTGTCCAAAAGATCTGGGCCTTTTTGTCTTCACATCAAGTGACCTTTCCTAGAAGAAGAAAGCACAGAAAAATCCTTTTTGTCTGTGTTCTTGTGTCTAGCATAAATAAGGAAAGAGACGTTTGGTTCACTCCAACGGATATATTCTTTGAATATTTCTTCTTTAGTTTTCAGCAAATTCATCAGAGTCTGATTGGGTCAGAGTCTTCTGATGATGATTAGAGTCTTGCTGAATCAGAGTCTTCTGCAGCAGGTGTGCTTTCAACGTGTTTAATATCAGAGCATATTTGAGACATAACTTCAGTATTGGCAGCTTTAGTACTTTCAGAATCTTCTGTAGAAACTATGCTTTGAAAAACTCTTCATACAAAATTCTTCTTTGCTTCAGATGCTTCTGACTTGCTTCAGATCCTTCTGGAGCTTCTGCTTTAGATCCTTCTGGAACTTCTGCTTCAGAATCTTCTGGAGGCTACGCTCAGAATCTTCTGGAGGCAGCAATCAGAATCTTCTAATGAGTGCATCTGGCGCTTCATAGTCTAGCTAATTTCTTGTGTTCAATTCTGATTTGCTTCTGGAGTGTTAATTTCTTTACCATCTGCAGTAAAAACTCTCAAGCAAATTTTAGAGTATATAATTCTTAAATACAAAATTTCATAATAGTTATCATCAAAACATAGAGATATTATTAAGAACCAAACTGTGTTCTAACACCTTTAAAAAACAGTTTTTGGTGGTTCTTACCATAACAATGTCCAAATCATAAACTCATCATGTTCAACATCATACCTTCACAAAGGTGGAAAAATACACATACTAACCTAATGGCATTCCAACAGCAACCATACATGGTATTGGCTTCACACATACTTTGACAGCTTACAACTTTAATATGACAATGTCTATCTTTAACAAAGTAAAACCCACACATACATGATGCATAATAATGAGAGGGTTCAAAGCTACATACCTCTTATAGTCTTCCCACACTTAATCTAAACAAGAGCAAGAATTCCTTCCTTTTATGCAAGCTTGAGATTGTTACTTCTTCTTGTAGAAAGAATGCAACTTTATGGACAGTTTGTGCGAATGCACTTCCAGCTGCTATTTGAGATCTTAGACAGCTAACACAACATGAATATGAGGTGTTCCAAGTGTTATGATGATGGAAAATGACTTAGGTAGTATTTTAGTGTGAAACTTGCATAAAAATCAAACTATGGTGGTATGAAGGTTGACTATTTGATTTAGGTTTCTTTTGATGAAACTAATGGTGGGAACAACTTCAAATGACCATTTTGAGTGTGTGTGTGTGTGTGTGTGTATGTGTGTGTGTGTGTGTGTGTGTGTGTGTGTGTGTGTGTGTGCGTGTGTGTGTGTGTGTGTGTGTGTGTGTGTGTGTATGTGTGTGTGTATGGTTTTTGAGGTTGTTTTATGTTTGGAAAAGGGACTGGTGTGAAAATTGCAAAAGGACACTTTTGGTGATTTTTGAGATTTTCTTCACTTACAAGCAAAGAGGGTGGGAAGGAGAGTTGTGTATCTCTTGTGTTTTGGAGAGCTCTGGTGTGTGGAATAACATGAGAGGGAGCTTCTATTTATAGACAAAGTGAGAGGTTGGGGTAGATTTGCTTAAGTGGTTTTCAAAGTGGTTTGTTGAAAATCTTAGCAAATCTAGGTGATGGTTTTTGCTTGCTGGCTTTGCTTGCTTTCAAGGAGTTTAACCCCCTTAAACCAGCTAACAATGAGCTGTAAGAAGTGACCTTAGAGTGAGCAAGGACACCCTTCAAGCTGCATCCCCCAAACACTCTCTCTCATGTGTACTTTTTGTACTTTTCTTTAATAAACAAATGAATCTTGGATGATTCTTTGGATTTGCTTGGATTATTTTTTGATCTAGTTCATTACACCCTTAAACATATCATATCAGATGTCATTCCATGGTTAGAAATGAAGTGCATAGTTGGAAATCAAGTTTATGCTGAGTTTTGACATGATGGCAATTAAGTGTCTAGGCCTAACTTGTCCAATTCGAAACTTTCAGCTCACAAGGGCTATGGAGGATTTCTTGTACTTTTTGGAAATCCCTCATGGAGCTCTACAACTTTCATGTTTATTAAATTCCCAAATTCCAAGTGGAACTAGGTCAAAAAAACCCCTCAAAGTTGGCTGAAAATATGCATAAAAATGCCAAAAACTTAGAATTTTTCTAAGTGTTTTCTCCCTCTTGTGGTGATTTTGACTATAATTCCAAATATATACATTTGTTGTCCATAGGTCAGTTTTACACTTCTGTAGGGCTTGCCAAGACCTTTCCAACAAGCTTTGAACCACCTCATTTGGATGTATGGTTAGTAAGTTATGGTCTTGCCCCGTTCAAAACCCTAATTTCTGACTTTTTCGATTACTCCTCAATCCTTGATCCAATGGTCATGAAACTTCATGTATATGTGTAATATGTTATTAGGAACATATTTGCTTCAAACTTTGGGGTCAAATTCCTTATGGTCAAAGAGTTGACTTTTCAATCAAACGGATCGATCGATCGAAAAACCCCGAATCGACTGTTGATGTTCTGGATCTTCTGAAGTCTTGAAACTTCTTGGGTGGACTTAAATAATCAATATAAGCTTCATGGAACATGATTCCATCATTGGAACATCTTTTAAATCAAAATTCAAACTACAGTTTACTCTTCCTAATCAGAAACCCTAATCGAGGATCCTGAGCTGCACTATTCTTGATCTTTGGGTGACAACCTCAAATTGGATTCATATTTGATCCAATGTAGTATATTTGATGGTGTAGAGACTTATTCCATGGAGAATCAATCCAAGATATTGGCTGATCAAACCATCAAAACCTCGATTTCTGACTATATGGAACCCTGATTCACCTGTGTTTTGACAAGGACAAACTTGAAATAGGTTATAGTTAGATAAACAATGATGATGCTTCTAGAATAATGATGAAGATCTAAGGGGTCAAAATTTGGGGTGCAACAGTTTGTTGTTTACATAAGCAGATGCAGTGGTGAAGTATTATGTGTGCAGTCAATGTTGTCCGACCAACCTTTTACAGAGATTCAACAAAACAGAATCACCCATTTTGTTGAAGATGTTGAAGTGTATCAATCACCTAACAAATTGATCCATTTTACTATAAAAACCATCATGCTCCAAGTATAACATTGTAGTGTCAACAAGCTCACCTGTTAGGTTGAAAAACGCAGGGTCAAAGGAAATTAGTAGCATTCCAAAAACAACAAAGTATTCTCGGAACCACATCCACGATTGGTTCAATAAATAAACCAACAACAATCAAATTATCTCAAATACACGACACACATACGCATTGGGATAGAATTATACCTTTGACTCAAGTCTCGGGATGGCAACACCACTTTCTAATCCCTTCATGAGTCTGAAATCAGTTTGTTGCGGCTACTAGTTTGCATAAAACCTCATTTGAAGATTAGAACAAGATAAATTCTAGGAAAACACTACAAAGAAAAGGAGAATAACGTTAAGAAAAACCTAAAGCTCATCAATTGTTAAAAAGCAGCAACCATACTACAACTTCCCTGCAATAACTTGAAGCCCAAAGGAACTCCTTCCATAGTGCAGTTCGAATCTCTACATTCAGTCCAGTGTTATGTTGAATCAACAACGCTTGCAAAAACACCACACAAGCTCTGATCAGTCTCATCAAGCACAAGAGAATTAGAAGCCGGAGCAAGCAACATCTCCAACCATTGAAACCTGCGATCAAAATTGGAACAAAATTGTGACAAGGATCACATGCAATGTCCATAAGTCGAGAAGTCACAAAACCATCATTAGGAAAATGGGAAATTCAAAACATGATTGACATAAAAATTTGCTCAGTAAGCGTAAAAGAAAAAGTTATGCAGACTTTATTCAGAAGAAGCTCGATACTTATCTTCCTTGTCTTCCTGAGATTTGTGTCAGGGATTCCGATTGTTCCAGTTCATTATATTCATGTTTCTAGCCATGGCTATGTAAGCATAAGAACAAATGGAGTCGCGTTATCCTGTAGTTATCAAACAAGATCAAGAGTAATCAAATAATCAGACACTTCACAAAACATTCGAGGAATATAAACAGTAAGAGGAATGCATAGCAGCAAAATGAAACGCAGTAACAATAACCCTTCGATTCAAAACCTGTCGAAATGGAAAGAAAACATCATCACCAACTATGTTCAAAACCATGATGCGACATGTTAAGCCGAGAATGGAAGAGGAATTCATCACATATAACCAAATAACCAAACGATATTAAATCGACATTGAATTGGACGAAAAACACAATCCCCACATGCTTAAACCAAAACAGAAACAATATCAAAGCTCAATCAAACTGTTGAACCTAAGAAAGGAAAAACTAAAAAAACATAGAAATTACTCATTATTCTCTGACAATAGCACGACATAAATCAGACACAATCAATGTATTCACCAGAGCAGGTCAGAACATGCTTCGAATAGAAATGGAAATAGGATTTAAAATCGCATACACACAACCATCAGGCATTCAATATTCATCATTTAGTTTTCAAATATTAAGCCTATAAAATCACATAAATTCAAAATGCAGAAGGGGATTTCACTATAGATCAAAGATTAACAGGCATAGCGTCAAAACCCGCAGCTTTATACACATAGAGGAAAGAGAGTACGAAAACTTATCTTCATCTTCAGA
The DNA here is from genome assembly GCA_963859935.3 of Lathyrus sativus. Taxonomy (NCBI): domain Eukaryota; kingdom Viridiplantae; phylum Streptophyta; class Magnoliopsida; order Fabales; family Fabaceae; genus Lathyrus; species Lathyrus sativus. The sequence continues at coordinate 461,142,337 of OZ012739.1, read as the reverse complement.
TTTGCTCACCACAGGTAACAACTCTCTTTTCCTTCCTTCTATCTTCATCGATCTTTGATTTCCATGCTTGTTTAAACCTTGAACCCCATTGAATCATTGATTTTTTTCAACTTATTTGGGACTCATAGAAGCTAGGATTTTTTTCTTCCGATTTGGGGATTGGGTCGTTAGCGTGCCTTTCTTTTGAGAGTTGCCTTTCGTGTGTGAGATTGTTCGACCACCGTGTGATTTAGAAGATCTCGTCGCTTGTTCATGAATGAAAATGGCGGAGAGGAAGGAAGAGAAGATAGAGAAGGGAGAAGATGAAACGCGACATTGTTAGAGAAAGAGGAATCATTTCGTTTATTTGGTTTGTTTCATCTTAGGTATCATGTGGTATGATCCCTTACGAGTGCGCCCGTGTACCTTGATGTGTTCCTTCACCCTTAACCGCATGATCTGAGTCACTCTCTTTGACTCACCTGAATTAACAACGGATGGCTAGCGATCAGGGGTCCACGATGGACCCCCTCTTAGGTCCACAGCGTTGGATCCTCTCCTTTTTTCTTTCTTTCTTTTAGTTTATGTTCTCTTTTCATCTAATTTTAATATCTTTATTTAACACACTTTTTTTAAAATAATTATTTATCAATAAAATTTTAATTTTAAATCACTTAATCATTTTCTAATCAATTAAAATTTGGTTTTAAGTGATAATTATTTTAGTTTTCTTTTATTACTTCAAAAACTATTAATCCCATATTTATATTTATCCTTTTTTTTCTCTTCCCCATTTATTTTGTAATTACTAAATTATTTAAATAAAATATTTGTGCTAGCCTATTATTGATAGTTTGACTATGATTCATGATTTTTATCAAGCGCACTCATACCTTCACGAGCCACTTTCTTTCCTAGTTTTATACGTGATTGATTTATCTTATAATATCTCGCTTTATAAGTCGGTTATATTACAAGCCTTACATGACCCGATCCTGGTTTGATGCTTATTGGTTTTATTTGTCCTCCTTTGAAAATATATTTGCATGTTCATGTCCAAAGGAAGAACTTGTGTATGACTTTATAAGTCATACACATTGCATTTTCATTTTGTATCATTTCTCCCGCTTGATCCTTGATCTTTCAGGTCAATCAGCTCAAGTCACCCTTATATCTCAAGGTAGGATCCTCTAGGATTTCAACTTAGACAATTCACAATTAAATCCGCTATTCTCCCACAAGAGAACTAGACATGATTCATCCATGTAGTCGAGATAATTCTCCTACCTCATAACATAGTCAAGAAAGATGTAGAATCTTTTCCGCTTGAGAGAGGTATGTGGCATACTCGTCGATTAAATCAGAGTTAGAGCCCTTCTCTCAATGCGATGCAAAGACCATCTTCCTTATGTTTGTGGTGGTTAAGTCGAGTATTCTCTCTAAGATGACGACTTGTGTCTTCTCCTAGAATCAATCAACAAACCTTCTCCCTCCTGGAACTTTGACCATAGTCAATGGTTCCTCTATCCCTTTAGGGGAACTACGAATACTCTGATTTCATTCCCGTCAGGACACGTAGGCACAAGAGGCGACTTCTTGGCGAGTATACTTAGAAATAAACCCCTTAGGTCTCCTACCCTTAACAAACAACAATAACACAATAAAACAAGAGGTTCCTGTAAAGTACTATGGATGCTTAGGATGCTAACAGGTATAATCAACCCCCAAACCTTAGATTCTCTAGCTTTGTATTGCATTGCATACTCATGGGTTATTTGCTCTTTTTCCCTTCCCTTGCATAAATTAAAGATCGGTGGTGAATCAAGATTTGTGATTCAAGTTAATTAACAGCTTGATATCTGATTCTCACCATGACAGTTAGGATATTCAATTTGATGAAACTAAAACAACATGTGGATGAATTGCTTGCTGACTTTATTGAGAGGTTCATAAAGAAGAATGACAAATGCTAGTCTAATTCTCTGTTCACTACTATGAAACAGGGGGATTTGATATCCACTTTTCACTACACTCATATTGAATCTTGAACTGACTTGACCATTAGAGTGCTAAGCTTACAAATCCACCTTGCACCGCCACATAGAAGATCAGCACCACCGGTTCGAGGTTTCTCTTTAACAGATTGCATTCATTTTTGGCTCCAGAATGGAACAGTGGCGTTATCCGTGAGAATTAACTTTCGATTCTCGTATTTTGTACGATTTCATGTTTGCTCTTCGATTTGTCAGCGTGTAACCTTTGAGAGTCACCAAATCAATCGTGATCATAATCGAATGAGAAGGTCATACTGAAGATTCCAAAGAATGGATGTAATTTCCTTCAAGATCATACTGAAGATTCCTAATCGATCTTGTTGGGTTTACGGTTAAATCTAGAGAATAGGTCTTAATAAGATAGTTTCTAGGAGTTAATTTATTCAAGTTTGTTATATTCTATTTTTCTTATTTTTCTCTATTTCAGTTACATTTAAATTGTAAGGCTTTATAAAAGCCACTGCAGTATTTTGAATAATGGATCGAGCATTCTAGCTTTTGTTTCTATTCTATTTCCTTTATCTTGCATCAGAGCTCGAAAAGGTATAATAAGAGCGATATACAAATTCAGTGTTTGAGAGGAAAAACATTAAGAGGAAGTGAGGAAAGTCTGTAATAGTGTTTGAGAGAAAAAACACATAACAAAGGAAAAATGGAAGCAGAATGGTTCTCAACACCGTGCATTCTGAAGTTCGATGGTGACTAAGATCACTGGAGCTTACTTATGGAAAATCTCCTCCGCTCCAAGGAGTACTGGAGCATTATTGAACCAGGACTCGAAGATTTAAAGAAGATTGAATCCATAAGTGCGAAGGCACTCGATGAAGCAAAACTCAAAGATCTCAAAGCAAAGAACTGTCTTTTTCAATCCATAGACAATAGCATCTTGAAAACCATCACCCAAAAGGAACCAACCAAACAGTTGTGGGATTCAATGAAACTCAAGTATCAGGGAAATGCTAGAGTGAAGCACGCACAGCTGCAACGGCTTCGCAGAAGATTCGAAACCATAGAAATGAAATTGGGAGAAGGTGTGTCTGAGTACTTCACAAGAGTCATGTCTACTGCTAATGACATGAGGAACTGTGGAGAAAACATGAGCAATGTCAAAATTGTTGAAAAAATACTTCGAAGTCTCACAGACAACTTCAACTTTGTGGTATGCTCCATTGAAGAGTCCAGGGACATTAATGATCTCATAGTAGATGAATTTCAAGCATCCATGCTTGTACATGAACAAAAGGTCATTGAGAAAAGGAGTTAAGAGCAAGTTCTACAGGTGGAGAACGAACAAAGGAATATACAAGGAAGAGGTAGAGGCATATATCAAAGAGGAAACAACAACTTCAAAAGTGGTAACTTCAGAGGTGGCAACTTTAGAGGACATGGAAGAGGTAGATCTTTCCTCAACAGGTCAGCCATCAATTTCTTTCAATGTGGAAAGCAAGGGCATTATCAATTTTAATGTTCAAGTCTAGAAAAAGGATTCAACTATACCGAGTTCGATGAGGAAGAAGAACTCCTTCTAATGGCACACACAGAAGTTAGTAAAGCTGAAGGAAAAGGTATTTGGTTTCTCGACTCCGGGTGTTCAAACCATATGACAGGAGACAAAACATGGTTTGTTGAGTTCGAAGAAAGCTTCAAGCATTCTATCAGATTGGGTAACAACTCAAGGATGGCAGTTCAAGGAAAAGGCAACGTCATGTTTGAAGTATAAGGAATCACACAAACAGTGTCTGACGTCTATTATGTCCCAAATCTCAGCAATAATTTATTGAGCATAGGACAACTACAGGAGAAATGTTTGGTGATTATAATTAAAGAGGGTACTTGCATAATCCATCATCATCAAAGAGGTTTGATAGTAGACACTCCAATGACTATGAATCGTATGTTCGTGGTCTATGCAAAAATGAAACCACTGCCCGATAGTTGTTTGAAGATGGAGGAAGAAGACTTGGAGAATTTATGGCACAAGAGATATGGGAATTTAAATAATAAGTCCATCTAAATAATGCAGCAAAAACAAATGGTAAAAGGGTTACCAAAGTTAAAAGAAGCAGCCAAGGTTTGCAAGGTATGTAACATGGGAAAACAGAAGCAGTGGAAATTTCCAAAGAAAACTGGCTTGAGGGCATCAGAGAAATTGGAGTTAATTCATGGAGATCTGCATGGACCAATCACTCCAACCTCTCACAGTGGTAAGAGGCATTTTATTAGTGTTTGTAGATGATTTTTCTCGAAAAACTTGGATCTATTTTCTTGTCGATAAAGCAGAATCCTTTGAGACATTTAAAACCTTCAAAAGTTTTGTTGAAAAGGAAGCAAGAACTTCCATATACGGACTAAGAACTGAAAAGGGAGTAGAATTTACATCAAATAAATTCAACCAGTTCTACAAAGATCATGGCATAAGGCGACAACTGACAGCGGCATACACTCCACAGCAAAACAGAGTGGCAGAAAGAAGGAATCAGACCATCATGAACATGGTGCCTTGTTTGTTATCTGAGAAGGAAATGTTGAGATCATTATGGTCAGATGCAGTGAGATGGATGGCTCACATCTTGAATCGAAGTTTTATAAAGGTGGTAAAAGACATGGTACCTGAATAAAAGTGGACAGGAATAAAACCAAAGGTTGACTACTTCAGAGTATTTGGCTCTATTACACATGTACACGTCCCTGAACAAAAAAGAGTTAAACTTGATGGTCGAAGTAACAAATGAATCTTTCTTGGAGTCAGTGATGAATCTAAAGCTTATCGATTGTATGATCCGGTAACAAAAAGGATAATTTTAAATAGGTATGTCATATTCGAAGAAGGTGGTAAATGGGATTGGAACTTGAGCGCAATAGACGTAAAGCAGAACGTTCTTGCATGGGGAGATGACAAAGTTGTAACAGAAGAACCCGAAACAGAAGATACTGATGAGGATGTTAAAGAAATTGAATACAACAGTGCAAAGGAGTTTCCAGAAACTAGAGAGTCAACACCTGAAGAATGAACAAGAAGAGAGAGAAGGAAGCCTAGTTGGATGAGTAATTATGTAAGCAGTGAAGGCTTGTCTGAAGAAGAGGTACAAGAACAAAACTTAGCCTTGTATATCTCTCATGATGATCGAGTAAGTTTTGATGAAGTTTTGAAGGAGGAAAAATCACAGGAGGCCATGAAGCTTGAAGTTCAAGCTATAGAGAGAAACCAGACTTGGGAGCTTGTGTCACTGCTACATCAAGCAAAATAAATTGGTGTTAAATGGGTATACAAAACAAAATTGAATGAAGAAGGCAAGGTGGATAAATGCAAAGCTAGACTCTTTTCCAAAGGGTATTCGTAAACAGCAGGAGTAGACTACAATAAAGTGTATGCGTCGGTGGCTCATTGGGATACCATCAAAATTCTCTTGGCAGTAGCAGCTCATCATGGTTGGCGTGTCTACCAACTTGACATTAAAATTGGTTTTTTGTATGGAGAACTAAAGAAGGAGGTATACATCGATCAACCAGAAGGGTTTATCAAAAAGGGAGAGGAAGATAAGGTGTATCGGCTGAAGAAGGCGCTTTATGGATTAAAGCAAGCCCCAAGAGGTTGGTTTAGCAGAATCGAGAGTCACTTTAAGAAGGAAGGGTTTCATAAAAGCAATTATGATCGCACATTGTTCTTGAAGAAAAATAGAAACAAACTATTGATGGTAAGTCTTTACGTTGATGATTTAATATATACAGGAAATGATGAGCATATGTGCATAGAGTTCAAGTTGTTAATGCAGAAGGAGTTCGAGATGACAGATTTGGGAAAAATGAAGTTTTTCCTTGAAGTTGAAATCTATCAGCGTAAAGACGGAATTCATTTGTGCCAAAAGTAGTATGCTAAGGAAGTCTTGCAAAGGTTCCATATATAGAGTTGTAATGCTGTCAAGAATCCAATTATTCCAGGTACTGTTTTGTTAAAGGAAGGAAACAATGGTGTCGATGCAATGTTGTACAAACAACTAGTAAGGTGCTTAATGTATCTAATGGTAACACATTCAGATTTGATGTTTGTGATATGATAAATCTCTCGTTATATGGCTGAACCTAAAGAAGAACACATGTTGATTTCTAAAAGGGTACTGAGGTACTTGAAAGGAACATTAGAACTGGGAACTTTTACAAGAAAAGCATAGATGTGAATCTGCTAGGGCACATAGACAACGGCTATGCACGGGATGTGGACGATAGAAAAAGTACTTTGGGCTATGTCTTTCTACTAAGTGGAGCAGCAATCTGTTGGAGTTAAAGAAAACAAGGGATTGTGACTCTCTCATCTACAGAGGCTGAGTATGTATTTGTCACTGCCTGCGCATGTCATTGCGTCTAGTTGAAAGGAATTTTGAAAGAGTTAAGCTTCAAAGACTATAATTGTATTTACATAATGTGTGATAACAGTTCAGAAATTAAACTATCCAAGAATCTAGTTATGCATTGAAGGACAAAATACATTGATGTTAGATATCATTACCCACGTAATTTTTCAAGTGAAGGAGCCGTGAAGTTAGCATTTTGTGGAATTGATGATTAAGTGGCAGACATAATGACTAAACCTATTAAGTTGGATGAGTTTGTGAAACTTAGAGGTTTTCTTGGTGTTCAACGACCTGGGGAGTAAACTGATGCTCGTTAAGCATGTGTCAGTTTAAGAGGAGGAATTTGTTGGGCTTACGATTGAAGTTAGAGAATAGGTCTTAATAAGCTAGTTTCTAGGAGTTAATTTATTCAAGTTTTTTATATTCTGTTTTCCTTATTTTTCTTTATTTCAGTTACATTTAAATTGTAATTCTCGCACTTACCCTTCCAAGTGTCTTTCTCCTCGGAAGGTTTGTCAGCTGCCAAGACATCTCCCCTGACGTTTGGAACAGTTGTAGGTGATCTCAGAGAGGAGTTCCACCTTTTCCGCCTCAGAGATCTTTTGCACGAAGGATATGTCCTCCATCGATAAAATGACAACAACTTCCACAAAAGTGCGAGCAAGCAGGGAAGGAAGAAAGGTAAGCATTCGTAGGAAATGAGTTACCTCTCTCAAAGAAGCCTCCCTAGTCAGACGGTTCCGTTTGGGTGAACCCACTCTAGGAACAAGGGTGTATTCTCTAGAGTCAAAATGATCGCAGCGCTGACAAGCTGCTCAACCCTGGGGGAAGCGACAACGGTCTTGGTGGCCAAGGTAGGAGGAATGGTTAGATCAGGAGTAGTGGTGTTAGAAGGAGGCATCACATCCTGGCCAATAGGACCAGTTTTGATACCTTGGGCACTAGAAATGTCGTAGAACATCTTCAACTTGGCATGTTATTTGCAAAATGCAATAACACATGTAAAAGAAACTAGAGGACTTCATCCTTAGCAAAATATTTCTCCTATCCTTCTGGATGACTACAATCACGATGGTGTAAATGTCAATTCACCTCTTCTTCATCTCAGAAAAAGGCTACTCATAAGGGTCAAACCCTTCTTCATAGCCAAGCCATTGGAACCAAGAGCGTAAGTCCTCTTTCATTGTCACCTCGTCAAGGGGAAGAGAACCTATCTTGGTGTGGTAGAAATGGACATCCCAGCGTAAATGAGATGAAGACCAATAATTCAAAAACGCGCCCTTATAGAAGCGAGAAGATTCAACATGGGATTAGTAGAAGGTGAGATGAGCCTCTGACGTAAGGGGCTTCACCAGCAAGAAGCCCCAGTCCTAGGTGAAATGGTAGAACCAAGGATCGTCCGGGTGAAAACTAATGAGCCCTTGTTCGTGGTAGTTGTCCTGAGATGTGCGAACCATATATAATTAGTTGAAAATATCCTGGGTCAAGGATTCAAAGACTTTTCCTCGACACACAACTTGAATACCTTCATATAACCCCAGGAACTCAAATGAAGTTGGAAAGAGGCAACATTTAAATTCTTCAGGACGACCACCTCAATGTCAGAAAAAAAGTAGTTGTAGCCCCATATTTATGCACAGACACTCCTAAAGCAGAACAACACAATCGTCAAAAGAGCTGCATATTTTTTCTCCGGGGCCACTAGAATAACCGATCAATTATGAAAGTTGTCACCATGACGCCAGCAGCCTCTACCGCTGCTTCAGTATTCAGAGCAGACGAGGTGCCTATTACCTCTACATCCACCCAGCCATACCTAACATCATCAATCGACTCCACAAGTGTCACGCCTCTCTGGGGCAGATGGTCGATTTTAGAATGCTCGTTGGGTGTGATTCAGGAAACTGCATTTGAGCGACCCTGAAGTTCTAAGTGGGTCCTCACTTCCGCATCGTTTAGTTCACGATTATTGGTTCTCAAGTAAAGTTAGGCGAAATCATTAATGCATACTCCCATCTACTTGTTAGCTTGTATTTCCTCTTCATTCAAAATGGGAGGGGCAAAAGGTCCTTAGTACGATTTATGTCTTCACCGTTATCTGATAAAATGGTTTTGAATGTATAAAATGAAGGAGTTTTTTCATCATGGGAGTTCTTAGATACCCTTTTCGAATCAGAATCGTCAAATATGAGTATAACTTTTTGGCCCATGTGATTGTGAGCAATGGGAGAGAGATGAAAATCAGGGGATACCCCATTTCCGCTAAAAGAAGAGTCGCTCTTATAGTCACTCACTAGGTTAACAGTATTATCATTCATCTTGACTAGAAAACATAAAATGTTGAAGGTAAAAGCTTAAGGTAAGAGGGGTATCTAGTTATAGAAGATGGGCGAAGCAAAGTAAACGAATAAAAGTAAAGACTTTGATCAAAAGGCTAGAATCGTCGATGAACACTTTCGGGAAGCAAAAAGAGAATACATGTTCTAATAAGAGCAACTACGAATGAACTTGAATGTCAATGAGTGTGAAAAGTTTTTCAGCGATTAACTCCCTCTGTTTATAGATTGATATAATTGAACGATCCAAGTCAGCAATGAAAAGATGTGCAAAATCAACATATGAATTTCTCCTAGAGAACACAAGTAAATTAGAGTGCACTATAAGCCGCGACATGCTCTAACTTGTAACATCAACCCACCTGTCGAAAGAAATCAGTGAAACGTTTCAATGGTGGAAATGTAATTAATGCGCTTGTTCTCTACTACTTTTTCAATTGACTCCGAACAATTTAGTTCTAACTCACATCGAACAACATCCTTGGAGGCCGGCCAAAATCACTAAAGGCTTCCCGGACTCTCTCAGTGTCTGACAAAGTTTTGGAAAAAACTGTTTTAGACCAACCAAATGTCCAAATGGTTGAAACCTACTTCAGCTCAAATTTACTCAACTTAACCCAATAGATAAAATTAGTTTACACGAAAGTCAATCTATATTCTTTGATCTCCACTTTTTATTACATTCATTTTGACTCTCTAACTAACTTGAACATTAGAGTGTTAACCTTGTAAATTCACCTCGCACCACTGCACCGGAGATCAGCACCACCGGTTCAAAATTTCTCTTCATCAAATTGCATCTTTTTTTGGTTCCAAGAAAGTGTATCACGTCTCATAATCCCTTCATGTATATTTTTAAAAAAAAAACAGCTGAGCACATAAAACTGAAATCCACAAACATTCATCAATAGCATCATTCCATCAACTTGAAAATATTCCTGCCCATTTTATATATTGTAACGATTAAAACGATAAGACATCACGAAGATGTCAATTGTTTGTTGTTGTCAAAAACACAACCTATAGAGAATCACTTAGTACTACTGTAATATGTTACGGTACATTTTAGTTTGAAGTTGAATCATTTGGATATTTTTCAAGGAATTTGCTTTAACTTTAACTCCTTTCCGTTTGATCCTATGCTGCTGCTTTCCCCTCTCAATGCGGTTACTCGAGGGCTAGGAATCATTTGTGATATTTGCGGGCTATTAGCAGGTCTTATATCTCCTCCTATTGGTGTTGCAGTTGAACTAGATGCTTTAGAGCTTTGAGTGCGACGTATCTCTCCGCGACTCCTCGTGATAATCTCATCAAGAATTTCTCCACCACTGACATTAACTGACGTTCCATGGTTACTTAGATCCTGCTAGGTATATAGACATTAAACTGTGAACAAGATATGTGATAAGGTTAAAACATTTGTGTTAATCTTATAAGAGTTTAATTTTGATACACCGTCGACGAATCACAACCAGTCACATATGTGATTAACTGTTATGATAAAGATCAAACTAAAATGATTCAAAACCTCTTACATCAAAGGACATGTTGAAAGCAATGGCGGGTGCTTCCTCGTATGATGCTGCGTCCAACTCTTGAAGATGGGGTCCTTTGAAAAAACGCGGAAGAAAATATTGCCGAACCGGGACAAGAAGCATGATTAACAATGGAAAGAGGACCCCGGCGATGGGTATCCAGGTTATGCCAAAGCAGAGAAGCAAGTAAGCTGTCTGGAACAGAGTAAACAGAGCAATTGCTTTCAAAGGCACAGTCTCAACAAAAGTGGCATGGTGTTCCTCCAGCAGTCTAGAAAGGAAAAGAGAAAAGCATCAATCTCATAAAATAGAACGCTATTAGTCACGAGCTTACGATAACAAAATTGATTATGAAAATAAACTTACTTGTATCTTCGACTTGGAGCAGTGAAAAGGTACAATATTCTCTCCCAAAACTGATTTCCCGGCAAGCTTTCAATTGCCATGAAGGCAAAGTAACCCCAAAGAACCGAAGTTGGTATCTTCTTCAAAAGAGGCATAGCAGCAACACAAGCCGCAACCATCGATGCCTGTAGTAGATTGCTGAGGCGCTGCTCTTTAACTTCAACTGGCATAAGGTCATCAATATCCTTATTCACATCAAAGACGATTTCATCAACAGGAGCATCAATGTATCCATGACTTGAAGCCAGTGCGACCGTAGACTCCTTCAACTCTTTAAGCCCCTGCTTGAAGAACAGAACAAAGGGTAAAGCAAAAAAAACAATCGCAAATTCAAGATCAATTGGAAATCATACAATCCCGTTTACCAAGGTGGGTGGCATTTGGGAAACCAATGGTGTCTGCATTACGTCATATGCTTCTTTCATACTTTCGTAAAACTGACTCAGGTTCATGTTTTTCTCCATGCTCGTCCGTGCAGTAGAGACAAGCTTATGCCGTAAAATCTATTCCAAACAAAACAAATATCCATAATAGCGACAACAACAAGTCATATTTGAGAATGTAAGTTTACAGATCCTATATTCGATGGTCAATAAGAAATATGTTACCTGATGTTTTAGAGTAGCTAAGCTCTTGGTATGCATTGGAGATTGCGGAATCACGCCGTTGGAAGGAGGGATTCCAATAAGCCCACAGAATAAGGTCTGGAAAGTAAAATTGACAAGAATTTAAAATGCAAAAATATTGACGAGATTAGTAGAAAGTTGAAATAAATTATATTTTTCCAATAACTGTCATTGTAATGAATTTCAAACAAAACATACCAAGAATCCAAGTAGTAGTAAGTCATAGTGATAAGACGAAGGTTTTCTTAGATTGAACTCCTTTTGCTGTGCGAGTTGTGATGCAACACTGTGATCAAAGTAGTAAAGCACGGCAATCATAGTCGCTGGTATAAATGCTCCGATAATGTACAATAGAGGAACATTCAACATTTCCTGCAAAATGCAGCAAAAAATTAGCAACAAGCCATGCCTACTTTAGTACCGAGTTCGACTCCTACTGATAAAAAAAATTATCCATAATACATAATCAAAGTCACCTTTACAACAGTCCAATTTGAGTATGCACCAGGAGACCATGGATTTGGACTGAAAAGTCGCCTCGGGACTCCCCTTGGGACCTTGTTGACAGGTATATAAGATACAGCAGTCCATACAAGAATCATTAAGGGGACACCGTAATCAGCTATAAATCCTCGTAGCCAACCTATAATATATAACAAATTGGTTTAGAAAAATGAGAATGTTGATTAAACAAATAATTTACCGCAAACTCATAATCTTAAGTATAATAAATACCTGTCCCGTAACGCCAGGATCTAGCCTTGCGGCTTCCTAGACCGGTAAAAAGAAGGCCAAACGATAAAACTAAAGCAAACATGCCATTGCCAAACAGCCAAGAGGATTGGAGTGCAATCTGATTGGTACCTTCTGTCTGTGTCTTTGGTACACCAAACTCTTCCACAAGTCCCTTTAAAATGGAGATTATTAACCTTCTTATCAAATACTAGTTTCATTTTAGGTAACTGTTAACAGAAAGTTCCTATTTCGAAACTGCATACAGAAGTTACAGATTACTAAAGAAAAATACCTTTATAGCCTGCTGCATAAAGAGCATTGCAATCAACAGACCAAATAGTTCACCAGTAAGGCGCGTGAACCGGTTGATTATGGAGCATGCACCGAGAATAGCCAGCAAGAACAGCAACAGTGCAGTCCAAACGCACACCCTAAAACATTATTTGTAAAAAAGTATCGACAAAGTTACTTCAGCTCATTAGTAATTCCCTTATAAAAATAAACCAGACAAGGATTTCTAAAGATACCATCCAGTCCAAGGCAAGAACAATTTGTGTCCTAAATCCTCGCGATCTTTCGCAAAATTGTACATGAATGTATACATCAGAACCGTTGGCTCGGCTACACCTAGTATGAGGAGAGGTTGCCCTCCAATAACCGAGTGGACAATACCACATAGTGCAGTTGATGCAAGAGTCTGCACAGCAGTGAGAGTTCCATCTGTATAATACAACTTCTTAGCAATCTAATATGACATTAAAACCAAGAGACTGAACCTGAAAAATATTTGTGTACCAGTACTTCTCTCGAGTTGCTCCCCAAAAGAAATAACAGGAATTGCAGAAGCAAAAAATATGTATGTAGTTGGTGCAAGGATCCTATATATAGAACAACAACAAAATTAAACCATTCCAAACTGTCTTTCTAATGTTTGTAAATTAAAAATACAAGCAAGTTCATAGTTATATCACAAACCTTGCACCTGCGCGAAATCCACTGGTCCAATCTTGTTTGTAGCACATAATTCTTGCTTTGAAGTCATTCTTAATCCCGCGAAAAGGAACAAATGTTTCTTCCATGAACGTCTTTAAATACTACCAAGGAACTAATATTGATCTTAAAAGGAAAGAAAATGAAAAATATGCAACCGGAAGATGCTGATTTTTCTGACTCAATTCAAGAGAGGTCTAGTCTAGAAGGTAAAAAACAGTGCTTAATTAAAGCCGCATACACGAAAACAAAACATAACTCCGGGCAGGAGACGAGAACCCTACATAGCATCCTAAACAGAAAAAAGCTAGAGGGTGTAGTTTATTTGTTTACTGTTGAGCACACCATGCTCATAATGAAGAAAATGAATGAATGAATCCAGAAAAAAGAATTTACATTTCAAAGAATTTATTAACTTTTGCATATATTGTGTAATGAATGAGAAATGAACTAGTGAGTAATTGAAGAAAAAGTACTTAGATTACATATCCAACAGAAACTCAAAGAGAGTGAAACAAACACTTCACAAGAAGAAAAACTCAACCATAACAAAACCAAGATCCAAAACTACCCTTGTTCTAGATTACAATAAAAACCCTCCATATGCTATCAAAAGAGACAAAATCTACACCTAGAAACAAGTTACATGTTACACTTTCACACACACACTCAAATTCAAAGTGAAGTTAATCAAATACAAGTTTTTGAATGTATAGCTATGGAGGGCAATACAATAAAATTAACGAAAACCCATAATCACAACCTGCATTTTCTATAGTATAAAAGCTCTAAGAATATTCTTAAACAGAACAGAACATTCAAAGATGCAGCTAGATTAACGAGATTCCATGAGTGAGACCATGTTGGGATTCGTTTACAACACTTTTGAGGATTCAGACATTAATTGAAAAGCAAAAGGGTACTTTAATCTAGAATCAAAATTACATCTTTCTGCAAAGAGTCTTCAAAGAGGAAAAACAGCAAGAAGAAGCAAAACAAAGAAAATGAGTAGAAGAACTTGCAGTTACATTAAAGTGAGGAACACGAATAATGAAGATTCTATGATAAACAAGATTGAGACAAGAGTGAGAGAACAAAGAGAAGAAGTGATGAGTTTTGATTTTTGGAGATTATGAAAACGAGAGGTATGAAGAACAAAGAGAAGGTGCAGAGAGTGTTTTTGTGTGACAGTGGTTGAATGGTGTGAAGAAAGTTAATTTATATATATAAAAGAAAATGTTGGAATAAAGAATGAAAATAGTATAGTAGTAAATGATAGTGCGACACATAGACACAAAAACAGCAAAAGAAATGTGATTAGAGAGAATAGAGACAGACATGAACAAGTTGTTTAGGAGTTTAGGTAAAACTGTTGTCGATAATGATAGTTGCGTGTTTAATATTTGTAAATACTTATATTTTAACTATCTAAAGACCAACAAAATAAATGAGTTGTGTGTTGCTCACTTGTTTAACTCAAAATGAAACAAAAATGTCTATAAAGAAATTTACAAATAAGACTATGATTCAAAAAACTTAAATAAATAAAAGTATAATGATACATAAATCAAAGTATAAATTAGGGGTGTGGCTTGATGAATTCGATAAAAAATGATTAAAAAATGAGTTGGGTTGAATGATTGGTGAACGTGATTTAAAAAAAAAAAATCAGTCAAAATAGTTGAGTTACAAATAAATCTGGACTCAACCAATAAAACTCACTCACCTCGATAATTGAAAAGACATTCAAATTTTTAAAATGATAGCACGTTGAAAAAAAATCATAATAAAAAGTGAAACATTAAAGTATGAAATTAGTCTCGCTTTCTTTCAAAAAAAGGCATTGCCTTCTTCACTCTCACAAATGAAAACACATTCACCAATACAAAAATATTATTGTAACTTAAAGTATTGCCTTCTTCACTCATTTTATCAATGGATTCAGTTAAAGCAAGTAAACTCTATAAGACCCTTGAACTTGTCGGCGCCTCTGTAGCGTCATCATTGTCATTGTGTCATTGAGTCATTGTTTTGCATCATATCATAAATGGTCTGTATTTTTTCTTTGTTTCTTTTCGTTTTTATGATTTCCTCTGCTTTCATTTTTATTCTTCTTCTTTGATCATTTTATCAGCAATTTTATCTTATGCTTCTAGGACTATTTGATCTTTGTTTGAGTATAATGGTTTTTGTACTAGTCAAAATGTATAGGTGTGCATATTACTCTTGCAAGGTCATGAGTATTTAGAGGTCTTAGTATGTATATAACAATTTGTGGCGGTTAAGACTTGCCCACAGCAGCGAGAAGTTCTATAGGGTGGTTTATGGTGGTTTTGGAAGACCTGCTCATGTGAGGTGAGAGGCTAAGTATCTCAGCTTGGTGCTTATGTATAACCATATGAATTAGGATTCGTCATTTCTCCCGTTAGAGAAGAGGTATTTATAGAGGTTTTGGATCTAGAATTTTTTTTTAGAATGGTTATTGCCCACTCAGGCAATGATAGACTGTTGAATCCTTGTTTTCAATGGGACTTGGGCCAGCTACTAACCTTGACTTACGTCTGCCCAAGAAATGTCTTATCCCATGTTTCTCATGATTGGGCGAGAGGAAAATACTAGGGGAAAGGCAGTATCTCTCTGAGGGTGACATATGGTCATCACCTTTTCTGAAGGAGGCATATGTTAGTCACCATCGTCTTTTACAAAAATGACAACAATACATAGTCCCCCTAGCACAAGGTCCTTGATGGAGGATAAAGTATTTTTAGATCGTGATACAAGGGAGTATCATAAGGCCCTAAGTTTCTTGATGATGTGTGTGATGTGCTAAGCCTATTATGCTTCGGGTTTTTAGGAGAAATTATATTGTTTGGTCTCGTTCGAGGAAACTCTAAGTTCCCGAGGCGAAAAATTTAAATAGCTCGGGAAAACTAAGTCCCTCAAGAGAGATTATATGTAGCTTGACTAATGCGACAACAAGTTCCTCAGGCGAGGCATTAGACCACTCTGCAGGACTTCTATCAAGCCCTCAAACAAGAATTGTGACTAAGTCTCTTAGGCTAGACTTCGATCGCGACTTTTGGGAGAGATTTCTATGTTTGATTCGGCCCGAGGAAACTCTAAGTCCCTCAGGCGAGATTTTAAATAGCTAGGGAAACCTAAGTCCCTCAAGAGAAGTTATGTGTAGTCTAGTTGATGATACTATAAGTCCCTTAGACGAGGCAATGGACCCCTTAATTGAGACTTATATCAAGCTCTCAAACAAGACTCGTGACTAAATCTCTTAGATTAGACTTCAGTCGCTCATTTTGAGAGAGATTTATATGTTTGATCCCACCCGAGGAAACTATAAGTCCCCCATATGAGATTTTAAATAGCTAGGGAAACCTAAGTCCCTCAAGAGAAGTTATATGTAGCCCGGCGGACGAGACAATAAGTTCCTCCGGCTAGGCATTGCACCCCTCAATTTAGACTTATATCAAGCTCTTAAATAAGACTGGTAAATAAACCTCTCAGGCTAGACTTTGGTCGCGTCTTTTGGGTGAGATTTCTATGTTGGATCCCATACAAGGAAACTATAATTCCCTCATACAAGAGTTTAAATAGTTAGGTAAACTTAAGTTCCTCAGATGGAGGTATATATAGTCTGGATGATGAGACTATAAGTCCCTCAGACGAGACGTTAAACCCATTGGATGAGACTTCCATCATGCCCTCAACCAAGACTCGTGACTAAGTCTCTCAGAATATACTTTGGTCGCGCCTTTTAGGCGAGATTTCTATGTTCGATCCTGCCCAAGGAAACTTTAAGTCCCTTAGGCGATATTTTAAATAATCAGGGAAACCTAAATCCCTCAGCCGAAGTATATGTAGTCTGGTTGATGAGACTATAATCCCCTCAGGAAAGGAGCCGAACCCCTCGGGCGGGACACTCAAGACCTCAGACAAGACTTGTGATTAAGTCACTTAGGCTAGACTTTGCTCATGCCTTTTGGGTGACAATCTTGTGTTCGATCTCGTTTGAGGAAACACTAAATCCCTCAGGGAAAGTTATGTATAGGCTGGTTGATGAGATTATATGTCCCTCAAGCGAGGTATTAGAACCTTTTAAAGAGACTTTTATCAAGCCCTTAGATAAAACTTAGGACAAAGTCTCTTAGGCTAAACTTCGGTCGCGCCTTTTGGGCGAGACCTCTATGTTTAATCCTGCTCGAGGAAACTTAAAGTCCCTAAGGCGAGAGTTTAAATAGACAAGGAAACCTAAGTCACTTATGGGAAGTTATATGTAGGTTGGATGATGAGACTGTAAGTCCCTTAGGCGAGACGTTAGACCCCTCGGAAAGACTTTTATGAAGCCCTCAGACAAGACTTGTGACTAAGTCTTTTAGGCTAGACTTTGGTCGCGCCTTTTAGGTATATTTTCAATCCTGCCTGAAGAAATTCTAGATCCCTCAGGTGAGAGGTTAAGTAGCCATATAATCCTAAGTACCTCAGGATAATTTATATTTAGCCTAGTTGATGATACTATAAGTCCCTTAGGCAACGCGTCGGCTAGTTTATTTGTACTGCCCTGAGATGCGACAAAGATATTTGCCATGAAATCAAGCATAAAAAAGATTGCCTCAAGATGCGGTAAGAATATTTGCTGTGAAGTTCATCATAAAAAATATTTCCTAAAGTTTCGCCAAGGATCTTTGTCGTGATGTCATGTATACAAAATATTGCCTTAAGGGACGACAAGGATCTTCCCTGAGAAGACAAACATAAAAAATATTTCCTCAAGGGGAGGAATTGATCTTTGTTGTGAAGTCAAGTATAAAAAATATTTCCTTAAAGGGGTTGGAGGGATCTTCATAGAGAAGTTCAGCATAAAAAATATTACCTCAAAAGGTGGCAAGGATCTTTACTGTGAAGTTCAATATGAAAAAATATTGCCTCAAGGGGTAGCAGAAATCTTTGCTCTGAATTCTAGCATTAAAATATCACCTCAAGGGGCGGAAAGGATCTTTACTGTAAAGTCCAGTACAAAATTTTCGAAAAATATTCTTATTGGTCATAAATATTCATGAAATTAATTATAAATAAATGTTTATGTCTCTTAAGAAATTACAACACCATAATTGTAATAATTTTTAAGATCGAGAGTGTTCCAGGTTCTAGGCAAGAGTTGTCCTTATAGTTCTTATAAATTGTACGCCCCATGTGGGAGCTTCTAGAATATGTGATATACCCTCTCTTAGTTGGGTTATAGTTTTCCCTGTTGTGCGGGTAGAGTCACTTGCTACAATACCAGGTTGCCTTATTGCATCTCTCTTAGCTTGAATTTGGAGTTATATCTTCTAGAAGATATATGCTTGGAGAAGAATTCTTGGACATGGGCGACACTCAATTCATCAATCAAGTCCGCCGTGTAATTCTGGTATGCAGATCTCAGATGTCCTAAGAGATGTTAAGAACATAGATCTCTGCTAAAATAGAACAAGGACAGAACACAAGCATTTTGAATAACTTTAAAAATTACCAGTGTCATGACATCTATTGTAACATCTGCAGACTGATAGAACAATTTATCTAACCATTTAAATTGAGCAGAATATTAAATGCAGAAAGATAAATAACATAATGAACTGTTAACCCAGTTTGGTGAAACATCACCTACATCTGGGGGCTATCAAGGCAGGAAGGAAATCCACTATCAGTAGTATCAATTCAGAGCTAAACTCCCAATTTACCACCCCTCACTTAATCCCTACCCAGTGCAACTTCTACCTAGGACACTCCTAGATATGAGACCCCTCTCACTCCCCTCAATCACAACAGTGATAACAACAAATGAATAAGCTTTAGAAGACACTCTTCAAAGACAATACTTGATCTTGCTTAACAGCTTCATTGACATTATATTATTTGTGTGTATTAGTGTGATATAAATATATGGAAATTATTTGTAGTGGCTAAAACAACCCGACGGTCATTGATGTGGATACTATGTTATGAGATATATGTTTTATATTGTCTCCACAAACATTAAAGAGGGATGGGTGAAGCATAAGGTATTAACTTAATCCATATCTTCTTAAGTTCAGGTTGTTGTTAGCTTATCATAATTTATTTTTTGTTCTAATTATAGGAGTTTAACAACAAAACACCATACTAAAAAGAAGATATGGATGCCATCTGATCAAGTTAGGCCATAGTCTTTTTATCTTATTCGGATTCTCTAAAACAATAGTTTTTTCTTGGTTGTAAATGTGTAAATTTCATTAATTTGTTTTGTGTAAATATGTAAATGTGTGTATTTTATCCTGATGATCAGAACAATGTATGTGATATAATAAAATCCAATTCTATTGCAGATTTTGTAGTTTCTGTGTAAAAAATGATACAGGTAGGTTAATAAATTTATTAATGGTATGATACAGGCCAGTGAAAATGATGCAAGCGAAATTATACAGGCCAGCGAAAATGATACATGCAGTGAAAATGGTACAGGCAAAAAAAATGAGATTTTATCCCTCGGTTATTACTTAAAACCGAGGTCAATAAATAACTTATTACCTCGGCCTTCAAATACACCCGAGAGGTAAATGACGCACGCAAAAAAATTTAGAAAATAAAAAATATGCAATTGACGAGGATAAAACTCATGACCTTTTAATATATAATCTCGATTTTATTAAAATCGAGGTGACAAGTGATTTCTTTTCATGTCGTCATTCATTACCTCGGCTATGTAGCAGAGGTTAAATGCATTTCGCGGCCGATGTTAGATGTGTTATTTGTTGTAGTGTGTATGAGATAAAGAGCACATAGTTTTCCTTTAATCATTGCTTCATCCCTCTCTTTTTTTACCAAAATTATTTTTCTAAGGGAAAGCTCTTCTTGTCTCAGCTAAATTTATTCACGATGGCCAAAGTGTCAATTTGGGTCAATTCTTATTAGCCTAACTTTTCAAATGTCAAGGTGACCTTTACGATATGCTTTTGAGAATATAGGATTCGAGTTTGAATGTTGAAGGCCATTTTGGCTATTACATTTGTGGATGAATGACATTTACTTCCCTACTTTTCAAGAACCTAAAATGATTCTTCCCACCGAAATTCCTTATGGTTTAAGTCTTGTTCATGTAACTTGGTTCATTCATGTTATTGGTGTTGTTCCTTTTGATTGAATGTATTAGGTAAAAATACACATGTACAAGATGTATTTTGTACAGAGGAAACATGTGGAACAAGATGTTCCAGCATCTGGCCTCAGTATGTTAGCTAGATTTCATGAAGAAATCTGAACATGATTGTGTTTTATTCCTAAGAAGATTTGTTCTGTCCAAGTTTTCTCTTAAGTGCTTGACAAAAAGATTTGGTTGTAAGCAGTTTTTTAACCAAGATGTTTAACACATGTTGTATGAAATCTTGTTGTAAGGACTCTTCTGATTATCTTTAGATTTCCTTCACATATGTTTTGTGTTCATTTCTTCAGAAGATGCAGAAGTTTTCTTTTGTAAGAAATTTCTTTTGTTAATCCAAATCAATTTAGAAAAGATTTGGATTTGATTTAGTTAAAGAAGATTTGATTTGATTTTTTAAAGGAAGATTTGGTTCAAATTTATTGTATCCAAGATTTACTCTATAAAGAATACTTATACTCCATAAAGAGAGTTAATTTGGATGTTCTAGTGCAACATGTGGAACATGATGTTCTAGCATGTGTGCAGTGCAACATCTGCCCGTTGTCAGTAGGCCATGATGGATGTTGTTAAGTGTAAAATTTCTGATATATTTCAATCAAATTTGTTGCTATTTTTAGCAATGCATTTATGTGGATTTGTTTGTGAAAGATTGATTGAGATCAATTCAATTTAAATGGAGATTTAAATTTGTATCAAAATAAATCATATCTTTTGGAGGCTGTTATGAAACAAATCAAAACAAAATCTCCTATATTTTTGGACAAGATAATAAGTTGCTAATACCCATTGGAAAAATCTCAGAAGAAACATTATTTTTTAAAGGAGACTCAATGTTCACGTTTGAGGTGTGCAACTTTTGAATATTCCTTGTTTTAAGGTTTATCTTTTGAGTCTTTGTTTGTGTTATTGTTGTGTACCAGTATATCGCCTTCATTCATAACTTAAGGCATATAGTTTGGTTTGTTAGTTGAGTTGTAACACTTTGTTACTACATACTAACTCTATAAGCTTGAGAGCAAAGTATATGTGTGGCTGATTATAATTCAACATTATTTAAGTTGTATATTGAAGTTGATCACTTGGATTTAATGCAATTTTAGTGGCAAAGATATCAAGGTATGATATCACCAACATCAATTTTTGTCAATGCAATTTTAGTGATCTCAAATGTTTCTCAACTCTGTCAGTTTTTATAATAAACCAATTCCTTCTTCTTGAAAATTGTATTGGTAAGATTATGAACTCCTCAAAAAGAAAAGGAAGAATACAAAATTATAGTTTTCTTAAATATATGTTAAAATGCTCATATTCCTCTCTTAGTTTCAATACTTGATAGACCAAGAATTTCAACCATCTTTCAAACTCTTAAGGCATGATTCAACCTTCCTCACATTGGCAACTTTTCTATGCAGATAGAAAACCCTTAAACCAAAATCTCGTGTATGTATTATGATGATATTGTTTGTTTCCTAGGATTCTCCTTTGTGTTCATATTGATTAGAGCAATGATGTTTTCGATCGGTAGCCTATGATTGACCATATTGACTTGAGCACAATAAATGGAGGAATGTATCAGCCTTATTAAAAAAAACTTTATGCAATGGACCACTTTTTCATTGGTGAATATAGTCCATTGTTCAATCATAACAGTTTCGAGAATATCTAACCTATAAATGATCTAATGATGTATGAAAATTGTGATGTCTTCTTAACCCCACATTAATCATTATTTAAGCTTCTATCCATTTACTCCCTCCATCCCACAATGAGTGGCCCAGTTGAATTTTTCACACAGATTAAGAAAAAGAATAAATGAATGAGAGACAATAATATTTTTACTAAAGTACCCTTATCATGTATTGGGAATGATGAAAGTAATGTTAACTAAAGGGTAAAATTGTAAAAGATGCATTGGAAATTAAAATGAGTCGTTCATTTTGGGACACTCTTTTATTCCAAATAGGTCACTCATTGTGAGAGAGAGGGGGTAGTTAGGTAGTTAATAATTTGAACCATAGTAAAATTAAATCTTTTAGAAGAGGCTGGATATATTTTTCCAATCAAATGCCTTGCATTTCCCCTTAAATACTAGGGTTTGATTATGGGATAAAATACTTTGATAGTCTTTTTTTACTAGACTATGTTATTGACCAAACGACTTCAAACATAAGAGGGGATGAATTATGTTAACTAGTTTCTGAAAACGTAATGCAAAAGGTTAATTTTAAGTTGATTTATTTTAAGTAGAGAGTAGAAGTAGAGATTATCCAGCAAAAAAAAAGTAACAAAAAGTAAATTGATAGATTTATAGATATCATATCATAAATTATACATGTTCGGACGTAAACCACGGGGCCTACTCCCTTCCCCAAGAGTTCTCCCTTAAGATTTCAAGTATCAAGAACTTGAACTTTCACATTGTAGCTGGGAAATTTGTGAGTGTAAGCTATTGATTAACTTAACTAAAAAATGCAAGAGTCGCTACCGCATTTTTATTTTTATCCAAAAGTAAAGGAAAAAGAACGAACAAAACCTAAACAAGTTCTAAAACAAGAACAAATAAATAGAGACTGGGTAAGGGGGTTGGTTACGCAAAGGGAAGATGTTAGCATCCAAAATGTCTAGAGTACTCTATAGGAACCCTTTGAAAAATCTACACTTTTTGATTTGAAATTGTTTGCTTGAAAGGAGATTGGGGAGATGAGAAGAGAATTTGTTTCAAGATTTTTTGTGTTTGGAGAGACTTATCGCCACAAAAAATCATTAACATTGACTGACATTTATTAAAGAAAACAAAATTGAAAAAAAATCACTTGACCAAAGTCAATTTTTATTATGAAAGCGGTTTGATTTTGAAAACAAGAAGGTTTTAAAAAAGGGAAAAGATTTTGAAAATTAAAGAAGGGGTGGATAAGAAGGGACTATCCTATTGCCTAAAGATAAAAGCTAAGGATAAGAACAATCTAACCACACAAGCAAGTTTCATAACATAAACATCCATTCCTTTAGATTAGGCCTTGATCAAGATAGGTCTTCAAAGGAGAATTTCAAGTACCCAAACATCCAAAGTTTACCATCACAAACTTCCAAGCATAGGTTAAGATCCTAGTTCTAAGTTCAAAATTCCATGTCCAATGCATAAGATAGTAACCATAGCCCACCATTAAGAAAATAAGTTTTTAGGGGGTTTAAGCCTTTATTAATGTTTTTGGTCCAAATGGACAAAAGAAAAAGAGAGCGGAAGACAAATAGTAATATGATATGATATGATATGATAACATAAAGCATAAAAAATAAAAGAGATAGGGAGCGAGAAAGAAGCATAAACATAGCACAATAATATTGTTAGTGAGTTAGTGATTAGTTTTTAGAACAAATGATCAACGATGGTCAAATGATGAACATAGGTTAAAGTTAATGAAGACTCATTGGAGGATTGATAAAATGAAAGCCTCCTAAAAACAAGGTTCATAAGTAATAGACCCAAGACAAATAATCAACCATACTTGGACTTTCAAACATAAGTTTGAGCCACGAATGATCATTTTCCGATACAAGACAATTTAGCGTTATGTTAAGTAATCATAATTGGGCTTATGTAGAAGCCACGACTATCTGAGGTCGGTCAATAACAATGTTAATGCTAATGCATGCTAGAGATGTGATATGTAGATCACTCTCCAAAAGCAATACCGCACGAAAAGAAAATAGGTAACAATCTCATCTTCATCAAGAACTTGAAACAAGATCCAATGATATCAAAGATTTTCATCGATCAAATAAAAAGAGAAAAAGGAGAGGGGAAAGCCAAATTGAATCACAATTTTAAAATCCTTCCATCTTTAAGTTCAACCACTCATCTTGGTGGATTAAAGCACTAAACATATCATTAACTCAAAGCACCTAAAATGAATTAAACAGTTCATTTTAAAGATAGATTTGAATTAGTGAATGTTTATCTAACTTCATCTACACCCTAAGTCCATTGAATTTAAAGAGGAATATGACCTTTGAAAGTGAAAACTAAGGAAAACATCAAAAGGAAAGGAAGAAGAAGAGGAAAGAAATAAAATAGTATCAAAAACAAGCAAAAAAACACATTATGGACACTGGTTAATCGATTAACCATTTGCATGTGCAAATGTGTTAATCTATTAACACTGCTAAGACAGCAAAAAATTTGGAAAAGAAAATTCAGTATTCATGATCCAACCATTTCTTCAAATAACTCATGATCATGAATGAGAATTAGCACGAAAAGTGAAACAACAGCAAATAACACCAATAAAACACAATTTGCAAGATCCAAAGATCAAGCAACAAGAATCAATAATAGATCACATTGTGGAAGATGGATCAATAACAACAATGGTGGAATGGGGGTTTACCACTTCAAATCTGAAAATTCCTCAACTCAACTCCAAAAACCACAATCGAAAGCCTTTATCTATAGAAATTGATGATAAAAAAGTGATTGGATGAAGGTTTTAGCTCAAAGATTAGTAAGTTCCAATGAAGAATTTACCAACTTTCAAAAGAAGAAAAAGCTTTGGTGAATTTTGTGGTTGAAGGGAATTGAGAGAAATTTTAGCAAGGTGTATTTGGCTGTCAAAGCTTGAAGAATAAATGAAATAAGGCCTCTATTTATAGAATTTAGGCCTAAAAATTTTGGTGGTTTGAAATTTGGTTTGGAACCAAAATTAGGCTTGGAATTTGAATTTGGAGGCAAAATCAAGATCAAATGGTGATTAGTAAAGGTGTATGGTGGGAATTAATTGTGATGAGGTAGGGGAATTAAAATAAGGTGATCTATAATATTCTCATGATGAAATATTTGAAAATTGGTGCCAAAATGCTGCAAAATTTGAATTTGGCTCATTTTCATAAAAAAACACTGGTTAATAGATTAACACAGTGAAAAAGTGTGAAAAATGGTTGTCTTGGCTCTGGCTCGATTTTTCTGACTTGTCAAAGAAGGCATAGAAATAAACACATGAATCTTGGAGTCTCTTGAATAAAATTCAATCAAATCTTGGGAAACTCTTGATCAGATGATTTTGAATTGTTTGCAGATCAACTTTGACTTCTTCAGTTGAATTTCATTCAAGCTGAGGGACTGTTGATTAGTATTCTTGACCCAAATTCTCTTCCTAAAAAAGATTTAGTAAAGAAAAAGAAAAAGAAAACATATTTTTGGATTTTAATTATGGTTAGTAAACATAAACATAAACAAACTCCAAGCATACAAGAAAACAAGGGTGCCCAATGATATCCCTCAGAGACAAAACTGCAGAGGAAGACAAGATAACCAAAGCTTGTGATCTTGCTTGTGGTATGAAATGCAAATGATATGTGGGATCTTAGGGGTATAAATTAGGGTATTACACACATAGGTCAGCCTGACATCCTTCCTTATACCAAGCATTTTAAATGATTTTCTAGTGCACATTTTATATTTCTTAGCCACCATGCGTAATTATTTAAATGACCTTAGATTCTGGAGATGCATCTCTGGATGCACCAAATTCTGAATGAATGTTGAAATATTCTGGAGATGCGTCTCTGTAACAATTTAAAATATTTTATGCAACACACTGAGAAGCCATTATACACATATATTATACCAGAGATACATCTTCGTGAATTTAACGGAGATACATCTCTACAATGTATCAGCACAGAACTTTTCATGTTATGCTTTGTTTACGTTTATTTAGATGCAGATTTAAACTATACCATACAATCAAAAAACAAAAATAGATGTATATAAATCCAGATGTTCCAAAAATGCCATATATAAATAAAAAAACCAATAAATGTAAAAACTGCCATAAAGTCGATACCAATATTAGTAACATGATGTCAAAATAACATACAGACCATAATACTACTACTATATACTAAAACACTACTGTGTATGTCTGGCTACCTCTCCTCCACCTCCTCTACCTCCAAGACCATCAATCCCCCAGTCCTCTAGCACTGTCTCCGATACATCAATGCCCCTCGTGCCTCCGTCATGATGGCATCTAGGACCTGCCACACATCAGACTCATCAGGGAAGATATCTATGTAAATGCCTGCCTACACAATCTTTAATATGTAACAACATCTAGGCAAGACATCTTCTACATGACCTAACTGTGTATGCTTCTCCTTCGGTATCTCCTGATGAGTTGGCCTCGGCGGATCTCCTGGAGCATCATGTACCATGTACATATGTGACACCCTGAAGAACCATCTGATATACCCTTCGACGTAGATCCAATCGCTCTCAAATATGGTACTTTGTGCCTCCTCTGATACCAGATGACTCTCATAATCATAAAACATCTCATCTATCTATTTACGTGTCAAGGTAGGAGAAACAAAGATAAAAAGGTGTTTGGTAATGGTCTAAGTGTAGTCGAACTATTGCATGATGCGCTTGGGCAGATGAGAAGTAATGAGACATGATCTGCAGACCAACCATCTATATTATATCATTATCTCGTCAAATGGTTGTGTCTCACAGTGATCAACATATTTGTTGAAGTGTATGTCTTTGGCAACCAAATGATCAAGATAAACTCTGAAAGGCTCGGTCACTTGGTTCCTTCTGAGCGGGAAAAAAGTAGTAGCATACGATATAACCTCAATGTAAGTTGGTACACTCGCCCAGCCAGAGATGCGCGGTAAGTGCTAGAGGTTTCAAGCCTGAAATGAAGAGTTTTGAACACATGAATAATTAGTAAAGACTTTGTAAAGATGAAATGAAAATGACAAAGAAATATTCAAAGATAAATAATCATTACCATCAGTAGTGTGACGCTGCTTGTGACCTGTTTCGTCTTCCACATACAGTCATCTTTCAACTTCGAGTATAAGTAGACCAAAGAAGCGGCCCAAGTTGTACTCATGGATCCACTCAAAATCCTTGAAGTACTGTAGGTAGACGAAATCTGTAAAAGTGGCAATCTTGTCCATAAAAATCAAAGTGCCAACAAAATATAGCAAGTATACTCTCATAGCATGCGATTTATGGAGCGCCACATGCTCATCATTGTCGCAGCGCGAAAAATAACTCAAATGCATCGCACGCCCAAAAGTACAACAGAGACGCCGCTGAATTTTATTTATTCTAAGAAAAAGGGAAAATATCAATAAAACCCTAAGGGAAGAGAAAAGGGTAAGCAAGTAGGTTATGCAAGGGGAAGGTTATAGCATCCCTCATATTCGTTGTACTTAATGGGAACCGTTTTGATTGTTTTTTGCGTGGATGGGTGTTATTATCTAAAGGTTACTTGCGATTGATTTTAATTAAGGGGAGAACAAGTTTTTAATTAATTTGCTCGCCAAGATTTTGAAATCTTGTGCCTATGTATTCTTATAGTGCAATGAGAAAATCAGAGCTTCGTAGTTCATGGAGTAGAAAATAAGTATTTGTTGGTTCCTTTTATGGAACAATGTTATAATTGTATTCTAGAAGTGTTTTGACGTTACCTGGTTTAATCCTAGTTTGGATGCTCTAAGCTTTTAGTTTGACTACTGAGGAATGGATTAGAACAATTCTTTTATAAAGAGAAATTGATGTTTGGTTAGTGAAATGAAAAGATTTGTGAATATGATGAAGGTGTTGTTTGGACCAAGAATGTGGTGTTTGAACCCATAAAGTGGTGTCTAAACCAAGAAGAAGGGGTATGTTAACCAAGAGATGATGATTAACCATGAATGGGGGCATGTTAACCAAGATATGGTGATTAACCATGAATGAGGTGTCGAAACCAAGAATGTGGTATTATAACCAAGAAATGGTGATTAACCAATGTAGTGTTGTAAGGGTTTGCCTAAACTCAAGGATCAATGCCAACAACGCTGGTTTGCCTAAACCAAGGGATTCACAAGGAAAACACACAAGAGATGGGTATTTTAACCAAGAGATGGTGATTAACCTGAAGATATGTGTTTTAACAAAGAAATGGTGATTAACCTAAAGAGAGTATGATTCAGAGATGGGTATCTTAACCAAAGGATGGTGATTAACCCAAAGATATTTATTTTAACCAAGAAATGGTAATTAACCTAAGGAGATGTATGGGTGTAAACAAGGTATTATGTTAGGTCCAAAGAGAATTGTTTTTATTGTTGTTGATGGTTGAATTATTTGGTATGAGGATGAATGTTGAAATTTATTTGATTTGAATTACAATAAAGTCGATAAGTGAAGGTGAATACTTTGAACAACTGGGTTATGTGTCCTATATCCAAAGATATTTAGAATAAGGATAAGAATACCCCCTCTTATTCCTTTTCCACTTCTCAAGGCTCGTGGCGCACAATTCGCATCATAATTAGGTGTTGTGAAGCTTGGAAGGATTTTTTTTGTTTAAAAGGGATGAAATGAGATGTGTTTGTGAGAATGAGATAAAGCTTAGTATGATTAAGTTTTAATGGTCACCTGTTTCTAGGGTTTTGAATGAGAATATAATTATGATTGATTTAATGGATCAAGTGTAGGTGCAAGTCCAAAGATCTAATTCTAATCAAGTGATCAAAGGACTTATGATCACTTAATTCAATTAACCTAAGGGAGCATTAAATTTGTTTTGAAAGTCATGTTAAAAGACCTAAGCCATTAATCTAGTTAATTGATCAAAACATGTTTGATCAACTAACCAAACCAACAAGGGGATCATGCTAAGATTCAAGCTATACACATCACACAAATGGAATCTTGAAGAAAAAGAATCAAAGGAAATAAAGATTGAATTTAATGAATAAGAAAACCTAATTTCCATTATTTTTAATCTACCATTAATTTGGGAATTCAATGACTAAATCTAATCAAAATTAAATCTAATTACAATTACACAACCTAGTTAACTATGCTTGTTCAAATGTTTCCTTTTCTTTTTTTAATGTGTTAGAAAAAATTTAAAAAAGTTATTAGTAATAATTAAGGAGTAAATTAGTTTGCCAGGGGTGTGGTCAGTGAAAAGTGTGTGTTTTTAGTGCATGGGGCGCATACCCATGACTGAAGAGGCGTAAGTTATGGTTTTTTTTAGTTTCAGAAAGAGGGGTGTATCAGTAAAGGTGAAGAGTGTGTGGAAGTAAAATGAATGAGCTTGGTTGTTGAAGCCCAATTGAGATGACTTTAGAATGGGCAAAGGAGTTGGACTCTTCATTCAATCACGTCTCTCACTTCTCCTTCTCTCCACTTACATGAGCACCAAAAATCTCTCTGGCGATGGTGGAGACTAGAATTACTCAAGACCACCACCTCCTAACTCTATTTCTTACACTGTTTCCATTCTCAAGCTCACTTCACCCAGATGTCACCTAAAAACCCTATTTTGAAACATAACCTCCAGAGCCCTAAAAATTTGGATCCAAAATTAAATGGCCTAAGCTCTTAATCTTCACTAAATACCTTAGGGGTTTAATTTATAAGCGTAAATACTACAACATGGGAACCAAAAAGCACAAAGAAAATACGTTTCAAAAGTAACCTACCTACAGAGCTAAGGAGTGCTCTGGTGGTTTTTGGAGCATTTGGAGATGAAAAATGGAGCAAAGAAATCCATAGATACAATCAGGTATGATGGTAAACCTTAACTCTTGTAATTTATTCTTCCTTTATTCTTCTTCATTGAGATTCTAAGATTTGCAATTATCCTGTAGGATGTTTGTGATTGTTGTAGCTTGGCTAGGAATTGAGAGATTAAGAGAAAATAGGCTTATCTATACTCTTTCAGAGCTTCAATGTGAAGCTCTAAGGAGTATTTTGAAGTAGCTCTAATGGTGATTGAGGGGAGTAAACTGAGAGAGTTTGGAATAATGAGTGAAAAAGAGTGGAGTTGATGATGATTGAAGAGAGAGATGCTTAAATAAGAGAGTTTGAAGAATAATTATAGGGAAAATTATGTAACAAACTCGGGTAGCTTAGGGCAGGAGTTCGTTAGCTCTTAGAGCGCAGTTAATTTGGATGTTGAATGGTAGTTAGTGTTAGTTGGAATGGGAAAAAAATAGTTAGTGATACCGTTAGGATTGACAGTGTTAGTGAGTGAGTTTAACAAGCTAATTCAGTTAGATTTTTAACAGTTGGAAGTTAGTTTAACTGTTAGAGAGTTAGTTTTAATTGGTAGGAGTTAGAACAAATTAACAGTTAGTTAGCCAAAAGTTAACAGTTGACCAAAAGTCAATCTTAGGTCAAACTTAGGATTTTTTTGTGTAATTTTCATTTTGACCCCTTTGAAATGTATTCTTGTGATTTTGAATATGAATTTGGGCTAATTTGTACAACTTGTAGCTTATTTTCAAAGAAATGAATTTCTCCATTTTGCGTAATTTGAATGTCTTGGAATTTTGGCTTCTTTGAATTTGAATTGTAATACCTTAATCAAGAGAACAATAGTCATCTATAACTAACATGTAAAAGTATCATAAGAAATTGGTCAACAAAAAGTCAACCTATCATGATTGACTTTGTTAACCAAAAGTCAAACTTCTGTAACTGGCTTCCAAATTCTTTTGTTCATGATGTGTTCCAACATAACTATTATGCCTTGACCAAAATTAAGAATCCCAAAACTTAAGTCAAGGAAATTCAATACTCAAAGTTAATTGTGCCCAAAAAGTCAATTGTAGTACAATGATCCCACAAGCTTGCTTCACAAGTACACACACCATAAGAAAAGCCTAATCCAAGAAGATTTAGCATTCTTATCATAATTCAGTATCTTGTATCATAAGTAATAGGTACCTTTTGAATCAATGGTGTTACATGTAAATGCAAGTGCAGATGAATGATCAAACAATGGATGATTGGGGTAAGGATATGTAGATGAATCATGAGCCATGAGCCAGATGAAATGAGAATAGGTATGGAACATTTTGGGGTATGATAGTAGCCCTTATTTAATCATCTTAAACCTGAATGTACGAGTGGTGACAACTTTTCGGGCATTCGAGGTAGAAGAGGATTAAATACAAAACCCAAAAACGTGTCCTTTGAGAAGGAAGTGGATGTAATGTAATGAGACTAGGTGTACCATCGAGAGATTATTTGCTGGGGATATGGAATGGAATATATTTTTATGGGGATTATTGAGTGAAATCCTTGTTTAAGGAATAGATAGTTGTAAAAGTGATGTTTTTATATGCATGCTTATGCTGGACTTATATGATGCATGAGACTATGCATGTTATGTAACAATGTTGGCTATTTTGTTGAAGGAAATGAATGATATCTACGAGGATGAGACTCTTTTTTGTGATGGTGAACTTCGATTCTCCGATATCCGATAACTGAACCATAGAATTTATAATAAAGGAGAGAACTTCAGGTTACCACAACTGCTAGAGATTTCATTTTGATTCTTTCTGAGATAGAGAATCAGTTATGACCTGATCAGGCGGTCGTCGAGATGCTTTCATGTATTAAGTGTTCACTGTAGACTACCGATCTCCATTTAGATTTTTTCAAGTAATCAGGGAAATGCAAAAGTTTTTATTTTAGAGCTTTTATTCTCAATGTTTTGCAGTATTATATATAAAAAATAATCAA
Source organism: Lathyrus sativus (assembly GCA_963859935.3). Lineage (NCBI taxonomy): Eukaryota > Viridiplantae > Streptophyta > Magnoliopsida > Fabales > Fabaceae > Lathyrus > Lathyrus sativus. The sequence goes on along the minus strand of OZ012739.1, from coordinate 461,110,594 downwards.
TATTTTGCAAAAAAAATACAGGAAAGGAAAATTGATAGGAGAATGAGAATTTTATTGGATGTGAAAGAAAGTTTATGCATAAGATGTGAGTACAAATATGCAAAATCCTAGAAGAGGAAATTACAAAAATTGAAAAATAAAGGAAATGACAATGGGAAATTTATATGAATTTCCATTGATTACAACACATGCTATTGTCCAATGTAAGATCTGAGTCCTAATACTTTGCTTCAATTGTCGATGACTAGACCGATTTTTTCCGTTTGAATTCTAGTTGTGATGAAGTAGGCTTGTTGCAGTTAAATGCCTTTATCCCTAACTTTTTCCTGGACATTTTTCTCTTTTTTCGTTCACGGGGATACCCATTTTTGCCTAAGTCGTGTTTTCAGGTTTTCAACTTAACGGGCTTATTATTATTATTATTATTATTATTATTATTATTATTATTATTATTATTATTATTATTATTATTATTATTATTATTATTATTATTATTATTATTATTATTATTTTATCCTTAATTTTTGCCTCAAAATTTCCTTTTTTGGTCCACCGGGATACCCATTTTGCCTAGATTGTCCTTTAGATTGTCAACCTAGAGGGTTCTTTATTTTCTTTTTTTTAGGCATAATGTTTTTTGACTGCATCCGAGTTCAGTGACAGTGGAAACTCCTCCCCATCCATGGTGGTGAGGATCAGGGCTCCTTCTGAGAAGGCCTTTTTTACATCAAATGGTCATTCATAGTTAGGAGTCCACTTGCCTTGTGGATCTGAATATATTGACGAGTATTTCTTGAGCACCACGTCACCTTCTCAAAATACGCGAGGGAGAACTTTTTTATCCAAAGTAATCTTGAGTCGTCTCTAGTATAACTGATCGTGGTAGAGAGCAACCAAGTGTTTTTTGTCTATGAGATTTAGCTGATCAAATTTGGGTTGGACCCATTCTGCTTCATCAAGCTTGGCTTCCATGATGACCCTTAATGAAGGAATTTCAACCTCGATTGGAAGGATATATTTTATGCCATATACAAGCGAGAATAGAGTTTCCCCCTGTAGAGGTGCGTACTAGATTTTTGTAGCCATGTAAAGCAAAGGGAAGCATCTCGTGCCAAATTCTGTAAGCCTTAGCCACTTTCTGGGTAATCTTCTTGATATTCTTTTTCAATGCTTCTATGATGCCATTCATCTTGGGCCGATATGGTGAAGAATTGTGGTGTTCAATTTTGAAGTCCTCACACAACTCTTTCATCATTTTGTTATTTAGGTTACTGGCATTGTCAGTAATAATCTTGCTGGGAACTTCGTAGCGTCATATTATTTCCTTTTTGGTGTATGAAGCAGCTTCGACCGACTTAGTGAAGTAATCGATAACAACTAAAATGAAACGATGACCGTTTGAAGCTTTCAGTTTGATCATTCCAATCAAATCAATTCCCCACTTAGAGAAAGGCCATAGTTATGTCAAAACACTTAACGGGGTTGGTGGCACATGAATCTTGTCAGCATATATTTGGCATTTGTGACGCCTTTTGACGTAGTTGAAATAATCAAACTCCATAGTTCTCTAGTAATAGCCAGCTCAAAGGATTTTCTTAGCCATAGTGTGTCCATTGGCGTGGATCTATTCAAAGCCTTCATTGATGTCTTTTACGACCATGTTTGCTTCATGTCTATCCATTCATCTTAGCAAGATCATGTCGTAATTTCTTTTGTTGATCACATCTCCATTGAGGAAAAAATTGGAAGCAAGTCTTCGTAAAGTTTTTTTATCAGCATTGGATGCCTTTGCCAGATATTCTTGTGCTTGAAGGAAACACTTGATGTCATGGTTCTAAGGTTTGTCGTCAGATTCTTATTCGACTATAAGATAAATTGTTGGTTCATCTTTAAGGTCATTTTTTTATCACCAGTTCTTCATTAGGGTAATTCACTTTGTACATTGATGATAATGTAGCTAAAGTGTCTGCCACTTGATACTCTTCTCTAGGAATGTGATGAAAGGTGATTTATTCGAAATTCTTCATCAATTCTAAGACATGATTACAGTGAGGAACTAAATTGGAGTGACAAGTTACCCATTCTCCCCTTACTTGACAGATAACAAGCATTGTGTCTATGTATACCTCTAGAATTTTGATCCCTAAGTCGATAGCAGCTTTGATACCCATGATACAAGCTTCATATTCAGCCGCATTATTTGTATATTCGAAGCATAATCTTGCAGCCAAAGGAACATAACCATTATTTGGAGAAATCAAGACTGCCCCAATTCTATACCATTGTCATTTGAGGCACCACCGAACCTGAGCTTCCATTGAGCCCCTAGTTCAGGTTCCTCATATGTATTAGGAATAAGCATCACATCCTTGTCAAGGAAGTCAAATAACATTGATTGATATTCTTCCAAAGGTTGGTGAGTGAGCAAGATAATATGCTAACACGCTTCATTTGATGGCCTTCTGGATAACATACTGGATATCATATTCAGTCAATAACATTTACCAATGACATATTCTTCCAATGATAGAAGGCTTTTTGAATATGTACTTAATTTGATCCATTTTGAATATCAACAAAGTATTATGATAAACCATGTATTGTCTTAAACGTCGAGCAGCCCATGCCAAAGTGCAACAAGTCTTCTCCAAAAGTCAGTATGTGGTCTCACAATCAGTGAATTTCTTGCATATATAATAGATGGCGTGATCTTTTCTGCATGTGTCATCGTGTTGACCAAGTAGACAACCCGTTGATTCATCTAGCACTGTGAGATACATTATTAGTGGTTTACCTGGAGATGGTGGTATTAGGATTGATGGTTCTTGCAAGTATTTCTTATTTTTATCGAATGCCACTTGGCAATCGTCATTCCACTCTATCGTTTGATTTTTTTGAGAAATTTGAATATGGGTTCGTAGATAGTCGTTAGGTGAAAGATGAACCTTGAGATATAGTTTAGTCTGCCCAGAAAGCCCCAAACTTCCTTTTCTGTCTTAGGAGGTGGCATATCATGGATAGCTCGAACCTTGTCGGGGTCAACTTCAATGTCTCATTGACTAATGATAAGTTCCAGTAGTTTACCATATCTAACTGTAAAACCCTATTTCCCATTAAAATAATTGTAAATTAAATAAATAAAAAATAATACAATTAGGATGTCACATCCCCCAAATTATGAAGTCCAAAAAAATCAACCCATACATATATAAAAACATAATTCTCAATGCTATGGAAAACAATTTTAATGGCACCAAGGCCTCAACAAGGTTACCCACACCACTTGTAGTCCAAACAAAAATTTAAAACAATAAAAGGTACGTAACACAAACATAATTAAAAACAGCCCCAACTCCCAGTGTTATGTATCAGAACGACTCTTCTAATAGACCCGATCGATAGCAACATAGTGGTGCTTCTCTAATTACTCATATACCTGCTTATTTGTACTCCGAAGAGCACAAACACACAAACACAAAAGGGGTGAGATTCATATTCAAATACTAATTGGTGTTAAAACTTGCTAAGGAGTAGTATCATAATTAATTATCACAAATCACACTTTAATAATTCACAATTCATACCACAATATGCTAACACGAAATTATGATGCAAATAGACACTATTGGTTGACTCAATGCATGTGGTACCATTTTATCACCAATGATTATTTATAAAAATCCATTTCCCCTTCAAAATCTTGAACTCCCCCTTCGAAATTCTGGATAGACGTTATGTCCCCCTTCAAACATAAAATTCAGCTCCACTAAAACAACAACATGAAATCATGACATGTTTTATGAAACCGACACAAGTCATTATAATAATAATATGTGATCCAAAATCAATCACCCGAGTACAATCATGCACTCCATAATCCACCGTTCTGGACTACCATCAACATCAATAACTAGATTGGTTTGATCAATCATATATATCAATCCAATTATCATAAAAAATCTTACTTATAAAGCATTTTAGGAAACCTTTCTTTTCCATCTACAACCGCTGTCAGATAAAAATGTCAAAGTAGAAAACTTTTAGAAACAAAGTTGTAGCTTACCGAGTAGTCTAAATCACCCTTCAAACCCCACTAAAAAATGTTTTACGAGTTAAAAGTTATGGCAAAAATTGTATAGATCTGCAATTCTAAAAAACTGCTATTTTATAAAAATTTCACTTCTGTTTCAATCTGCAATGACTGTCAAAACAGAAAAATTCCAGAAACAAAGTTGTATCTTATTGAGTAAGCTAAATCACCCTTCAAACCCCACTTAAAAATATTTTACGAGTCAAAAGATATGCAAAAAATCGTACAGACCTATAATTCTAAAAAACTGCTATTTTATAAAAATTTCAGCACGAATTAACCAATGCCAAATGCCTAGAAAATTCCCCTTAACACCAGAAACACTGCATTGTATTATTCTCTAAGCACTCATGATCATCATATAATACTCCTTCTATAATCACAATCATTCAACAACATATTGCAACTTTCCTACCATGTTTATCATGAACAATATTCACCTTTAAAAAAATTAAGTATACCCAACCATTTGAATTTACACAATAACAATCATTATAACATCACTAATCATCAATAAACATCAACAAATTTAATTTCACACAAACAAACATCAATTCAATTTAAAATCATACAATTCACAAAATCTAAGCGGGAAGGACCCTCACTACTCTCTCATGTTAAAATCACCCTTATTAGAATAGAAATTTTTCTCATTACCTTTGATTTTTCTTAAGTTTTGTAATAATGGTGATTCTTTTGCATGACTCCTATGCCTTAGCTCTCTCTTCCCTTGGTTCTTCTCTTTCTCCTCTCTTCTTCACATAACTGAAAAACCTCTTCTCTCTTCTCTTTTTATAACCTCCCAACTAAATCTAATATTTTAATTGTTATTATTATTATTCTAATAACAACAAAAATATAATATTTAATAATAATTATAATATCTATTATTATGTCTACAAATATAATATAATATTTTTAAATACAAATAATGTCAAATTTTATTATTATTATATCTTATAAAATTATATTATTGTTATTACTATTAATTTCTCCACTTCTCTTACACCCTTATGTCTCTCAATATTTGCTTTCACACCCCCACTTCTCAGAATCTAACACTTTAATTATATCACTTTACACTTAATTAAATCTCAACCCTATGGAACTCGATTAATCTAAGGAAACCAACCTACACCTAACGGTCTTCCATCTCACACAACCATAAAATATACAATAATAATAACATAATACTATATAAATTAAATAATTTAAATGGGGTGTTACACTAACCCTAAAGGTATACTTTGCAAGGTTCAATCATAGCTTGTACTTCTTGAGCCTATCAAGCAATTTCCTTAGATGGTCAAGATGTTCGTCTTTAATTCTTGATTTGACAATCATGTCGTCCATGTAAACCTCTATCTTTTTATGTATCATATTGTGAAAAAGGGTTGCCATGGCCCTTTGATAGGTTGCCCCTGCATTTTTTAAACTGAAAGGCATGATTTTGTAGCAGAGCGTTTCCTACGGGGTGATAAGAGTAGTTTTTTTTCCATGTCATCAAGAGACATATTTATCTAATTGTAATCGAAGAAACCATCCATGAATGAAAAGACGGAGAATTGAGCAGTGTTGTTAACCAAGATGTCAATATGAGGCCAAGGGAAATCATCCTTTAGCTTGCTTTATTAGGGCCTCTATAGTCCACACACATTCTGACTTTACCATCCTTTTTGGGGACTGGTACTATGTTTGCAACCATTAAGGATATTGAGATATGGCTAAGAAGCCAACATCAAGCTATTTCTTAACTTCTCTGATCTTGAGTGTCATGTCTGGTCTTGTCCTTTTGAGCTTTTGCTTGACATACAGACATTCAGGCTTGAGTGGTAAGTGACGCTCAACAATGTTAGTGTTTAAACTGGGCGTATCTTGAAACGACCAGGTGAAGACATCCATATATTCTTGCAATAGCTTTATCAACTATGTATGCACATGTTTCTCTAAAGATGCCCCAAACTTTACTTCCTTTCTGGATTCTTCAGTCCCTAAATCAATGACCTCTACCAACTCTTTGTGCGGCCGAATCTGTGTTTGTTCTTACTCAAGGAGTCTGACTAGTTCAGCTGACAATTCACAATCTTCCTCACCGTCGTCTTTGGCATGGTTAATTGGTAGCCCATAGTTACAGGGGATTATAGTCGTGTTATCATTAATGGATTCATTATTTATACATGTTTATGGGATTTTATTTTAGAATTATGCTTGTGGAAAAGTACAGAAAAAGACACTTTTTCCATTTATTTGTGAAAAATAAAAAATAAAGGAAAGGAAAGGAACGTGATTTGGCATGCAAAATATTTTTTTATTGATCGAGACATAATCCTTTAAAGCATATGGGGGCCTTTTACAAATATAGCCTCTTATCTTGGGTGAGAACAAGGGATTCAGAAAATACAAATGCATTACTTTAAAACTGAAAAGACTCCAAGAATCATGGAAGTCGTCTAATTTTTCAATGCGAATCCAGGTGGACACCAACGTATGAAGCTTGGATTCTCTTCGCTTGCATCTCCTATGACTGCTACAAGGTCATCATGTTGAAACCCATTACTTTTGAACACTTCCTTGATATGGAAGAATTTCTTCTGGTCTTCAAAATTGAGCAGGCTTAATGATGGATGATAGCCAATACCAAACCAATTGTTCTTCTCAGTAACGTCTACCACTTGTCCCTGTCGTTACTCGAAAAATGCATCGTGCAACGACGGGGAGGCGAAAAAGATAGGACAGAAGAGTCACCACCGAACTTTATTTATCCCATGAGGGGAAAGGAAAATATCGAGAAAACCTTAAGAATGAAATGGATAAGATGGTCTCATGACCAAGAATGAGTTCGGAAGCCGGTTATGCGAAAGGAAGGTATTAGCACCCTTCGCATCCATCGTACTCGATGGGAACCATTTGCTTCTCAATGTGTGAATTTGTTTGCTTAAATAGTATGCTATAAAAGAGTGTTCCAAAGGAGGAGAGCAAAAGGATTGAAACAGGAAAATAAGAGGTTAGGAGGAATGAGAGAACGGGGAAGAAAAGAGAAATAACAGACTCGATAGGACTTCACAGTCCTAGGCCTACGTATTCTCAAAAGGCATGAGAAAGTCAGAATCGACGTAGTTCAGGGCTACGGATATACGGGGAAAAGTGCTCGGCAAGGATTGTGGCCCTTGTGCTTACGTATCTTTACTTAAAAGAAGTAAGGAATCAGAGCAACCGTAGTTCGGCCTACGGTTTGTTAATGTTTTTATGGATGATGTTATCGTGCGCATTCTAGCAGTTTAGGTGTTTTTTCTGCCCGCATGTGAGGAGACTTAAGCGTTACCTGTTTGCAGTAGAACGGACGTAACATATCCTTTTTGAAATGATTAGATTTTTGCCATGCGAGGCAAGATGTCACATTTGATTGATTGAATTGCTTTTAGGGGCGAGATAAGTCCTCAGATAGTAACCCCTACGGGTAGTATCCAATTCTTTATCTCAAAGTTTTTGTTATGAAAATGGTGTGGCGAACGTAGCGTCTTTGTATTGAAAGACGAGTATCAAAACCACACGCACTACAGTGAGTATCCTGACACTCGGAGAGGAAGAAGACTACACTCAATCCTCTCTCTTTAATTCAATACAAAGATAACTTCATTCTCTTATTAAATATGTTTTTTGGTTTTGAATGGTAAGCGCTTTGCGACAGAGAACCCTACGGTAAACGTCAGCACTCGGGATAGAAGAAGGCCTACGCCTAACCACTCCACGACCATTCAAGTTTTTGTTAATAAAAGAGTTTGAAAAAAAGCACTCGGTACGGGACTGAGGTTTTAGGTGAGAAGGTTGCAGAGAGAAGTTGGGAAAGGAGGTGGTAGAAAGAGATATGTGATGGATAAAGTCGCGTCTTCATATTGAAGGACGAGTATTGAGACCACTCACAATACAGTGAGCATCCCAACACTCGGAGAGGAAGAAGTCTACACTTAATCCTCTCTTTTAATTCAATACAAAGAGATATTATTGCTTTATGGAAGTGTTTTGAAAATACAAATGGTACGGGGCCGAGTTTTTTAGGAGAAAAGAGAATGAAAACGTACAAGCGTCTTCGTATTGAAAGACGAGTGTCGAAACCGCCTACACTACAGTGAGCATCCCAACACTTGGAGAGGAAGAAGTCTACATTTAATCTTCTCTTTTAATTCAATACAAAAAGATATTGATTTTCTTGTTGGAAGGTGTTTTTGAAAATGCACTCGGTATGGGACCGAGGTTTTAGGGGGGAAGGTCCTATCCAGACCTAATGAAAGATGAGAACCAAAGCAATATCTTAACAAATAAATGGGGTACATCTTAATAAAGAGGGAAGGGGATCTTAACAAAGATACACCTCAACAAAGATGAGGTTTCATAGGGCTTACAAGATGACGTGTATACTTACAGGCATCATGCCTACGCAATGTCACAACACATGTAAGTGAGAAGTTTAAAAACTTCATGGGGATTTTAAATGAAACAATCATGATGCTTACAAGCAAAAACAATTACAATCACATACACAAAGGAGTTGACAAACATCAAGCTTACATCAAGTGCAAAATTAAACTCAAAAGAATCATCAATTTTGAAATGTAAAGGAGGGTAAAAACCCAAAGAAAGAAACATGACAATTTTCAATGTAAAGTGTTTTTCCAAAATGAAAATTCTAGGATATTAAAATACCATGTGAAACTATGCAAAAATACAAGACCAATGCAAAAAGAATCATTCACAAATGATAAAAAATGAGGAAGTTATGATTTTTAGAATTTTAATGACAATTAAATAAAAAACAAAGGTTTTTAGTAATTAAAAAGAGGGAAATGTGCTTGGTGGGTGTTGAACCCACCACCTCATGATCACTAGCCCAAAACCTAGCCAACTCAACTAGAAGCACATGCGTGAATATGGATGGAAGAAAAGAGAGAAAATGTTAAAACATGAAAAATGAAAAAAAAAAAAAAAGCAAAATGGTTGATTTCCACACGGATCGAACCCAGGACATGTAGCAAGGCAAGGCGTTTGAAATGTAATGCATAACCACTGGGGTGGCAATACATCCATGTATTATGCCACCCCAATAAATACATAAGCCTGAAAAGACAAGTATTTTGGGCCTGGGCAAGTCAAGCAAAACACAAGGCATAACATGAAAACGGTAACATCACAACTCACTCAAAACTCAACCATTTTTGACAAAATTTAGGTCTAACTTGTGTGAAATTTAACAAGGAACATAATGGCAATATTAGTTTTTTCAGATAATGCATACAAATTAAAATTTGATTGATGATTCAAGGTGAATGTTTGAGATGCATTTTTAAAGTTGCAGACCAAATCAAGCATGTTTAAACCAAACTAAGAGCCTGCACAAATTCTAAATATCACATATATGAAGTTCAGACAGAAGTGAGGTTTGAAAACATGATAGAACAGAAAATGACCAATCACTTGCAAGTGTGCTATGGTAAGTTCAAAACTGGCTGGCAGTAAAACCAATCACCAAAACATCATGATTCAACTAAGTATTAGGTCTGTAAATGATCTTCAAATATCCACAACTGATGAGCTTTAACATAAATGAAACTCTAATGGTACAGTGCCTTATGCAGTTAGGACAAGGTAATTTCAAGCAATTTGTGATGTAACTAAAACAAATGGATTTCAAGGCAAAACCAAAGCCTCCTTATCTGATGATTACAACTAAAGTAAAAACAAAACAACCTTGTCATGAACTAGGCTTGGTACTCCAATGAGCAAGTTGCCAATCCAATGTTAATGCATCAAGGCCCTTATGCACACCATATCTTGGTAACTTTAAAAGACTGAGTTAATGACATTAACAGCTTTAGAAAAGTCTAGTGCAAATTGACTGTTAGCAAAGATCCTACAAGCTGATATGAGGTTTCAATATGAAATGCACAAAAGCTTAAGACACATATGATCAAGGCATGTACAACACACTTGTATGCTCCCAAAAAAAATTCTAACTGTCAAATAAGAAAGGCCTGCATACAACTGGTCTCAATATAAAATGCATATTCATGACAACAAGAAAATGGTTAACAAACCACTTCCAAACAGATCCCCCTGGATGGAAATCACAACCAAAAACAAAATCCTATCATGTGACATGAAACTGGCAGCTAACAAGCATAAGCTAACAAACTTAGCTTCCAAGGACAGTTGTAGAGGGATTCAAAATATCATGACCTCACAAGGACGAATCTAATGATGCTATCCCACTAAACTACACACTAATGTTTAATAGTACTAAAAGACCCTCACCAAATACAACCAAACTTCCTTAAACAATCAAACCAAAAAGACCCGCTCTCAACAATCCAACAGTCCATACAAGACCTCATTAACATAAATCTGGCCTGATCCTACCCAAACTGCTCCTCATGAAAAACACAACCTGGCAACAGCTAATTCAAATTTGACAAACTTAGTCCAAAAAACAGTCATGGACAACATCTGTGGACCCTAACATGACAATGCCTATAACCAATAACCATTAGTCCAAATTGTTCACAAATGCAAGTTCACACACTCTATGACAGTAAGCATCCTAAATGCAATCAAACTTGATGCAACCAACAAACCAAACAGCAACCCTAGTGCAAGATCCCAATGATAGTCCTATGCACACTTATAAAAATGCTAGATTACTTCAAGTATGCACTAAGTAACATAAACCATAAGCATGACTAGGAATTGAACCAACCAAATCTAGGCCTAAATTGAATTATGAGTTTGACAGTCTTAGACTTAAAAACAAACCTTGATAAAACAATTATGAATCTTACCATGACAATGTTTAGATCAATTAACCATCAATCCACAACTCTATCCACACAGACAAACTTGTAAGCCTTGTGGCAGTAGGCATTTTACAACATAAATGTAACATTCTTGGCATGACAATACCAAACACCCTAAACAACAGCCCTTCTAATGCTCTAATGACGGTAACAAATCACATAGATCTTTTCAAGCAAAAGGTTTAAAATTCACAAATGAAAGTGACAACTTGATCATTACAATGCCAAACAAATCAAACACCAAAGCCTTATAACAGTTATACCTTCAAAATGCCAACTACTATCATAACAATGTTCAAAGAGAAATCAAGAGCATCTAACCTAGATCTCTTCATGTTGACAGTTTTTAAATTCCAAAACAGTTTTGGTGTTAATGAATATAAAATCCACATAACAATGTCAAGCCTAAACTGACCATGTATTTTAGAAACATACTTTCACAAAAGTAACAACATACACACCTCATTGGATGATGATTATAAGAACAAACACACACATTGGTGAGCAAAACAGACAAAGTAAGGCAGATTGATACATGAACTGCATTTTCATTTAAACACATTCCAAGCAAAGTAAACTAATCATGTTCATGACATTTAAAACCTAGTATAGTGACTACTAACCTCTTGTAGACCTCCAAGCAAGCTAATATAGAAGGGAAAACCTTGAAGACTCCCCAAATATGCTCCAACCAATGCCTTGGTGAAAATACAGCCTTTCTTGCACTTGAATTAAACAAGTGAATCTTGGACTAGAACTTGAAACAAGTGATGATGATGATATTTTAGGTTATGGATAGTTGGTACATCATAAACCAAGGGTGTTTGGAGGTTTAAAATGATCAAAACAGGCTTGAACAGAGATTTGGCAAATTCTGTATGTGAAGTCAAACTTTGCTTGATTGAAAGTTGACTTTTGGGGAAATGAAGTTTTTGACTGGTTTAAGAGTTTGAACACCTCCTACACATCATTTATGGATTGTATGAATGGTTTGTGATGAGTTTGAGTGGGTGGAAATGGTTTTGGAAGGCTTTGTACTAAAGGCAGATTTTTTAGGTATTTTTGGAAGGATTTCTTCACTTATAAGTAAAGCAAATGCAAGATGAGAGCAATGGTTTTCTCTTGGGTTTTAGAATGCTCTGGTGTACCTTTAAACATAGAGGAAGCCTCTATTTATAGGCAAGAAATGGTTTGGGGTAGATTGGTATTTTGGCATTTTGGAGGGAGTTTTGTAAAATGCAATTTTGTTCAAGATTGTAGACAGCTGCAAAATCCAAGTTCTTGGCCCAAGATGAGGCATAAATTAAGTGGTGAGGATGACATAGAAGTGAATTAAGTGTGGCTAGGGTGTAGGAGAACTACAGTTGCAAGATTTCTTTCATAAAGTTTCTCTTTCTTCATTTGTTTGATTAAAATAATGACAACTTGCCTCCAACTCACCAAATCCATCAAATCCCTCAATTTTCTGCATACCAACTCATCATACTCTCTAATTATCAGATAGAAACATGATCAAATGGCTGAGAATAGCCCAAGTGGTTAAAGAGTGAGTTTGTGAAAAAATGAAAATGGTGGACTCAAGTGTTGAAACCCCAACTTGCTGAATTCATAACTCTCAACTCATAAGGGCTATGGAGGAGTTCTAGTACATTTTGAAAAGCCCTCATGAAGCTCTACAACTTTCATGTTTTCATGATCTTAAGATTCCAAGTGGAACTAGGTCAAAAATCCACTCAAAGTTGCTAAAAAACATGCCTAAAAAGGCCAATAACTTAGAATTTTTCTAAGTTATTTTTCTCTCTTGTAATGATTTTTGCCATAACTCCAAATCTATGCATTTTATGCTCATGGACCACTGTGGGACTTTTGTAGGACTTGTCAAGAGCTTTCAAATGAGCCTTGAACCAACTCAGTTGGATGTGTGGTTAGGGAGTTATGGTCTTGCCCCTTTCAAAACCCTAATATCCCGATTTTTTGATTACTCCTCAATCCTTGATCCAATGGTCATGAAACTTCATGGATAGGTGTAATATAACATTAGAAACATTTTTGCTTCACAGTTTGAGGTCAAATTCCTTATGGTTGAAGAGTTGACTTTTTGGTCAACGAAACGATCGATCAATGACTACCGAGTCGACTATTGATGTTCCGGGTCTTCTGAGGCTTTGAAACTTCTTGAGTGGACTTCACTAAGCCATATGAGCTTCATGGACCATAATTCCACCTTTTTAAATCAAAATTCAGACTACAGTTGACTTTTTCCCTCAAATCTCTTGATTTTCAATTGACTGATCAATTGAAGCTCTTCTGATTAAAATTGATGGTCAATCTCCCATCCTCACACACCTTAGGACATATGGAAGGCCATGGAAACAAGTCTTTCCCTTAAAAAAAATTTATCCTGATTAAAATTGAAACCCTAATTTCACCCTTTTTGCCTGGGCATTGTGCAGATGAACTGGGTGATCATTCCAACTCCACCATGACCTCTGAGGTACCCAACAAGCTCCTACCTTATGCTCTCACCAATGAAACAAAATCTCAAAATTTCTTGACAACCCTCTGATGGTTTGTACCAGTGCCTTTGATTAACAAAAAAGTATGGGCAAATTTAGGGTATGACAGATGCCCCTATCTAATCGGCTTAAACCTAGTAAGACGAAATGCTACGACATTCATTCTTTCGAGGTAGAAGATGATTAGATATAGAAGACCCTGGATTTGTTCGAAAAGAAAGGAACCGCTTGGGAATGAAATATAGGATATCTTGCAAAGGTCGCTAACACCAAAAGGATGTTAACAGAGAAAACTTGACACCCAAAGGATGACAAACCTATCACCAAAAGGATGATAGTACACTCACACACACTGCTCTGATATTAAAAGAAAGTAAGGGATCCACTATCAAAAGGATAGTGGAGCAAAGCAAAATCAACCCTAACACCAAAAGGATGTAGGGAATCCATTACCAAAAGGATAATGGAAAAAAACGCCAATCATGACATCAAAAGGATGTCAGATCCCTCGCCAAAAGGATGATGGAGCGAAACAAAATCAACCCTATCACCAAAAGGATAATGGAAAAAACGCTAATCATAACATCAAAAGGATACCAGACCCATTGCCAAAAGGATGATGGAGCGAAACAAAATCAACCCTATCACCAAAAGGATGTAGGGAATCCATTACCAAAAGGGTAATGGAAAAAACGCTAATCATAACATCAAAAGGATGCCATACCCATCGCTAAAAGGATGATGGAGTGAAACAAAACAAACTCGACACCAAAAGGATGTAAGGAGTCTATTACCAAAAGGATAATGGAAAAAATGCTAGTCATGACACCAAAGGATGCCAGACCCATCACCAAAAGGATGATGAAGCAAAACAAAATCAACCCTATCACCAAAAGGATGTAGGGAATCCATTACCAAAAGAATAATGGAAAAAACGCTAATCATAATATCAAAAGGATGCCAGACCCATCACCAAAAAGATGATGGAGCGAAACAAAATCAACCCTATCACCAAAAGGATGTAGGGAATCCATTACCAAAAGGATAATGGCAAAAACGTTAATCATAACATCAAAAGGATGCTATACCCATCGCCAAAAGGATGATGGAGCGAAACAAGGCAAACCCGACACCAAAAGGATGTAAGGAGTCCATTACCAAAAGGATAATGGAAAAATGCTAGTCATGACACCAAAGGATGCCAGACCCATCACCAAAAGGATGATGGAGCGAAACAAAAACAACCGTATCACCCAAAAGGATGTAGGGAATCCATTACCAAAAGGATAATGGAAAAAACGCTAATTATGACACCAAAAGGATGCCAGACCCATCACCAAAAGGATGATGGAGCGAAAACGCTAGTCATAACACCAAAAGGACGTTAGACCCACCACCAAAAGGATGATGGAGCGGAACAAAAATAAAACCTAACACCAAAAGGATGTAGGGGATTCATTACCAAAAGGATAATGGGAAATGCGCTAGTCATGACACCAAAAGGATGCCATACCCATCACCAAAAGGATGATGGAGCGGAGACGCTAGTCATAACACCAAAAGGATGTTAGACCCATCACCAAAAGGATGATGGAGCGGAACAAAAACAAAACCTAACACCAAAAGGATGTAGGGGATTCATTACCAAAAGGATAATGGAAAATACGCTAGTCATGACACCAAAAGGATGCTAGACCCATCACTAAAAGGATGATGGAGCGGAGACGCTAAGTTACTACCATAAAGAAGGATGATAATAACTCCCACGAGGAACGCCCATAACTCTGAATGATATGCCTCTGACTGGGCTGAATTCTATCTTGATATCTTTTGAATCTCGTGAGAGAAACCCTCGGTCAGATAATGCCCCTGACTGGGTTGATTATCACTTTGAAACTCTGGAATTTGTCCAACAAAAGGCTGCACAACTTCATGGGGAACATCCACGGTCTTGCGGAAAATGCCCCTGCCTGGGCTGCAAATGGTCTTGTAAATCTTCGAGATTAATCCTGGACCTGAAATCGCATATGTGAATGCTTGATGATAAAAATGTTCCATAAATGGAAATGCAAATGCAAATACTGATGCGCGGAGACGCAAGAGTTAGGGAGGGATGATATGATTCTGGGTATGCATATGATACAAGAGTGATTATGAAGCAGTATGCTTATGATGTCGAATGCGATGTGTATGATGCATATGATTGCAAACGGGTGATTGGAAATGCAAATGCCAATGTGGCAGACTTTGGTAGTTGCCAATGCGGATTGGACTTTGGACCAGGTGGGAAAGTGGAGGACAAGCTTGACTTCTTGACACTCGTCTTGAACCCAATAGTTGCTGACGAAAATGAACGTGCTTGAGTAACTTGCCCTAGTATGATCTTTAGGAAAGTTCATCTTGAAAAGATGGTAACTTGCCACGAGACGGCCTTGAGATGGCTTGCCCCAAAATTTGTATCATGAAAGGATTCATCCTTGAATAACCGACTCTTAGTGGTTGGCTTCAATACATTTTTGAAGTAACTTGCTCTTAAAAGAGCGTTGAAGCGACTTAATTTGTCCTGAATGAGCACTAGAGGGATTCGCCCTTAAGTTAAATAAATTTTGGGTGGCCTGCCCCTGATCGGTACCACGAAAGGGTTCATCATTGTTTAAACGATTCTCATGATAGTCGACTTCAACATACTCTTGGAGTTTCCTGCCCTTGAAGGAGCATGGAAGCGACTTAACTTGTCTTGAATGAACACTGGAGTGATCTGCCCTTAGCTCAAAGAAACTCCAGGTGGCCTGCCCCTGATCGGTATTCTCGAGATGATTCACTTCTGATTAACCGGTTCTTGAATAATTTTCCCCATAATCAACCGATGCTTTGGGGGTTTGCCTCAGACTGACTTATTCCCAATTTGCGAGATGACAATGTCCCAGATCCATAAGGCTCCAAGGTATATTCGATTCTGATCCAGACTGCTGAAGTGGTCAAGTCCTGTTTGGTTGCTTCGTGTTGGAAATTCCTTAATGCCACTACTGACTTGCAAATAAAAGTGTTTGTTTGTGAATGGTAATCTCAATGCAAAGTTCATGCAAGTTTTGAAAGAAACGTCATTTATTGAGTGTCGTGATAGTGAGACGAATGGACCGTTAGTCCAAACGTTGTGCTAACTTGATTGGTATAAAAGATATAGCAAGGATAATGACACCAATGCTGATGATTAGCAAATATGTGAGGTGTCAAGTTACGCAACTTTGCGATAGTATGCTTTCAGAATACACCTCGCCTCAATTAGGTCTTTCGATGGTTGTAACGTGGTCTGGTTCACGGTTAAAAAACAAAGGATATTAGGCTCAAAGTATCGATTTTAACTCACCCCTTCTTCTTGATGATCTCCATACCTACGTTCAGTTAATTCTGCACTTGCTTAACGGTATAAGCTTGATGGTTCAAGGTTCCCTTGAGATGGCAGCCACCTTATTTTGATTTTGGTGGATGCCAGTGGCTCTTTTTGATTTAATATGGCGGTCACTGAATCTTATTTTGTTTTTGTTGAGGGTTTTAGGGCCTCTTTTGATTTTGTTTTCGATCCCTAACTTTTGCATGGACTGATTTTGTTTGTCAGATCCATCGGGATTGCCTTGATTTTTGTCTAAGTCCCCTTTGAGGTGCTTGACTTAGCAGGATTTCGATTTTTTTGGATTTTGGAGGATAGTGGCTGCCAAGTCATTGGTCATTGATGGACAACCGTCTTGTCTTTGGATTTTGCTTTGTTGATTTGAGTGTGTAGTTGGGTTAACTAAACAACTACCCTGCCCCAGGTTGAGTGTTAAGGGTTTGAATATCCGAAGGAAACTCATACTTCTAGGCTCAAAGTGGTTGACTAGGGATTAACTCCTTATATCTTCGGTGTTTATGGGATTGAAACAATGCATGTACATCATTGACGAGATTCTGTCTGAAAGCATATAGTTTGCAATTATGGGTATTTCGTTTTCGTCATCCTCCCTCCAATATTTGCTAAAACAACAGTGATAGAGTGGAGTGGATAGAAGTGTATGTGTCTGTGATAAGTGGAAATAATGAGTGAATACGACGTGACCGATTCGGAAAATGCATAATCATTTCATTAATATCACCATTCAAAACAACAATGTTTAAACACAAGTAGCAATTAACAAGAAGTAAACTACAAATGCAAATGATAAAAAGTGTCCAAGGACTGCCAATGTTGAGGACGTCTTCCTGTCTGGACCACCGGCTTTTGGAGATGACCCTAGGATTCTTAGAGCTAAGGCAACTAGTGATCGTTCACGGGCATAGCTATCTTCGTTTGCTTTGTCTAACTGGTCTTTCAAGGCGTATATGCTCCTCTTGCTTCATTATTTGGGACGTCTTTCTGTTTAGATGTCCGCCCCTGTTCAATGGTGCTTGGTCTGACAGTATCTTTCTTTGTATTATCACTGTTGTTGATACGTGGTGTGGTTAAAGCGAAGATTTGACCACTTCTAGTGACACCACCAGTTCCCATAACGTTCTATACAGTCTTTTTCTCTTCCAAGATATCCTCTTCTCCTATCTTCTGCCCGTTGAGAAAGACAGTCACATCATATAGCCGAGGTACAACGTTTGTGCTCTCGCATGGAAACGGAGCTGGGGCCGAAATGACAAGCTGGATCATTGATGGCGGAGACATAGGTATCTCAACCAGATAATACAAGATTTGCAGTGGGATAGAAGTCTGTCCATACATGTTTTCCCATTCTTCCTCATCGCACGGTATGGTCAATGGTGTGCGAGTTGAATTACCAGAAGGAATCCATAACTCATATCCATCATCATATGTATTTCCAACGTTTCAAACGGAATGTCAAGGGTAGAAACTTCTTCAGTCTTTGACAGTTACTCTGCTACTAATACACCTTGATCAATCAGGCTTTGGATTCCTTTCTTCAGTTCAGCACATCCTTGAGAACCGTCCAAACAAACATGGCAATTGGTTGAAAAGCCTAGATAAATGTTCTTCAACAAGAGTTGCTCCTTAATAGTGGAAAGAGGGGTTCTCAATTTGTCAATGTCTGAAATTAATCGAATCCCTCTAGAGCTCTCAATCATGTTTGTTGAATGGTGAGTTGGCATTGGATTAGTCTTGATGTTTGGGGTGTTTCGAGTGAAGTTTATCGCCTTTGAATTGATAAGATCTTGCACAATGTACTTCAGAGCCTTGCAATTTTCAATGTTATGGCCTGGGGCGCCAGAATGGAACTCGCATCTTGCATTGGCGTCATATCCAAAGGGGAGAACGGCCGGAGGGTCCTTCATTTCCCTAAGCTGAACAAGGCCTCCTTTCAACAAGAATGGTAGTAATCTGTCATAAGTTGACGGAATTGGATCAAATTTTTTTTCTGGTTTTCTCAGTCTTTGTTGACCCTGGTACTGATTTTGTCTTGGTTGATAGGATTGTTGTTGTCTGTTTTGTTGAACTGTGGGTTGACTTGCTGGAATGGACAACGGTTGTTGTGGAGCAACGACAACATCATGGTGATAACCTTGATGAGTTCTTCCTCTATCTGCAAACACAACACTAGTTTTCTTTCTTTTTAACGAAACCCTGATAGGGCTTCTTGATCCCACTTGAAGATCCGCCAGCATTCTGAATCTTTCCTGCCTTCATAAAACTCTCTAGTCTTTCTCCAGCCGTGACAAGTTCAGAAAACACTGTAGAGGTTGTAGATGTTAGACGCTCAAGGATCGGTCCTTGTAGCATGCCCATGAAGAGGTCTGTCAGCTCTCTCTCCATCAACGGGGGTTGTACTCTTGCAGCTACTCCCCTCCACCTCTGAGCAAAGTCTTTGAAAGATTCATTCGTTTCTGGGTTAAATTCTGAAGCTGCATCCAATTTGGAGCCATGTCAGTGTTATATTGATAATGTCTCACAAAAGCGTCTGCTAACTCCTTCCAGCTTTTCACATTGGATCGTTCAAGATGCATGTACCATTCCATAGAAGCCTCTGTCAAACTATCTTGAAAGAAATGGATTAACAGCTTCTCGTTATCGGAATATGCGGCCATCTTCCTGCAGTAAGACTTATATGGGTCTTAGGACAACTGTTACCCTTGTATTTCTCGAAGGTTGGGATTACAAACTTTGGAGGTATCTTAACTTCGGGTACAAGACATATTTCAGCGGCATCTAGTCCCAAAACATCGGGGCCTTGCAACGAACTTACCACTTCTTGTAAAACATTAAACTTCTCTAATTCAGCGGTCTATGGTGCATATGCTTCAGTTGAATTCTCGTAGAAGCCTTCATGATCATCATAGTGAACTGGTGGTGGAATCGTGGTACCATGAGGATGGGTTGCACCGACTGGGGGATGAACTGTGTTGATAGGTACTACACCTGCAGAAGTAGGAATTGCCCCAACAGGGGTTGGGATGGCCTCGGTAGGAACTGGAACTTGAACTGCGCCACTTGCGTTAGGAACTGCACCAGCCAAAGTCTGATTAGCGTTCCTCTCTGTTGTTTGCCTTATCTCTTCTTGACTCTTGGCTATGTTCTGAATCACCTCCATGAGTTGATTCATCTGCGTCTTCATACCTAGCATCTTGTTCCTCATAGTAGCATGGTCTTGCTCTAGCTAATCCATGACTCTTTTCTGATTATTCCTTGTGTTGTACTGATGTGGAGAAGTCAGCTTGCTTTACTCTCTCTCTCTCTCTCTCTGAAAGGGTAAGCGGCATGTAAGGTCGGGTTGTAGGGAATGCAAAAAGAATGATGCGCAAACGTATGCAATGTTCAAGAGACTTTCGAGGTTTATGATTATCATTAGTATTATAGAACTGTGACTGAATAATAAAGAAATGCACAATTTAGACCAAAGAGCAAACTTTCATTAATTTGAGAGAAAATTCAATACAAACGATTGCTGAATAAGCTGAAACTAACAATTCATGCTACAAGAAAATACTGAATAACTAAAACTCTTTCTTTTGGAGACGTTCTTCAAGCTTTTTTGTCTCGAACATGAATCTTCTAACCATTTGGTCGCAGAGCTGGATAAAGTGATGAACAGAAGGAGGGATATTATTTCCTTCCAAGTCTTGAATTGCGCTTTCCAACCTCCATGGGATATCACGGATCATGAGGTTGCAATGTTCCACCAGATTGTTATACCTAGCATGTCACATGTCTAGAGTCGACTGGTAGTAACAAATAGAATCCACATGGGTGTCCAACAATTCAATGAGCTGAGCCTCCTTCCTGAGCCACTGTGCACTATCCCTTTGCAAGGCGTCAAAACGATTCCTCCACAGAGTAGCTGTTTCTCGGGCGGTCTCCAATTCCAAACATTTGTTGTTCCACATGTCAGGAGTGACATATGATGCCCTTAATGCTTCCTCCTTGAGTTGTCGCTCATCTTCCACTAGGGTCAAGGCATTTCTTAGCTGCTTTTCAAGATCCTCAATATCAGCCTCAAGATTCTCTCTTGTCTCCTTCTTCTCACTAGAAGCTAGTTCAAAGAAATTCCATGCTCTATCACAAGAAGCCTTAGTTTCTTTTAGGCGTTGTCAAAGAGTTGTTAATGATGTATCAGCCCCTTCGAAAACCTGCTGGTACTTGACTCTCAGGTCTGTTTCTAACTTTAATTTCTTGCTATTCTCATCCGCTCGGTCTTGTTCAAACTCTACTTTCCTTTTATATTGGCCTTTCTCCACATTTGCTTGGTGAATTTCAGCCTCGAGGTTCTGATTTTCTTTAGTCAATCTTTCTACCACAAGCTTTAGTTTCTCATACTCTTCCATAGATACATGGGTGGGAGCAGGAGGTCCTTCTCGCATAGATGGTTCTGAGGGAAACGGCAGCCACCTCTCAGCCACTCTGGCTAGCAACCATTGGTTGTATGGCTCTTTCGCCACACAATTCTTTGCCTTCAACTTTTTCCTCCCCTTTGTATGAATCTTGGCCCATGCTTTAGCAATCTTTCGGGCAAACGCATGATCTTCTGTTGTGGCAAGCAAAAAGAAGCTTTGAACTTTCTCTGCTTCGGGCTCATCTTTCATAGCATAGCCCAACTGGCGCAATGCCATGACTGGGTTGTAGTTGATGCAACCAGCCCTAGTGATTAGAGGTACATTACCGAACTCCCCACAACTAAAGATAATCTCCACATCATAGTACTCATAAGAATACCAATCAATATCATTGGCTTCTCGAGACATAATGCGTTGAGACCACTTCAGCTTTTTCTTGTTTTCCATGAACGGTCCTCCCTTTGGCAGATGGGAGGTGTCCCATTTGAATAATAGATGAGAACAACATTGGATCATTCCTGTCTTCTTTTCACTTCTCCAATGAATAGAGTGGTAGACATCAGCGGTGAGGGTAGGGATAGGATTCTTTTGCATGAAGAGGGTGTAATAGCGATGTCTATACAATTATCTACATTTGGAAAGAGGACAATCCCATAAATCATTAGAGCAACAACAATACCAAACCTTTCCCAATCTCCCACAGTCTTGTACTGAGCAACTTTATCTAGAAGAAATTTCAAAGGAAAACCTTGAACCCCTCCCTTATTGGCTAGCCCATCTTTGACTCATACGAAGAGTAAGGGCAATGGCAGAAGGATTTGGTTCTTCTTCCAAGCCGGTGTAGATAGGTTGATCCTTAATCTTGATATTCAAAATGTGAGAATATTCTTCAAGAGTAGGGGCCAACTGATAGTCTTGAAAAGTGAAACATCTGAGAGGCGCATCATAGAACTGAGCCATAGCGAACAAAGCCCAAGTATCGACCTTAGAATGGAGGAGATCAAGCAATTTCCCATACTTCCCTTGAAAGTTGATCTTGATAGCCTTTGGCACGTCAATCAGAATGTCTTGAATCAATTCCAACTTTGGTTCTCTAAACTTGATGGGGTTTGTGCTTCTCTTTCTCTGATCAGTCATTGTGTTCACCAATACCTGAGATAATCACAGTCTCTTAAGTCCCTTGATATGCAAAAATGTTATGCAATGCAATATTTTATGTATGCACATGATAAAAGAATAATAGTGAGATCAAAGTCATAGGTCCTGCAAAACAACACAAAAGGTATCTCTCCCATCGGGTGGGCAATCTATTGGTTTAAGAGAGGGTATCCCAAAAGGCTTTAAACAAAGTCCCATGTACTAACCCTCAAAAGTTTCCCATCAAAACGACTACTCGTAAGACGGTAATCCTTTCAAAGGATGAATACAGAGTTATGTTTTAGCAACCTTTGGAATAAGGTTCTACAAAGGTCCTCAGAATCACGGACTCCCACGTCTGAAATAAAAACGCCATTACGACTACACGTAAGACATAATCATCCCAACGGGGTCTCATCTGAGCGGTGGAATTCGATCCAACTCAACGAGTCATAAGTCTCGCAAATCAGAAAGAAAACCACCTCCTAACTTAGTGTATACTCGAAAGCTCGGGTAGAAAGCTTTATTCTCACAAACCAATCCCAAATAAACCCAATAGGCTAGAAAGAACATAACACAAAAAAAAAAAGCAAACAAAACACAAATGCGACAAGCAAACTAGGTTTGGCTAGTCCCCAGAAGAGTCGCCAGCTGTCGTTACACGAAAAATGCATCGTGCAATGACGGGGAGGCGAAAAAGATAGGACAGAAGAGTCACCAACAAACTTTATTTATCCCATGAGGGGAAAGGAAAATATCGAGAAAACCTTAAGAAAGAAATGGATAAGATGGTCTCGCGACCAAGAACGGGTTCGGAAGCCGGTTATGCGAAGGGAAGGTATTAGCACCCTTCGCATCCATTGTACTCGATGGGAACCATTTGCTTGTCGATGTGTGAATTTGTTTGCTTAAATATTATTCTATAAAAGAGTGTTCCAAAGGAGGAGAGAAAAGGGATTGAAACAGGAAAACGAGAGGTTAGGAGGAATGAGAGAACCGGAAAGAAAAAAGAAATAACAGACTCAATAGGACTTCACAGTCCTAGGCCTACGTATTCTCAAAAGGCATGAGAAATTCAGAGTCGACGTAGTTCAGGGCTACGAATATACGGGGGAAAAGTGCTCGGCAAGGATTGTGGCCCTTGTGCCTACGTATCTTTACTTAAAAGAAGTAAAGAATCAGAGCAGTCGTAGTTTTGCCTACGATTTGTTAATGTTTTTATGGATGATGTTATCGTGCGCATTCTAGTAGTTTAGGTGTTTTTGCTGCTCGCATGTGAGGAGACTTAAGCGTTACCTGTTTGCGGTAGAATGGACGTAACATATCCTTTTTGAAATGATTAGATTTTTGCCATGCGAGGCAAGATGTCACATTTGATTGATTGAATTGTTTTTAAGGGCGAGATAAGTCCTCGGATAGTAACCCCTACGGGTAGTACCCAATTCTTTATCTCAAAGTTTTTATTATGAAAATGGTGCGGCGAACGTACCGTCTTCGTATTGAAAGATGAGTATCAAAACCACACACACTACAGTGAGTATCCTGACACTCGGAGAGGAAGAAGACTACACTCAATCCTCTCTCTTTAATTCAATACAAAGAGAACTTCATTCTCTTATTAAATATGTTTTTTGGTTTTGAATGGTAAGTGCTTTGCGATAGAGAACCCTACGGTAAACGACAGCACTCGGGATAGAAGAAGGCCTACGCCTAACCACTCCACGACCATTCAAGTTTTTGTTAATAAAAGAGTTTGAAAAAAAGCACTCGGTATGGGACCGAGGTTTTAGGTGAGAAGGTTGCGGAGAGAAGTTGGGAAAGGAGGTGGTAGAAAGAGATAGGTGATGGATAAAGTCGTGTCTTCATATTGAAGGACGAGTATTGAGACCACCCACACTACAATGAGCATCCCAACACTCGGAGAGGAAGAAGTCTACACTTAATACTCTCTTTTAATTCAATACAAAGAGATATTATTACTTTATGGAAGTGTTTTGAAAATACAAATGGTACGGGGCCGAGTTTTTTAGGAGAAAAGGGAATGAAAACGTACAAGCGTCTTCGTATTAAAAGACGAGTTTCGAAACCGCCCACACTACAGTGAGCATCCCAACACTTGGAGAGGAAGAAGTCTATACTTAATCCTCTCTTTTAATTCAATACAAAGAGATATTGATTTTCTTGTTGGAAGGTGTTTTTGAAAATGCACTCGGTATGGGACCGAGGTTTTAGGGGGGAAGGTCCTATCCAAACCTAATGAAAGATGAGATTCAAAGCAATATCTTAACAAAGAAATGGGGTACATATTAATAAATATGGAAGGGGATCTTAACAAAGATTCACCTCAACAAAGATGAGGTTTCATAGGGCTTACAAGATGACATGTATACTTACAGGCATCATGCCTACGCAATGTCACAACAAATGTAAGTGAGAAGTTTAAAAACTTCATGGGGATTTTAAATGAAACAATCATGATGCTTACAAGCAAAAAAAATTACAATCACATACACAAAGGAGTTGACAAACATCAAGCTTACATCAAGTGCAAAATTAAACACAAAAGAATCATCAATTTTGAAATGTAAAGGAGGGTAAAAACCCTAATAAAGAAACATGACAATTTTCAATGTAAAGTGTTTTTCCAAAATGAAAATTCTAGGATATTAAAATATCATGAGAAACTATGCAAAAATACAAAACCAATTCAAAAAGAATCATTCACAAATGATAAAAAATGAGGAAGTTATGGTTTTTAGAATTTTAATGCCAATTAAATAAAAACAAAGGTTTTTAGTAATTAAAAAGAGGGAAATGCGCTTGGTGGGTGTTGAACCCACCACCTCATGATCACTAGCCCAAAATCTAGCCAACTCAACTAGAAGCACGCGCGTGAATATGGATGGAAGAAAAGAGAGAAAATGTTAAAACATGAAAAATGAAAAAAAAAAAAGCAAAATGGTTGATCTCCACACGGATCGAACCCAGGACATGTAGCAAGGCAAGGCGTTTGAAAGGTAAGGCATAACCACTGGGGTGGCGATACATCCATGTATTATGTCACCCCAATAAATACATAAGCCTGAAAAGACAAGTATTTTAGGCCTGGGCAAGTCAAGCAAAACACAAGGCATAGCATGAAAATGGTAACATCACAACTCACTCAAAACTCAACCATTTTTGACAAAATTTAGGTCTAACTTGTGTGAAATTTAACAAGGAACACAATGTCAATATTAGTTTTTTCAGATAATGCATACAAATTAAAATTCGATTGAAGATGCAAGGTGAAAGTTTGAGATGCATTTTTAAAGTTGCAGACCAAATCAAGCATGTTTAAACCAAACTAAGAGCCTGCACAAATTCTAAATGTCACATATATGAAGTTCAGATAGAAGTGAGGTTAAAAAACATGATAGCACAGAAAATGACCAATCACTTGCAAGTGTGCTATGGTAAGTTCAAAACTGGCTGGCAGTAAAACCAATCACCAAAACATCATGATTCAACTAAGTATCAGGTCTGCAAATGATCTTCAAATATCCACACCTAATGAGCTTTAACATAAATGAAACTCTAATGGTACAGTGCCTTATGCATTTGGGACAAGGTAATTTCAAGCAATTTGTGATGTAACTAAAACAGATGGATTTCAAGGCAAAACCAAAGTCTCCTTATCTGATGATTACAACTAAAGAAAAAACAAAACAGCCTTGTCATGAACTAGGCTTGGTACTCCAATGAGCAAGTTGCCAATCCAATGTTAATGCATCAAGGCCCTTATGCACACCATATCATGGTAACTTTAAAAGACTGAGTTAATGCATTAACAACTTTA
Source organism: Lathyrus sativus (assembly GCA_963859935.3). Taxonomy (NCBI): domain Eukaryota; kingdom Viridiplantae; phylum Streptophyta; class Magnoliopsida; order Fabales; family Fabaceae; genus Lathyrus; species Lathyrus sativus. The sequence goes on along the minus strand of OZ012739.1, from coordinate 461,084,362 downwards.
GAAAAGTCTAGTGGAAATTGACTGTTAGCAAAGATCCTACAAGCTGATATGAGGTTTCAATATGAAATGCACAAAAGCTTAAGACACATATGATCAAGGCATGCACAATACACTTGTATGCTCCCAAAAAAATGCTAACTGTCAAATAAGAAAGGCCTGCATACAACTTGTCTCAATATAAAATGCATATTCATGACAACAAGAAAATGGTTAACAAACCACTTCCAAACAGATCCCACTGGATGGAAATCACAACCAAAAATAAAATCCTATCATCTGACATGAAACTGGCACCTAACAAGCATAAGCTAACAAACTTAGCTTCCAAGAACAGTTGTAGAGGGATTCAAAATATCATGACCTCACAAGGATGAATCTAATGATGCTATCCCACTAAACTTCACACTAATGTTTAACAGTACTAAAAGACCCTCACTAAATACAACTAAACTTCCTTAAATAATCAAACCAAAAAAACTTGCTCTCAACAATCCAACAGTCCATACAAGACCTCATTAACACAAATCTGGCCTGATCCTACCCAAACTGCTCCTCATGAAAAACACAACTTGGCAACAGCTAAATCAAATTTGACAAACTTAGTCCAAAAAATAGTCATGGACAACATCTGTGGACCCTAACATGAAAATGCCTATAACCAATAACCATTAGTCCAAATTGTTCACAAATGCAAGTTCACACACTCTATGACAGTAAGCATCCTAAATGCAATCAAACTTGATGCAACCAACAAACCAAACAGCAACCCTAGTGCAAGATCCCAATGAAAGTCCTATGCACACTTATAAAAATGCTAGATTACTTCAAGTATGCACTAAGTAACATAAACCACAAGCATGACTAGGAATTGAACCAACCAAATCTAGGCCTAAACAGAATTATGAGTTTGACAGTCTTAGACTTAAAAGCAAACCTTGATAAAACAATTATGAATCTTACCATGACAATGTTTAGATCAATTAACCATCAATCCACAACTCTATCCACACAGACAAACTTGCAAGCCTTGTGGCAGTAGGCATTTTACAGCATAAATGTAACATTCTTGACATAACAATACCAAACAGCCTAAACAACAACCCCTCTAATGCTCTAATGACGGTAACAAATCACATAGATCTTTTCAAGCACAAGGTTTAAAATTCATAAATGAAAGTGACAACTTGATAATTACAATGCCAAACAAATCAAACACCAAAGCCTTATAACAATTATACCTTCAAAATGCCAACTACTACCATAACAATGTTCAAAGAGAAATCAAGAGCATCTAACCTAGATCTCTTCATGTTGACAGTTTTTAAATTCCAAAACAGTTTTGGTGTTAATGAATATAAAATCCACATAACAATGTCAAGCCTAAACTGACCATGTATTTTAGCAACATACTTTCACAAAAGTAACAACATACACACCTCATTGGATGATGATTATAAGAACAAACACACACATTGGTGAGCAAAACAGACAAAGTAAGGCAGATTCATACATGAACTACATTTTCATTTAAACACATTCCAAGCAAAGTAAACTAATCATGTTCATGACAGTTAAAACCTAGGATAGTGACTACTAACCTCTTGTAGACCTCCAAGCAAGCTAATATAGAAGGGAAAACCTTGAAGACTCCCCAAATGTGCTCCAACCAATGCCTTGGTGAAAATGCAACCTTTCTTGCACTTGAAGTAAACAAGTGAATCTTGGACTAGAACTTGAAACAAGTGATGATGATGATATTTTAGGTTATGGACAGTTGGTACATCATAAACCAATGGTGTTTGGAGGTTTAAAATGATCAAAACAGGCTTGAACGGAGATTTGGCAGATTTTGTATGTGAAGTCAAACTTTGCTTGGTTGAAAGTTTACTTTTGGTAATATGAGGTTTTTGAATGTTTTAAGAGTTTGAACACCTCCTACACATCATTTGTGGATTGTGTGGATGGTTTGTGATGAGTTTGAGTGGGTGGAAATGGTTTTGGAAGGCTTTGTGCTCAAGGCAGATTTTTTAGGTATTTTTGGAAGGATTTCTTCACTTATAAGTAAAGCAAATGCAAGATGAGAGCAATGGTTTTCTATTGGGTTTTAGAGTGCTCTGGTGTACCTTTCAACATAGAGGAAACATCTATTTATAGGCAAGTAATGGTTTGGGGAAGATTGGTATTTTGGCATTTTGGAGGAAGTTTTGTAAAATGCAATTTTGTTCAAGATTGTAGACAGCTGCGAAATCCAAGTTTTTGGCCCAAGATGAGGCATAAATCAAGTGGTGGGGATGACATATAAGTGATTGAAGTGTGGCTAGGGAGTAGCAGAACTGCATCTGCAAGATTTCTTCCATAAAGTTTCTCTTTCATCATTTGTTTGATTAAAATAATGACAACTTGCCTCCAACTCACCAAATCCATCAAATCCCTCAATTTTATGCATATCAACTCATCATACTCTCTAATTTTCAGATAGAAACATGATCAAATGGCTGAGAATATCTCAAGTGGTTAAAGAGTGAGTTTGTGAAAAAATGAAAATGGTGGACTCAAGTGTTGAAACCCCAACTTGCTGAATTCATAACTCTCAACTCATAAGGGATATGGAGGAGTTCTAGTACATTTTGAAAAGCCCTTATGAAGCTCTACAAATTTCATGTTTTCATGATCTTCAGATTCCAAGTGGAGCTAGGTCAAAAATCCACTCAAAGTTGCTAAAAAACATGCCTAAAAAGGCCAATAACTTAGAATTTTTCTAAGTTATTTTTCCCTCTTGTAATGATTTTTGCCATAACTCCAAATTGTTGCACCCCAAAATTTGACCAACATTTCTCTACCTAGCTTGTGATTCATCTCATTCATCATTAGCCTTATCACTTGCACTTCATTGATATGTATGCAGGAGATCAAGAGGCATGAGAGCCAATCAAGACTTTGAAGCTAGCCAAGAAGGTTATCCAAGTGTTCAAGGGTTGATATCCTTGTCAGATAAGTTAAGAGATCCTCAGAAAGATTGGTTGAAACCAAGGTTGTGTGCCTCCTAACTTGAGAGTTGTGGGGGCTCCTCAGATGATTCTGAGGCTATGAGGATGGACTTGAAGCCATGAGAGAGCTCATGGGATGTCTTGAAAGCCATCATGAAGCCTAGAGAGGCCATTATACAAGAATAAGAAGACTCTGCCATGAGTGGTGCAATTAGGGTTTGACTGGGTCAACCCTAGGTCAACCCTAGGTCAACTGATGATTTGGAGAGGGTTGAGACCTAATTCAAGAGCCATGTGATCATGGATTGATGCATTGAGATGCTATAAGGATGATTCCCAGGTCAACTCATCATGATTGAGGAGTTTGAGAAGTTTCAAGCTAGGGTTCCTAAGGCTTGACAGTGTAAAATCCCCTAGTTTGACCCCTATCTTCAAGGCAGTTTAGCTCAAGATGTGATTGTCATCTCATCTTACCCCCAACATGAATGTTCTAGAGATTGTTCTTATCTTTAATTTGAGTACTAGAAGTCCTTTATAGGATTTGTAGAGATCAAGTTATGACTTTGACAAGTTACAGGTCATCTGAGGTGTGTGAATCTGGGTCCTTGAAAGTCACCCAACTTGCATCCAACTTTTGCCCAAGAAGGATGATTCCTATGAACTTTTGGTCAACATGAATGGTGTTCCTCATCTTCTTAGATTTCTAGAGAGTACTAGAAGTCCTTGATAGGATTTGTAGAACTCAAGTTATGGCTTTGACAAGTCAAGGGCATTTTGGTCATTTGGAGATTATAGGTCATTTCAAGCATAAGGCCATAACTCCTATTTCCAAGTTTCAAATGGAAAAATCTTCAACATCAAACTTTCTTAGAATGATGTTTTAAGGCTAGTAGGGAGGTCATGAGGTGTTGAAAAGGCTTGTAGCAAAAAGTGATAAAAATGACCTAAAATGGAGGCATAAGTTAAATAAGTTGAAGTTGGAAATTGAAACTTCCAAGTTACACATCCAAACCATGGCATATAATAGGTCATTTTGACTCTAAAAAGCATTTTAGAAACAATGGTTCAGCCACTTTTTTGATTTGAGGCCTAAATCATGGGGTTGCTTTGGAAAATGGTTACTTGCATATTAAGGAACAAATGCAAAACTCAAGGAAAGGCAATGTACAAGCTAGCTAAGTGTTTTAACACATCCTACATCTCATCTAAGGAGAATTTCAGGTTAAGGCAAGTTGCTGCAAGAGGCTTGGCATGAGATGATACATGAGATGGATGAATTCAAAAACTCATGACATGAGAATCCCAATTTCTCATTGGATGATTCCAGATGGTTCTAGAGAGGTCCAATGCAGTCTATATATGGATTAGAACTTGCTCAGATGCAAGGTTGGTGAGAGATTGGAGAGGAGAGTGAGATAGCCATTTCAATTGCTTCCATTGCAAGTTGAAATCAAATTCTACATTCTGATTCATTTCCTTTTCTTTTTTCTATCCAAACACATTCCATTGATCACAATGAAGCTGTGCATACCAAATTGAGAGTAAAGCCATGAAGAATTGAAGAGATATCACTTGGATTTTGAAGGTTGCAAGTCACCATTGGGTTTGGAGATTCAAGCTTTCTTGGTCCAATCTTTTGCAAACAGAAGCTTTATCATCATTCAAGATCGATTCTGAAGAGTTTGAGAGCTTGAAGTGGAGGATTACCCTATCTGGTGTTCAAGATTTGACAGGTTAGTAAACTTTCTTCTACACCATGATTTAAGCATAATTAGGGAGAATTGTTAGGTTAGAACGGTTAGAGACAATTAGGTGTTGGATTCTGGGAAGTTTGGGATCAATTGGTGAGGTTTTAGTTGGTGACACCATTTTTGTTTTGACCAAGAACACGATGGATAGTGAGTTATAGCATGAGTTTGATATCAAGAATCAACCAGGGTGAGGTGGTGATCATTCTGAGGTAATTAATTTCAAGAATTGTTGGAGTTGATGTCTGAGCTTATTTTTGATCTTGGATCGGGTTTGGAGATTTAGGGCACTTCAATTGATTTTGAGGCCATGGTTGTGATCAACATGGAATTTAGAGTGGATTAGGGTTTGGAATTTTAGTTTTTCATGGAGAATTGAGGTGACACGATTGTGGAGAAGTTTGAGCTGAAGCTCTGTTTCCATGGCTTCCTCCTTTGAACCCTAGCTGGAGGAAGAAGATGAAGACGTGGCCGTTGGATGCACAAAGACTCATTGACTGGGACTTGGATTGTGTGGCTGAGATTCAATTTCATTTGAAGAGGGAAATGCTGAACAATGAAACGCAGCGTTTCATTAAACCTGTGGTATTGGGCTTAAGTGTTGAGTTTGATAACCACACCCCCTTTCATGGCCCATGATGATTTTGAACTGTATTTTGTTACTAACTGCACCATTTCTTTTTCTTTTTCTTTATGATTTTCTGAATTGATTTTCTGATAATAACTGGGCCTAGCGCGCCTTACTAGTTGTACCCCCATTTTGAGCCCACCTGGATATTGTATTGAATATAGTTGCTATTCACACCAATGTTTTCCTATTTTAATTTCTTTTTCTCCATTTTTTTTAATATTTGGAAAATCATAATAAATAGAAAAATGATGATTTTTGCATGGGGATTTTTTCTCCTATTTCATGTTGATGTCTAGAAAATTATAAAATCGAAATATTTGCATTTCATGCATTTTTAATATTTTTTGTGTATTTTCTCTTTTAATAGCTTTTTAATTCCTTTTATATTGATGCATAGATTTGTAGAATTTTGTTTAGCTAGTTCCCTTTGAATTTTTAGGCAATTCTTTTTAGGATAGTTAGACTAGGACTTTAGCTCCCTTCTGGATTTATTCCATAATTTTGTGATTAATTTTTGATTAGTTTTGATTAGATGACTTTAGGTTGTATAGAACTAGGTCAATCCTTAACATAGGTCCACAATAACACTAGAATTTTGGGTTTCTAGGTCAAGTTAGATTATTGGGACATATAGGGTATTAAGGGTAGGTATATAGGATCCCCTAGAAGTTATATTATATTTTAATATAATAGTATGCTATTTTTAATTAATTTTTGTAGTTGATGATTGTTTGTGTTGCCCTTGTGGGCTTGTATTTTGTTTGCTTTGCTTTGTGGGCTTGATGGGCTTGGTCTTGCTTTGAGGAGCATGGAGGAGCATAGTAGAAGACTTGGAGATTGTAGAAGGAGCTTGAGAGCTTGAAGTCTTGTTGGTTTTGTTGTTGTTTTAGGGTTAGGGATTAGGAAGAGTTTAGACCTAGCTAATTCCTTTCTTAAACATGGATGGTATCTTTCACCTCCATTCTTCCCCATGATTCAAGGTCCTTCCATGGTATTCACCTACCTCCTTTGGAGGGATAAGTGATGGTACCTAGGAGGTAGAACCTTTGAGGGAACCATTCCTCTGATGTTAAACCCTTATAGGTCACCTTTGGTGGTCAATGAGCAGTTTAATATCCTAGCTTATCCAGTTAAGTAATTTCTTCTGGTTTGAGTATCTTGAGAGATGTTGGGGCTTGAGTGTGAAGATGAAGACTTCATTGAAGAGTATGGAAGAGGATGATTCCTTGAGCATAGCCATTGTAGATGAAGCTTGAAGGGCAAGAAGAGCAAGTTGATACTTGAAGATCCAGTGAAGACTGAATGAAAAGCTAAGGCTTGAGAAAGGTTGAAGTTGACATTTCCAGATGATTGAGGATTACTATGAGTAGCTGAAGCTTAAAGACCAAAGGAAGTTGATACTTACTTTGGAACTTGAAGATCCTGAAGGAATCAAGTTGATACTTGTGGTGAAAGTGAAGACTGATGGTGGAACTGATTAAGAGAAGCCGAAGCTTGAAGAAGAAGATAAGTTGAGACCTATGTTGAAGGGTTGAAACCTGGAGAAGCAAATTGATCTTTGTCAAGAGTGATGGAAGTCTGAAGACTGAGTTGCTGTTAGAAGAGCTGAAGCTTGGAGTTGAGAGAGGAGTTGATCTGCTTTCTTGTTTGTTTCTTTTCTGTATTGATGTGCCTTGTTTGACTTGCTTGATGCATTAGAATAAGTTCATATCTAGACTTTAATCTAGGAGCATGATTGCACTAGAGGTTGAGTTGCTCCCTCTGCTTGTATTGTTACTGTATGGCTTTGCTTGCGGGTATTCGGTAGAGCCCAGCTCCCTTGCCCATGTGGTTTGCTTGCCTGATGGCATTTTATTTCATTTCTTCTGTATAATTGCAGTTTACTGTATCTTGCTTGATAGCATGTTTTACTTCAGTATGATTACTGTTATTCATTCTGGCTTGAGGTTGAGATGAGCTTGTGGAGGCTGATGCCCCACACACATTTCCTCCCTCACTTGCATTGCAGGAATTTTACTGTATCTGTTTACTGTTTAAGCTGATGCTTTATCTGTTTCTGTGTATCATTGACATGATCCCCTAGGACTCTCATTTCCTTTGATAAGGAAGTGATGATAAAACTTTAGGTTGAAACCTATGCATGATAACTTCTAGGAGTTCCCTGTTCAAACCTCGACCATAGGATGAATCCTTGGCATGATAACAGTAGGACTTGATAGTCTCCCTCCTAGTTGACCCTTCCTCTTCTCATCTTAAAACAGTTTAAGATACAGTAATCATGAATGATTTCTTTCGTACGTTATGAGCCTTAAGCTATCTGAGAAAGGATTGTGGGAGAGATTCTTTTCCATGGTCTGGATGTTTAGTATGGCACCCTTTGGGTGACATGCGACGCATTCACTCTCAGGTCATAGTCTTTAGTGCGATTGAAATTGCAAACACAATAAAAAAACACTTCTTCCGTAAAAGACAAAAAATAAGCCGTAGTGTCCCGAACTACGTAAGCTCTGATCTCTCATACCTGTTGAGAGTACGTAGGCACAATACTGATGTATTGGCGAGCCACCTTCCCCATAACCCGTCGTAGGTCGAACTACATTGACTCTGATTTCTCGTTCTTCGATGAGAATATGTAGGCATAAAGTGTGATGCTTTGCCGAGTCATTTTTCTTTTCTGTTTAAGCCAGCCTTGATAGGTAGATGGATAAACCAACTCGTCCAGTAAACACAACAAGCGTGGATCCCGTCGAGTACGACGGACGTGAGGGGTGCTAATACCTTCCCCTTGCGTAACCGACTCCCGAACCCAGACAATGGTTGCGATGACCTTGTCTTACCCATTTCTCGTCAGGTTTTTTTGATCGTTTCCTTTCCCGTTCCGAGGGATAAATAACGAAAGGTGGCGACTCTTATGTTGTGCCGGCACCTTATTTTCGCGAAAGCGACACAAATCTATACATTTTCTGCTCATGGACCATTGTGGGACTTTTGTAGAACTTGTCAAGAGCTTTCCAATGATCCTTGAACCAACTCATTTGGATGTGTGGTTAGGGAGTTATGGTTTTGCCCCTTTCAAAACCCTAATTTCCCGATTTTTCGATTACTCTTCAATCCTTGATCCAATGGTTATGAAACTTCATGGATAGGTGTAATATAGCATTAAGAACATTTTTGCTTCACACTTTGAGTTCAAATTCCTTATGGTTGAAGAGTTGCCTTTTTGGTTAATGAAACGATCGATCGATGACTACCGAGTCGACTATTGATGTTCCGGGTGTTCTGAGGCCTTGAAACTTCTTGAGTGGACTTCACTAAGCCATATGAGCTTCATGGACCATAATTCCAACTTTTTAAATCAAAATTCAGACTCAGTTGACTTTTCCCCCAAATCTCTTGATTTTTAATTGACTGATCAATTGAAGCTCTTCTGATTAAAATTGATGGTCAATCTCCCATCCTCACACACCTTAGGACATATGGAACGCCATGGAAACAAGTCTTGCCCTTAAAAAAATTTATCCTGATTAAAATTGAAATCCTAATTTCACCCTTTTTTCCTGGGCATTGTGCAGATGAACTGGGTGATCATTCCAACTCCACCATGACCTCTGAGGTTCCCAACAAGCTCCTACCTCATGCTCTCACCAATGAAACAAAATCTCAAAATTTCCCGACAACCCTCTGATGGTTTGTACCAATTCCTTTGATTAACAAAAAAGTATGGGCAAATTTAGGGTATGACAGTCCCTAACCAGCAGGATTACCTTTTTAAGCGTTTCTTTGGCACTCTTCAAGGAAGATATGATCAATTTTGGTGCCTTGTTAACATTAGACATAGTGGTACTGACATCTTCAAACTCCAAGTAGTGAAAGGGGACCTCTGTTGCACCCTTGTCATCTTCAACTTATCGAAACAATGATAAATCTCTTATAAGTAGGTTTTCTTCACCATAGATGATAACCTATTTGTCTTCTACCATGAATTTCATCTTTTGGTGCTGCATAGAAGTCACTGCCCCAGCAGCATGAATCCATAGTCTCCCAAGTAAACAACTGTAGGCAGGGTTAATCTCCATCACATGGAACGTGATGGTAAATAGGTGGGGTCCAACCCGAATTGGAAAGTCGATCTCACTAATCACTTATCTTCTGGAACCATCGAAAGCTCTTACAACCAAAATACTAGCCCTCATCTTTGCTCCTTCAACCAATAATTGACTCAATGTGTTCTTTGGCATTACGTTGAGAAAGGAACTGGTATCTATAAGGACTCCGAATAAGAGAAGTGTCCATGAATATAATAGAGATATGCAATGATTTATTGTGGAAGGCTCCTTCAACTGGTAATTCAGCATCATAAATCCCAGGTAACGACTAGTCGTATTATTCGTGGGCTCGTCAGATATGGAGGTTTCTCTAGTCCGTTTGAGAGGCGCATGACCATGATCTCCTAGGATAACGGGTCGCGAGGCGCGTCACCGCTGCTGTTGCCGATACAAGGCTGGGAGCATTCATCACGTCTATAGGTAGGACGACGGTCTCGTCAAAGAGCGGGGTTTGTGCTCGGCCCTTGGATTTGGGCAGAGACAAACGTTGGGATTCCACCTGGTGGTCTCTTCTGTTCCTCTTGGGTTGAAGGGAATGCTGGTTCTAGGGAGAAATCTGGTTGCGTTTGCAGATGGTCGGGGTCTTTGGTTCTGGAGGCGTCTGACGGTTCCTCTTGCGCCAGGGAGGAAGACTCCGTCGTTGCTGACGTTCCTTCCTCAGCAAAGGGGATTTTGGATGAAAAGACTCTTCCAATGCTTCAATCCTCGCGTTTTGGTTGAAGATTAGGAGGTTGGTTTTATTGATAACTTCGAGGAGGGCCACCATGGCTGAGTTGGTGTTGGACAGAACTAGAACTGGAAGGTGCTACGGGACAAGTGAGACTTCGTCGTGATTTGCACAAACAGTGGATAGAAAAGTCGTGGCTCCGTCTCTTTGTTGGAGGACGTCACCGCCATGAGTGGTGGTGGCTCTGACAGCATTAGTCTTGCTGACAGGGAGAAAAGCAGAGTTACGGGCATTAAGATTGTTGTCACGGGCAACCATGATCAGAAATTTAAAGAATTATTTTGGTCTTGTGTTCTATGAAGAGAGAAAATACGGGGATAACAAGTTTCTCACAGACGGCGTCACTGATCTTACCAAATGATCAGAACCTGAGATGGGCCAAAGACAAGTGTCTTTGATGCTGGGTATGAAAGAGGAGGAGGGGGTGTACCTGCAAGGCACTCTGATGCTAAAGTAAGGAAACAAGCAAGAGAGCGAGCAAGTACAAAATAGGTGTGTTTCGAGATGAAAAATTGGATACCTGACCCTCTCAAATAAGAGGGTTTTTATAATTCCCCCAACTCTTGGCCACTGGTCCCTATTTTTGGGGCGATATAACCGTTTCCCGAAGAATAGGTAACTACCAGAAATAGCCATTGGGACGGGCAGACGTGCCCATAACTAGCCGTTGGCGCGGGCAGGGGCGTAGTCACGGGCACAAGCGTCTAGGCTGTTTCTGGATGGTGGAACCGTGCGTGACAGACAGAGACTGACGGGGAGAAGTGCTGTGACCAAGGGTAAATAGGCTAGCCTCCCCTGTTGGAGGGGCAGAAAGGTAAACTTTCCACCAAAGAGGTTGGACTTAGGCAATTGGATCGTTCTGGGAGCAAAAGTGGGTTGGGCGATGCCTAGCCATTGGGCCAGCCCGAAACAGATTGGTTTTCCAGTACTAGACAAAATTCCTTTTTATGGCTCAGAGAAAATTCCTATGTACTTAGTCATTGCAAAGACCTTTCATTTGGAAACTTCAGATGTAAAAAACAACTTCACCTCTAAGGGAGGAATCAAATTGTTAACTTCCAAATTCTTGATAGAGAAAGCCACAAAACTGGCCAAAACCAATAATACAAATGCCTTTGAAGCTGTCTTTACCCTACTTATCTATGGACTTGTGCTATTGTCAAACATCAACTACTATGTTGATCTCAAAGCCATCCAAATATTTTTAAGTGGTAACCCAGTGCCTACTTTACTTGGAGATACCTATCATTACATCCATCACAGGACTCTGAAGGGTAATGGAACAATCATGTGTTGTGCATCTTTACTGTATAGATGATTTAAATGACATCTACCAAGAACCAAACTCTTTGTTAAAATTCTTGACAAACTCATGTGGTCTCAGAGGCTTATGTCTCTTACCCATACTAATATGAATTGGTATGATCCAGCTTATGAAGAAGGAGTTATTATTGACAGTTGTGGAGAATTCTTAAATGTACCTCTTATTGGTATATATGGAGGGATTAACTACAACCTCACTTTTGCAAGATGTTAGTTTGGGTACCCCATGAAAGACAGACCTAGCAGTCTCTTGGTGTCAGGTTTCTTCTACCTTAATGAGGGTGGAAATCCATATTTAAGAAAGGAAGTCATAAAAGCTTGGCACACTATTCATAAAAAGAGAAAAAATCAGTTCGAAAATAAGAACTGTGTTGCTTTCAAACCCCACACTCAGTGGGTCAGTACCAAAGCTTGTGAAATCAAGATGCCTTACCCTCTTGAGAAACCCTCACAACCTGTCATTGATTTGTCACTTCCCATTGAGAGTAAGGAGGAATATCAAGAGCTCTTAACTAGGATGAAGCTGGAAAGAGACACCTGGGAAGACAAATTTCACACTACAAGGGCTGAAAGGAGAGAGTTGAAGAGACAACTAAAAGAAAAAGACGACTTGATAGAAATCTTGGAGCAACATGTTGTGGAAAGACAAGAAAAACAAGAGAATTTATTTTCCTCAGGTCATATTCCTCCCACCTCAGGTACTTGGAAGAAGATCTTCGATCAACTTACAAAGGAAAATACACGATTGAAGAGGCAGAAGAAGAAATAATATGGGGCTGGATTTTCATCAACAAGCTTTCCTCAGGATCTGCATGCTTAACTTTATCATCTTTGTTTAGATCTATTGAAGTTGTGCTTCCATGTTTGTAATCCTTCAAATACATTAAATAAAATGGTATTTTTTCAAATTATTCGAAAAGGTGTTATTCATTTGTATGATGTTTGCAACATAACTCTTTTAAAGTTCCTTGTAAAACATGGTCATTTGCATTTTTTTTCACATCATGCATCATTCAAACATTTTGCATTCCAAGAAACTTACACGTATTCTCACTTTGAAGCCAAACTATCTAGTTCATATAATACTCAGGCCAACCGTCAAAAGAAGATGAATGAACTTGAGCAAGAAAATAAGGAGATTAGAGAGGAAGTCGTTGTTCTAAAAGATTGTATAGAAAGGGTCAGTAGCATGGTAGAAGCGTTGTCAACTGCTCATAATTAGCCTTCAACTCCAATTCAAAGGACTGTTATCTCAGAAATTGTCTCTACAGCTGTTCCTGTCACAATAGTTGTCATTCCACATTATACCATGCCTCCCGACTTTCCTTGGGGCATGCCTTTAAACTTTACACTGGAGGGTTACAACCTCTGGTTCCTAAAGCCTCAAAGGTCACAACGATCATGTCAATACCACCCCCGTGGTACATACTACTCCATACAAATTTTCCATGATCCTTCAAGTGAGACCATGGGAATGGATGAAAGGTGGGATGAATTCCAATATAGGTTCGCAAATATGCAGAAAGAGATCAAAGCTCTTAAAGGAGAAGACTTATTTGGGAAAAATGCAGCTGACCTATGCCTAGTTCCGAATGTCAAAATACCACCCAAATTCAAACTACCTGACTTTGAAAAGTACAAGGGAAATTCTTTCCCTCAGAGTCATTTGGTTATGTATGCGCGAAAAATATCTACACAAACAGACAATCAGCAACTCCTGATTCATTACTTTCAAGACTGTTTGACCGGTGTCGCACTCAAGTGGTATATGGGATTGGATAGTGCGAAGATTCAGAACTTTGGTGATCTTGGTGAGGCTTTCATGAAACAATACAAATATAACCTAAATATGGCTCCTAACCGAGATCAAATCAGAGCCATGTCTTAGAAGGAAAAGTAAACTTTCAAGGAATATGCGCAAAGATGGCGAGAAGTCATCATCCAAATCTGTCCTCCTATCAAAGAAAAGGAAATGACAAAGATATACTTGAAAAATATGAATCCCGTTTACTATGGTCGTATAATTGCCATTGCACCTAATGATTTTATTGAAATGGTAAATATGGGAGTACAATTGGAGGAAGTAGTCCGAGAGGGACGATTAACCAAAGAGGCGAAACCATCTAAAAGACACAGAAGTAAGTTCCTAAAGAAAAAGGAACAAGATGTCAGTACTGTGTTACAAAGCTAGTCAAGACGAAGATATCAACCGTAACAGATAGTGAATATATCTCTCATTATCAATTCAACGCCAGCTCCGACCCACCAGCCACAAATCTCTCAGAGTCAAAATCAAAATCAGCATCAACATCAGCAACAACAACCACAGTATCAACAAAGACAAAAACAACCTTCTCTCCCACAATATAACAATAATAATTGTGTTCAAAGGTCTCCTGGATTCAATCCTATACTAATGACGTACGCAGAGTTATTTTCATCACTATTAGCCAATGGCCATATTCAAATGAAATCTCCTCCTGCTATCCCAAAAGACCCTCCTTATTGGTTTAAAGCTGACCAGTTTTCCCCCTATCATCAGGGAGCGCCCAATCATGGGATCGAGAATTGTTTTAGTTTCAAGGCTGATGTCTAAAGGCTTATCAAAAACATGATTTTGTCTTTCAAGGACAGTAATCCAAATGTTCAAATGAACCCACTTCCTTAAGATATAGGAGCTTCTGTGAACATGGTCTATGGATGCCTAGGCACCTATAAGGTTTATCGCGTCCGCGATTAGGGGAGAAACATGGTAAAAAATGTATGAAGGACATATTAGATGGGGTCTTATTGATCCCCATGATTACGCCTCTTGCAGAATTTGCTTTGTAAACAATCAAGGGTGTTACGTCATACAAGTATCTCTGCAGGAACAGATGGATCAAGGTTGAAGTCAGGAATACATAATGAGACCACACTAGCCAATCAATATAGTGCAAAGCTGTCTAAGACAATACACTGTTTATGACACCAAGTATATCAAGGAATCATTAGTCAAGTTTCACAAATGTTTGTGTAAACTTGATTACTTTGGTCCCAATCATCATGATCATGCAGCATGTAGAAAGTTTCGTTGAAGCCGATATGGTTGTCTTCTCATCCAAAATGAAATTCAAGGTTTGTTAGATCGAAGAACCATCACAGTCATCCATGAAAGAGAACCCATTAATGATGAGGCAAATGAAGATGTTTACACCATAATTCCTCAGTTTAATGAACCTGAACGTATGGAAATCTCTTATGACAGCAGAAGGATCGCCAATATTCCCAAGCTTGAACCAATAGAGATCATATATGACATTCTGAAGAATATTGTGACTGCTTTGGTCATATACCTACCAGCCCCAGTTCCATATCAATCTGAGAAGGTCATATCTTACCAATATGGTGCCGCCATGGTTGAAAATGGGAAAGAGGTACCTCTACCATGAACTGTCAACATTGCTGACATAAGCTGGGTTACCAGAAGCCGACGTGTATTCAATAAAGAAGTTGGAAGTGCATTCCCAAGAAAGGAGAAACAAATTGACGATCCTCCTGAACAGATTGGATAACCAAATAATGCAAATCAGATGAAAGACAGTGATGAAATGTTAAAACTGATCAGAAAAAGTGAATGCAACATTGTAGATCAGTTGCTAAACACGCCTTCCAAAATATCCATACTATCCCTTTTAATAAGCTCTGAGGCTCATAGGGAAGATCTACAAAAGGTCCTGGAACAAGCCTTCGTAAACCATGATGTGACAGTGGGTCAATTCAGCAATATTGTTGCTAACATTACCCTCTGCAATAACTTGAGCTTCTGTGATGAAGATCTTCCAGAAGAAGGGAAATATCACAATATGGCGTTAAACATTTCAATCAACTACGATAATGATGCTCTATCAAGTATGCTGGTAGACAATGGACCATCCCTAAATGTCATGCCAAAAGCAACTCTTACCAGATTATCCTTCCAGGGCACCCTTATGAGGGACAGCAGAATTATTGTCAAAGCTTTTGACGGGTTCAAGAAGACAGTTATTGGTGAAGTTGACCTTCCTATAACTATTGGTCCCCATACCTTTCAAATTACTTTCTAGGTAATGGATATCCAAGCCGCATATAATTGCTTGTTGGGCCGCCCTTGGATCCATGAAGCGGGAGCCGTCACCTCAACATTACATCAAAAAGTGAAGTTTATTAAGGACAACAAACTAGTTACTGTGTGTGGTGAGTAGGCCTTAATTGTGAGCAATCTGTCACCTGTTTCTTACTTGGAACCTAAAGAAGTTATTGAAACTAAATTCCAGGTGCTTTCTGTAAGTAATGAAGATAGTAAAAGCAAAAGGGCATCCATTTCATCTTACAAAGATGCAATTCAAGTAATAGAAAGTGGTACCACTAAAGAGTGGGGACAAGTTGTGATTCTAACTAATAACAAAACCAAAGGAGGCCTCGGGTTTTCTCCAGTATTCACAAAAGCTGAAAGAAAAAAATAAAGTCATTCCTCCCATTCGAAATATTTTTTGCAGTGGAGGTTTTATTCACTCTGTTCCTTAAGAGGTTGACGCCATTAATGGAGACGACTCTGAAGATGATCCCTCAGATTCTGAAGAAGAATGGAAATCTTATCTCAATGATTCTGGTTATATCTCACATAAAGAAATGCATGCTTCATTTAACACTCCTCATAAGGAATTCGAGGATGTATCAAGGTCAAGTGATGAGTTGAATGTTGAACATTATAACATTGATGATTGTCCTACTTCTTCTACTTTGCCAGAAGAAGATGTGATAATGGAAGATAACTTTCACAACCATGAAGAGGATTTGTATATTCCTATAGAAGTATGGGATCCATACATAGAAATTCCTAAATACAGTAGCCAACCGGAGAATGTCCACATACCATTCTACACTCCTCAACCCATTGAAAAAGCTGTTGAAGCTCACATTTTTGATAGGTCTGGAAAAATTGTTGAAAGGGATTTTATCCATGAAGTGAATGTCATAATTGAACATGATTCTAAAGGAGATCCATCCACTTACATGGCACCTCCAGGAGTTCTCCAAAGGCTACCTGGTCATCCTTGGGACATGCCTCACAAGTTCATACGATCTGCCACCATCCCTGCCGATCCACCAGCCAAAGAAAAGTTTAAAGAAATGAAGAAGTCCTCTGGGTACAAAACTACATTCTATATGCCAAAGATTGAAGAGTGGGAACCTTATTGGGAAGATCCCAGATACATGTCTCCGGAGGATGCCTACATGCCATTCCATACCCTACGATCTTTGGAAAGGGTATCGAAAGACCTTGTTTCTAATGTATCTTCAAGGATTAAAAGTTCTCTTGACTCGAGTTTTTCAGAATTCAGCGCCATTATTGAAGAAAATATTGAGAGGGATTCTCAAGACTTTGTGACACATGGAAGGGTTCTTCAAAACTGGATAGCTGGTGATGTTCCACCTGTTGTCCACATCTCTAAGTAATGATTTGTCTTTGTTTTGTCCTATCGCTCTGCCTAAGGTGAGAGATGTTTTTAGGTTCTCTTTTTTAAATATGCCTTCTTTGCTCTGCCCAAGGCAAATAATTTGTTTGTTGGGCTTTTGTTTCAAGAAATAATCAATCAATAATAAATATGTTGTTTTCAATTCCATACTAGTGTTTTTACTTTTTTCTTTTTCGGAAAATAGTAACCTTAAAAAAATATGGTAATAAAATGTTTGCACCACTATGCATTTATCTATTTTTCTAAAAACTAGCATCAATCACATGCGCAGATTAAACATCAAAAACCCCCATTGAAAAAACATGACCCTATGCCCTCTCCCAACTTTGAGTTCCCAGTATTCGAAGCTGAAAATGAAGAAGAGGAAGAGATTCCAGATGAAATTTCTTGACTGCTTAAGCAAGAAGAAACCTCCATTCAACCATACAAGGAGCCGATAGAAGTGATCAACCTTATTTTTGATGAAGACAGAAAAGAGGTCAAGATTGGAGCACTACTTAGTCCAGCTGTTAAAATAAAAATGGTTGGAATTCTCAAAGAATTCCCAGATGTGTTTGCCTGTCTTATCAAGACATGCCAGGGTTGGACACTGATATTGCGGAATACCACTTACTGTTGAAACCATAATGCCCACCGATCAAGAAGAAGTTGAGAAGGAGTCATCGAGATATAGCCATCAAAATTAAGGAAGAAGTGCAGAAACAAATCGACGACAGGTTCCTCGCCACGACAAAATACCCTCAGTGGTTGGCCAACATGGTGCCTTTTCCAAAAAAGGATGAAAAATTATGAAAGTGTGTGGATTACCGAAATTTAAACAAAGCTAGTCCAAAAGATGATTTCCCATTACCACATATTGACATGTTGGTTGGTAGCACTGCAAAATTTAAAGTATTCTCCTTCGTGGACGAATTCTCCGAATATAATCAAATCAGAATGGCACCCGAAGATATGGAAAAGATCTCATTCATTACACCCTGGGGAACATTATGCTACAAAGTGATGCCTTTTGGTCTAAAGAATGCAGGTGCAGCCTACCAAAGGGCCATGACTACTCTTTTTCACGACATGATGCACAAAGAAATTGAAGTAAATGTCGATGATATGATTGCTAAGTCCAGAACTAAAGAAGAACATGTGGAATGTCTATTAAATTTATTCCAGCATTTGAGAAAATACAAACTCTGTTTGAATCCTAACAAATGTACCTTCGGTGTTTGTTCAGGGAAGCTCTTGGGTTTCATTGTCAACCAAAAGGGAATTGAAGTTGATCCTGATAAAGTCAAATCCATTCAGGAAATGCCAACATCCAAAACTGAGAAGCAAGTCAGAGGATTTCTGGGTCGATTAAATTACATCTCCAGATTCATCTCTCATACGAACGCTACTTGTGGGCCAATTTTTAAACTTCTTCGAAAAGATCAAAGTTGTATATGGACAGAAGATTTCCAAAAGGCCTTTGATAACATCAAAGAATATTTGATTGCTCCAGTGGAACGAAGACCTTTGATCATATACTTAACAGTATTGGATGATTCCATGGGCTGTATGCTTGGCTAACAAGACGAAACTAAGAAGAAAGAGCATGCCATTTATTACTTAAGTAAGAAATTCACAGACTGTGAATCTCGATACGCTGTGCTTAACAAAACTTGTTGTGCCTTGCCTTAGGCTGCCAAGCGTCTCTGTCAATACATGTTTTATCATACTACTTGGTTGATCTCCAAAATGGACCCGATCAAATATACCTTTGAAAAACCCGCTTTAGCCGGAAGGATTGCCCACTAGAAAATACTGCTATCAAAATATGATATCGAATACCATGCTCAAAAAGTTGTCAAAGGGACCATTATAGTTGATCATTTGGTTCACCAACCAATTGATGACTATGAATCTATCAAATTTGACTTCCCAGATGAAGATGTAATGTATCTAAAGTTGAAAGACTGTGATGAGCCTTTGCCAAATGAAGGGCCAGAGCTAAGATCCCGGTGGGGATTAATATTCGATGGAGTCGTCAATGCTTATGGAAACAGAATTAGGGCAATCATTGTTACACCTCAAGGTACCCATATTCCTTTTTACCGCAAGGTTGGCATTCAAGTGCACAAATAATGAAGCCGAATATGAAGCCTGCATCACAAGACTTGAAGAAGCCATTGCTTTAAAGATCAAAATTCTAGAGACTCAACTTTGGTCATAAATCAAATCAAAGGTGAATGGGAAACACATCAACTCGGATTGATTCCTTATAAGGATTATGTAAGGAGTTTGTCAACTTTCTTCAATAAAATTGAGTTTCATCACATACCTCGTGAAGAAAACAACATGGTGTCGCTACTGCGAAAATCGGCGCCGGCTGACAGAAGAGTCGCCACCGTGCGTTATTTATCCCTCAGAGCGGGAAAGGAAACGCTCGAAGTAAACCTCGCAAAAAACGGGGAAAAGGTATGGTCATCGCAACCAAAACCTGGGTTCGGGAGTCGGTTACGCAAGGGGAAGGTATTAGCACCCCTCACGTCCGTCGTACTCGACGGGATCCACGCTTGCTTGGGTTGTCTACTGGATGCAAAACAATCTATCTACGGCTGCTAAATCTAAACGGAAGGGAATTGACTCGATAGAGCGTCGCACTCTATGCCTACGTATTCTCAAGAGAGAAATTCAGAGTCAACGTAGTTCGGGACTACAGGGAAAATTGGCTCGCCAAGACCTCGCGTCTTGTGCCTACGTACTTCCACTGCATGGAAGATCAGAGCTTTACGTAGTTCAGACTAACTACGGCTAAACAAAACATTCTCACACAGCAGTGAGAAAAACAACTGGCTTCACAGGGTCGGGAACCTATGGGCAAAACTATGGCTCGGTCTCAAATGCACTAGGGCAAGAGAGAAAACGGGTTACAATTAATCGTCAGCGGGAAAGTCTCGATCGCACAGCAGCGAGAGAACACAAGTTAGTCGTTAGTGTGCTCGCTAGGATATCGCATCCTATGCCTACATATTCTCGTCTGGTACGAGAAATCAGAGCAGCTGTAGTTCGGCTACTTCGGGACCACAGCTCAAATCTCGTTTTATTAATCTCTGGAAAATGGTTACAATGAGTTGAATACTGAAAAATAAATCTCCTAGAAAATACTATCCTATTCTATCCTGAAAAATCGAATGGAAAATAGCCCCCTTACAAGTGGGCTTCTAAACTATCCTAAAATCGTAAAATAAAATCTATGAAAATATACCCTAAAAGAAAATGTACTTTAAAAATATTAAATCTACTTTAATATTTTTTCCTTTTTTCTTTCTTTTCTTTTCAACATATTTTTCTCTATATTTTTCTCTTCTCATTTTTCAACTATTCTTTTTCTTTTATTATTTCTTTTCTTTTCTCTTTTCCAATATTTTTTCAAATATTTTTCTATTCACAATATTTCTTTCCTTTTTTTCAATATTTTCCTCTTTCACTTTTTTTCAATACATTTTCATACTTTTCTTTTCTTTTTCTATTTTCTTTTCATAATATTTTCTCTCTTTCACTTTTTTTCAATACATTTTCCTACTTTTCTTTTCTTTTTTCTATTTTCTTTTTCTATTTTCTTTTCATAATATTTTCTCTCTTTCTTCTTTTTTCTTTTTTTCAATATGTTTTTCTTTATACTTTTCTTTTTCACAATTTCTAAACAAAAAGAAATAATACAAATAGAAAATACAAAGAAAGGAGGGGGGGGGTTTACACCAGTTTACAGGGGGGTCATGTAAGTAAATGAAATAAAAAAAACTGCCTGAGGTTGGGCCCAGCCCAATTAACAACACAAGGAACAGAGGGGGGGGGGGGTGTATGAGTTGAACGGAGTGTGTCTGGTAGCAATGCATTGGGCCCAGCCCATTCATCAGAAAAAAACGTGTGGGGAGTGTTTGCCCAAAAAACTGATTGGGCCTGAGGCCCAAGACCCAACCTTCTCCTCCCTCTCTTCACTCTCAGTTTCTGAAACCCTAGAATGTTCCTCCTCCTTCTCCCTTGCTCGTGGCGCCGCCGTCAACCTTTCTCTGACTTCTTTCCGTTCTCACTCTCAAAATCCTTGAATACCTTTCTCAACATCTCTTTTCTCCACCATCTCAGAGTCATCCTCATCTCCAAACCTGCCTGACAGACGAATACCAAAACCATCACCATCTGGAAACCTCTGTTCTTGACACTCTTGAGGATCAGACGGGAAGGAAATTGCTGGACAAAATTAAGTCCTTGAAGATGCGTGCGTCATGATGATTCGAAGAATTTCTGGAAATCGCGTTGAAGGGATGAGTGTTCTTGACACATGCATGGACGATTTCTGAAATTTTGTTCTTGTTGATTGAGGATTGAAAATCTCAGATCCTTGAAGTTGCATGTGGATGAAGTTCTAGGGAGTTTTGATGAAAGAATCATTGAAACCTTTGATGAACACAACTTGCTGATGAAGATTGTTGTTGAGGTAGTTTCTGGAGAATGGCGCTTGGATGAAGATGATGATGTTCTTGCAGGTCCTTGTTGAAATTCGTTTCTGGAAATGATGATTGTTGAAAAGAAGTTGATGAATTCTTAAAACTCCTTTTTCTGGCAATCTGATAGACGGATGTGGTCGAGATTGGATGACCGATGGTTGGTTGAAGAAGGTTGATCGATGAAGGTGGAGGTTATGGAAGTGGGAGATGGAGGTTTGAGGAACATCTGACCGGAGAAGATGAAGATTAGAGGAGAGGATATGAATTCTGGGTTTTTTGGTGGTTTTCTGGGTGGAGGATGATGAAGGTCAGGGAGGAAGATGAAGGTCATCGGATTCTGGAGATTTAGGGGCTTCCGGCGATGGCGCGGTGGCCGCCGGCCATGCAGGCCGGCCGGTGGCTCTTTTCAGGCGAGGTGTCGTGGTGAAGCCACGTGGGGGAGGTAGTGGAGGCCGTTAGTGCATGTACGCCACGTGTGTGGTCGTGGCAGAGTGGCAGAGATAGTGGGGAGCTCTGAGGGATACGTGGCGTCTGGTGGAGTGGAAAAGTGGGGCCAGCCTCTTCATTACACGTGGTTGATAGCTTTTATACTGCTGAGGACATCTGGACTTCTCTGGATCTCTCTAGAAGATGCTGGAAACTTGGACATTTTTGGACTGACTGGGCTGCGAAAATGGGCTTTGCTGGCTCCGCATGAACTGGGCCCAAAACAAAAAACAGATAAAAAACAAAAAATCTGAATGGATTAATGACTTAAAAAATGGATTAATATTAACTAATGAACCAATTAAATTCTAATTAAACTATCAAACTAATTACTGAACTAAACATCAATTAATTGCTAAACTAATAACACTCTAATAAAATTCTAATAAAACTATAAAAAACTATTTATTATAAACTCTATAAAAGAAAATAAAGGAAAAATCTATTTAACTCTATTTAAGAAAAAAAATCTATTAATATCCTATATCTAAAAATATATTCAAAAATTCAATTACTCTAAAAGAAAAATCTATTAATATTCTTTAAAATGCTATAAAATGATTTAAAATCTATTTAAAAAGGATTAAAACTATTAAAAAATCCTATTAACATTCTAAAAATTCTATATTATCCTAAAATGATTAAAAATCTATTTAAACCCTAAAAAAGGCCAATAAAATCCAGAAAAATCACGATAATTCCCGAGGGAACAAAATAAGCTCCGAACGACACAAAACACCGCGAGAGCGCAACAAAATAGCCGGTAAAAATAAACGGGCACCGAAATATCCCAAAAATCGATTCTATCTATTCAAACTGATAAGAAAAACCTGAGACGCAAGACGAGAGCTGTGATCCCTGATAAAATCAAGACAAATGAAAAATGCAATGTATGCGATATGCAGATGCGAATGCGATTATGCGTCGAAACATCGAGCCCGATACGAGACCCGGTTGGTCAAATTTTAGGGTGCAACAGCTGCCCCTATTCAAGCGACTTCGACCTGAATGGGTGAAGAGCGCTCAGCCTTCAAACATTCAGGGTAGATGACGGTTGAATACAAATGGAACCCTGAAATTTGCCAACCGCAAGAATATACTGCAAGGCTGCTTGAGGAATAGCTTCCAATAAATTGAAGTTTGGTCGTCACGGCAACAACTGATCAATTTTCTGATAAATTTTCTTCTCCTTTTCAACACCTGTGTGACACCACAAGTATTGAAATAATGCTTCGGAAAAGCAAACGACTTGATTCCCATCTCTCTCATGGGATCAAATCTGGTCAACTCATAGTTCACTGCGAACTTGAGGACAATTCTCCTGAGGAATTCTGAATGGAACTGGCTGGCACCTATTTCGACAAAGGGGGCAGCTTCAGAAGTTTGATATGTGTCAATCTTCGTTGTTGTTGTTGTTTTTTTCCTGATGCTGACGTAACGACCAAATAAAGAATCACTCCGCTGGGGAAGAGAAGCTTAACCACACAACTCTGCAGGTGAACAAATTCGAAATCCAATAGGTAACCATCCTGGTCCATGTTTCGACATGCGTATGCTTGATAATGATGCAATGCCCTATATGACATGTAAATGCTATGCGTTCTATTTGAAAATGCGATGCCCAGACGACATGGATATGTTATATGCTTGTATAAATGCTATGACTTTATATGCAAATGCTAATGCAGGCTCGAGCTGCCAGAGATCACCAGGTCTGAAAACTGCTTGGCAAAATAAATGCCGAAGGCAATGCCAACTCTACTGGGGATGAACTGAAGTCACAAGATCATCTCAGCAAAATAAATGCTGGAAAAGGGAAACCAAATCCGCTGGGGATAACCGTCCTGCCGGAGAAATGGAAAGGTAACCCTGCTTGGCGACTTCACTGGGGAAAGAAAACAACTCTGCTTGGGGATGCTCTCTTCAAACCATTGGCAACTGACTGTGCTCTGTGGGGATTGACCCAAACTGAGGTTGATTGCGTGTAGCACACTGCTGGAAATGCCCCTGCTATCAAGGATATCAATCTTAATCTGCTGAGGATCCTTCTGATCCCACTCTGTGCGGGGTAAAATACGATCTCGACTCTTCCGGGGATAATAAGCAACTTTCATCTGCTGAAGAGTGGCAATTCTGATTTAACAACATCTGCGAGGAATTCAAACATTAATCGGAACACTGGTATCTGTCGAGCTTCGTATCGGGGAACATGACAGCATGCGGGTCATTGGGAAATACTGTGTCAGATACCTTTAGGTTTTTTTGGTTTTGTTTTTTTTGTTTTTTCTGGTTTAGGATAAACACGGATTATGTACACAGTGGAAGATATGGAAAATACTAGACGAGAACTAGCATTCAAAGGTAGACTACCAGGCGAGAACTGATAGGAAAATAGATTATCGGACGAGAATTGATTTTGTGTTTTTTGAGTTTTTGAACATCAGACGGGGCTGACTGGATAACAGACTGAGAACAAGACAACCAGGCGAGAACTGGCTGAAAGCTGACGTACACCAGATGAGAACTGGTATAACACATAGGTTAAAACACACGATGATCAGACGAGAACTGGTTACGCAACGACATGTACCAGGCGAGAACTGATACAACACTTGAAGAAACGGCGACCAGACGAGAACTGGTTGCAATAAACTGCACCAGACGAGAACTGATACTTACAATAAATCGCGCCAGACGGGAACTGATGCTTACGGAAGGTGGGCCAGACGAGAACTGGTTACCGATTTGCCAGGCGAGAACTGGACTTTGGAAACGACTGGTTACTGGCACGCAACAGGTTTAAACTGCAGGATAATGATCCAACGACAACAAGACCTTCTTATTTGAAAGGTTCAGGTTTTTGATAAGGGTATTGACACGATTCCCCGATACTCAACTCCGGCTGGGGATAAACAGACTGGTTTGAACAACTTGCTCCAATACACTCAGCTGGGGATGACAAGACTGGCTTGAACAACTTGCCCCAATCTAGCTCTTGAGAATACCGCTCTGAACAGCTGGCTACGAGAAGACTTCGAGAATATTTGCCCCGGTATCTACACGACAAAAGAATTCAATCTCCAACTTAGACACCTAACAACCCAATTGATTTTAACACTTTCTGCGGTGACTTGCCCCTGAATGAGCGTTCTAGCGACTTAACCCGATCTGATTATCTACCTGAAGTATCTGCTTTCAAATCTCCGCATTCTGCATAATTGCCCCTGATTGGCTCTCGAGAAGACTCACTTCTGATCAACTGCTTCTCAAACAAACTGCCCCTGATCAACTGAAACTTCGGGACTGGTCTTCAGACTGGCTGATTCCGAACTTACTGGAAGATAACGCCCCTGATTCATTGGGCTTCACAACATACACCATTCTGGTTCAGACTGCTGAATTACTCAATCCTGCTTGATGATTCCCTGCTGGAATTTCTTCTATGCCAACTACTAACCTGCAATTAGAACTGTCTGTTCACGAATGGTAATCTTAATGCAATGGTTATGCAGATTTTGAAAAAAAGTTTGAGCTGTCACTCATTTACATGCATGATGACTGTGAGTGACGAATGAACCAAAGTTCAAACGTAGTGCTTACGTGGTCAGTGAAAAATACAACAAGGATGTGACTAGCAAGTCAAGAAGGAGTCAGGTTACTCAACCTTATCGTAATGCGCCTCAGACTAACCCTACCTCAATTAGGTCTTTTAAGGGTTGTATCGTGGTCGGGTTCACGGTTCGTGAAACAAAGGATATTTGGCTCAAATTTGATTTGTACCCACCCCTTCTTCGTGATGACCTCCGATCCTAAGGTTCAGTTAACCTGGCACAAACGCTCGCCTCTTCGAGAGGTATGTTGAATGGTAAGACCCACAGTTAAGGAACTCGCAAGCTTTTCGGAGTGATAGTTACTCCTTCTTCGCTTTCAGTGTCCGTGTACACGACTTTGTGACTTGCTGGGGAAAATTTTCTTTTTAATCCCTCTTTTTCATTCTTTTGATTCCCTAACTTTTGCCTGGACTGACTCATTTTGAGCTCTTTTCGATTTTTCGATTTCTTTTGAAGTCCAGCGGGATGCCCTGATTTTTGCCTCAGCTTTTCTTTCTTTTTACTTAGCGGGCTTTCTTTCTTCTTTCTTTTGGAACAAAGTCGTGTGACACTGATTGCCTTGATTGCTCCGAAAGGATTGTAACTGTCTCACTCCTGATTGGTGAGGTTTGACCTCTTGAAAGGTATAAACTGATTGGTCCTTGAAAGACAACACTCCTCTGTAAGACTTGAACGCTCGGTCAAGCTAACTGACAACTACCCTGCCCCGGGTTAAGATGTGAGGGTTTAAAAAAGTCCGAAAAAACTTCTACTTCCTGGCTCGAAGTGGTTAACAAGGGACTAACTCCTTATATCTCCAGTGTTTGGGGAATTTGAAACAATGCCTTGTACGTCATCGGTACGGTTTTGTCTGAAAGCCTACGATCATCGGTTATGAGTTTCAGTTTCATCATCCTCCCTCCTAACTTTGCTAGTCACAGCGATAAAGTGGAGTAAATAAAATGCAAGTGTCAATGCAATGCAATAAATGAGCGACAGCGACATGATTAATTCAGAAAAATGCATAATCACTTTATTATTATCACCACTCGAAACATACAATGTTTAAAGCAGGTAGTAACTAACAGAAAAAGAAACTACAAATGCAAATGGTAAAAGGCTTGAGAACTGCCAATGCTGAGGCGCCTGCCTGTCTGAATCACTGGCTTTTGCTGGGGGAATGCCTTCCGAGTCTATGAGCTTAGACATCTGAGCGGTTGGGATGAACAAACAGAAATCCTTCTCGAAAGGAAATGCGATCCTGATCAATCAACTGCTGTACCTTCGCCTGAAATGCTTTACAATCTTCAGTCGAATGCCCCGGTGAGCCACCATGATAACCACACTGAACGTGGGGATTATACCCAGGAGGGTAGGGTTCTGGAACTGGCTTAAGAGCTTTCGGCTCCACCAAAGACTTCTGGATCAAAGACGGTAGCAACTGGCTATACGGCATAGGCACTGGGTGAAAAGGAGCATTCCTTCGTTCTAAGTTGCTACGAGGTCTGTTCTGATTCCGACGCTGATTCTGATAACCTCGGCCACAAGTTCGCTGATCTGTGATGGAAGCGACATAAGGTTCCTGATATGGTGCCCCAGGCACGGCTGTCTGTCCAGAATAACGAGACACAGAAGATACTGACCGCTGAGAAGACGGAGAACCAACAGATTTCACCGATTCGACTTGAGGATATCCAACATCTGTCAGAACCGCGTTGATCATAGCTTCATCTTCAGATTGAGAGCTACAGAGAGATTCAGTTTCACTGGCCTGACCTCTTGAAACATTCGGGATTCTTCCAGTCTTTACACCATACTCGATGTGCTCTCCCGTCCTTACCAACTCAGAGAAATTTGGTGTGGTTCCAAGCATTCTTTCGAAGTACGGGCTCTGCAAGGAGTTTACGAACATGCCTTTCAGCTCTTGGTCTAGGAGCGGTGGTTGCACTCTACCAGCAAATTCTCTCCATCTCTGAACATACTTTCTGAAAGATTCATTGTTCCCTTGAGACAATTCTTGCAGCTGCATGCGAATAGGAGCTTCGTCTAGATTATAGTCGTACTGCTTCAGAAAGGCATTGGCTAAGTCCATCCATGATCGAATCTGATTACGCTCTAACTGCATATACCAACTCAGAGGTGCCCCAGTCAGACGATCTTGAAAGCAATGAATCATCAGCTTGTCGTTGTGCACAAATGAAGTCATTCTTCGGCAGAACATCACCAAATGTTGCTTCGGGCAACTATCTCCTTTGTATCTTTCAAACCTCGGCATTCTGAACTTCGGAGGTAACACTAGGCCAGGAACCAGACACATATCTGCAGCACTAGGAGTAACAGCGTCTTTACCTTTCAAGGCTTTGAATCTCTCCTCTAATGCACGAAACCTTTCAGCATACACGGGAGCTAATGGGTCTTCATTCTTTGCTGTCAGGACCTCTCTTCGGGGCTTTGGCACAGGGAAGGCAAAACCCTGATAGTCTGAGACATCAACAGAAGGAGAACATTCACCTCGGACAACAAACTGCTCACACAGACCTTGGTCTTCAACAGATGGATGCACAAGCTGAGCTGCAGTAAGGTTGTTCACTTGCGGAAAGTCTTCGTCGCGCGGAGATCCATACAGAGGATTGGACGTCACGGTGAAACCTGACAAGGTATCAATAAACTGGAAGCTGCTCTCTGACATAGCTACCAATGGTCTTCAGCTGACTTCAATGCTCGATTCTGCTCAAATCTGCTTTAGATCTGCTTCAACCCCTTGGTCGTCTTCAATACTCACCTTCAGGATCAAAATAACGGCTGGATAAGAGCTCTAACTAGCTGGCGAACGGTATGCAATATGATGCGAAGATGCCTATGCAAATGCAATGCAATAAATACGGGATCACAGCCCCCACACAATCTAAATACTGCTGCACTGCTGACGGATTACGGTTGCTCTGAAGAGAAGACCAGAATAACGGGTAGGTTGGAAGTCAAGTTTCCTGCACAAAAAAACCCCCCCACTCACAGGTGTGGACCTATATCTGACAAGGTACGGCATCCTATGCGGTCGTCAGCGTCACAGACTTTCATGAGGAATGATACGATTCCCAGAAGGAGTGGCATCGTCATCTCATGAAGAGGCCTCACTTAGCTAACTTCCAATTGATCGGTTCCCAGAGTCGACAATCCTCACGTCTGGACTCCCCTCAGATCCTCAGGACCGGAAAGGAGCACCTCTGCGAGAACCTCGTCTGAGCGCAGATTTTCGTAGGGAACTGTGCCTGCTCAGCAGACAGGTTCGTCTACTACTTCTCCGCAACTATATCTAGGTGTATACTCATACTCAAGCCCAGGTCCGGCTTATCTCTCAATCATAGAACACCCGTAACACCCCAACAGCAACAGATAATATCGATAAATAAGCCCCAAGTAGACAAGCAAACGAGCGCTAGGATTGACTCTCTCTTAGGGGACGTTGGATCCCCAAAATTGACTCGCTTTCGGGACGTTGGATCCCTAGGAAACTATTGAGATTCCCCAGCAGATTCGCCAGCTGTCGCTACTGCGAAAATCGGCGCCGGCTGACAGAAGAGTCGCCACCGTGCGTTATTTATCCCTCAGAGCGAGAAAGGAAACGCTCGAAGTAAACCTCGCAAAAAACGGGGAAAAGGTATGGTCATCGCAACCAAAACCTGGGTTCGGGAGTCGGTTACGCAAGGGGAAGGTATTAGCACCCCTCACGTCCGTCGTACTCGACGGGATCCACGCTTGCTTGGGTTGTCTACTGGATGCAAAACAATCTATCTACGGCTGCTAAATCTAAACGGAAGGGAATTGACTCGATAGAGCGTCGCACTCTATGCCTACGTATTCTCAAGAGAGAAAGTCAGAGTCAACGTAGTTCGGGACTACAGGGAAAATTGGCTCGCCAAGACCTCGCGTCTTGTGCCTACGTACTTCCACTGCATGGAAGATCAGAGCTTTACGTAGTTCAGACTAACTACGGCTAAACAAAACATTCTCACACAGCAGTGAGAAAAACAACTGGCTTCACAGGGTCGGGAACCTATGGGCAAAACTATGGCTCGGTCTCAAATGCACTAGGGCAAGAGAGAAAACGGGTTACAATTAATCGTCAGCGGGAAAGTCTCGATCGCACAGCAGCGAGAGAACACAAGTTAGTCGTTAGTGTGCTCGCTAGGATATCGCATCCTATGCCTACATATTCTCGTCTGGTACGAGAAATCAGAGCAGCTGTAGTTCGGCTACTTCGGGACCACAACTCAAATCTCGTTTTATTAATCTCTGGAAAATGGTTACAATGAGTTGAATACTGAAAAATAAATCTCCTAGAAAATACTATCCTATTCTATCCTGAAAAATCGAATGGAAAATAGCCCCCTAACAAGTGGGCTTCTAAACTATCCTAAAATCGTAAAATAAAATCTATGAAAATATACCCTAAAAGAAAATATACTTTAAAAATATTAAATCTACTTTAATATTTTTTCCTTTTTTCTTTCTTTTCTTTTCAACATATTTTTCTCTATATTTTTCTCTTCTCATTTTTCAACTATTCTTTTTCTTTTATTATTTCTTTTCTTTTCTCTTTTCCAATATTTTTTCAAATATTTTTCTATTCACAATATTTCTTTCCTTTTTTTCAATATTTTCCTCTTTCACTTTTTTTCAATACATTTTCATACTTTTCTTTTCTTTTTCTATTTTGTTTTTCTATTTTCTTTTCATAATATTTTCTCTCTTTCACTTTTTTTCAATACATTTTCCTACTTTTCTTTTCTTTTTTCTATTTTCTTTTTCTATTTTCTTTTCATAATATTTTCTCTCTTTCTTCTTTTTTCTTTTTTTCAATATGTTTTTCTTTATACTTTTCTTTTTCACAATTTCTAAACAAAAAGAAATAATACAAATAGAAAATACAAAGAAAGGGGGGGTTTACACCAGTTTACAGGGGGGTCATGTAAGTAAATGAAATAAAAAAAACTGCCTGAGGTTGGGCCCAGCCCAATTAACAACACAAGGAACAGAGGGGGGGGGGGTGTATGAGTTGAACGGAGTGTGTCTGGTAGCAATGCATTGGGCCCAACCCATTCATCAGAAAAAAACGTGTGGGGAGTGTTTGCCCAAAAAACTGATTGGGCCTGAGGCCCAAGACCCAACCTTCTCCTCCCTCTCTTCACTCTCAGTTTCTGAAACCCTAGAATGTTCCTCCTCCTTCTCCCTTGCTCGTGGCGCCGCCGTCAACCTTTCTCTGACTTCTTTCCGTTCTCACTCTCAAAATCCTTGAATACCTTTCTCAACATCTCTTTTCTCCACCATCTCAGAGTCATCCTCATCTCCAAACCTGCCTGACAGACGAATACCAAAACCATCACCATCTGGAAACCTCTGTTCTTGACACTCTTGAGGATCAGACGGGAAGGAAATTGCTGGACGAAATTAAGTCCTTGAAGATGCGTGCGTCATGATGATTCGAAGAACTTTCTGGAAATCGCGTTGAAGGGATGAGTGTTCTTGACACATGCATGGACGATTTCTGAAATTTTGTTCTTGTTGATTGAGGATTGAAAATCTCAGATCCTTGAAGTTGCATGTGGATGAAGTTCTAGGGAGTTTTGATGAAAGAATCGTTGAAACCTTTGATGAACACAACTTGCTGATGAAGATTGTTGTTGAGGTAGTTTCTGGAGAATGGCGCTTGGATGAAGATGATGATGTTCTTGCAGGTCCTTGTTGAAATTCGTTTCTGGAAATGATGATTGTTGAAAAGAAGTTGATGAATTCTTAAAACTCCTTTTTCTGGCAATCTGATAGACGGATGTGGTGGAGATTGGATGACCGATGGTTGGTTGAAGAAGGTTGATCGATGAAGGTGGAGGTTATGGAAGTGGGAGATGGAGGTTTGAGGAACATCTGACCGGAGAAGATGAAGATTAGAGGAAAGGATATGAATTCTGGGTTTTTTGGTGGTTTTCTGGGTGGAGGATGATGAAGGTCAGGGAGGAAGATGAAGGTCATCGGATTCTGGAGATTTAGGGGCTTCCGGCGATGGCGCGGTGGCCGCCGGCCATGCAGGCCGGCCGATGGCTCTTTTCAGGCGAGGTGTCGTGGTGAAGCCACGTGGGGGAGGTAGTGGATGTCGTTAGTGCATGTACGCCACGTGTGTGGTCGTGGCAGAGTGGCAGAGATAGTGGGGAGCTCTGAGGGATACGTGGCGTCTGGTGGAGTGGAAAAGTGGGGCCAGCCTCTTCATTACACGTGGCTGATAGCTTTTATACTGCTGAGGAAATCTGGACTTCTCTGGATCTCTCTAGAAGATGCTGGAAACTTGGACATTTTTGGACTGACTGGGCTGCGAAAATGGGCTTTGCTGGCTCCGCATGAACTGGGCCCAAAACAAAAAACAGATAAAAAACAAAAAATCTGAATGGATTAATGACTTAAAAAATGGATTAATATTAACTAATGAACCAATTAAATTCTAATTAAACTATCAAACTAATTACTGAACTAAACATCAATTAATTGCTAAACTAATAACACTCTAATAAAATTCTAATAAAACTATAAAAAACTATTTATTATAAACTCTATAAAAGAAAATAAAGGAAAAATCTATTTAACTCTATTTAAGAAAAAAAATCTATTAATATCCTATATCTAAAAATATATTCAAAAATTCAATTACTCTAAAAGAAAAATCTATTAATATTCTTTAAAATGCTATAAAATGATTTAAAATCTATTTAAAAAGGATTAAAACTATTAAAAAATCCTATTAACATTCTAAAAATTCTATATTATCCTAAAATGATTAAAAATCTATTTAAACCCTAAAAAAGGCCAATAAAATCCAGAAAAATCACGATAATTCCCGAGGGAACAAAATAAGCTCCGAACGACACAAAACACCGCGAGAGCGCAACAAAATAGCCGGTAAAAATAAACGGGCACCGAAATATCCCAAAAATCGATTCTATCTATTCAAACTGATAAGAAAAACCTGAGACGCAAGACGAGAGCTGTGATCCCTGATAAAATCAAGACAAATGAAAAATGCAATGTATGCGATATGCAGATGCGAATGCGATTATGCGTCGAAACATCGAGCCCGATACGAGACCCGGTTGGTCAAATTTTAGGGTGCAACACATGGTTGACGCACTAGCTACATTATCCTCCATGATAGTGGTAAATCGATGGAATGATGTACCTAAAATCGATGTTATGCGCCTTGATAGGCCCGCTCACGTGTTTACCATGGAAATGGTTGTTGACGATAAACCAAGGTACCATGACATCAAATGCTTCCTTCAAAGGAAAGAATACCCATTCAGGGCGTCAAAGAAAGATAGGAAGACTCTCAAGAGAGTGGCTGGTAATTTTTTCCTAAATGAGGACGTGTTATATAAAAAAAACTTCGACATGGTTTTGCTCAGATGTGTAGACAAACACGAAGCATACATGTTGGTGGAAGAAATTCATGAAGGTTCTTTTGGCACCCATGCGAATGGGTAAGCAATGGAAAAAAAGATATTAAGAGCGAGATACTATTGGTTGTCAATGGAATTTGATTGCTGCAAATATACTAGAACGTGTCATAAATTCCATATTTATGCCGACAAAATTCATGTGCCACCGAATCTTTTCAACATTATCTCCTCTCCATGGCCTTTCTCTATGTGGGAATTGACATGATTGGCATGATCGATCCC
Source organism: Lathyrus sativus (assembly GCA_963859935.3). Lineage (NCBI taxonomy): Eukaryota > Viridiplantae > Streptophyta > Magnoliopsida > Fabales > Fabaceae > Lathyrus > Lathyrus sativus. The sequence continues at coordinate 461,051,064 of OZ012739.1, read as the reverse complement.
AAAGCCTCGAACGAACATTGTTTCATCCTTATGGCCATTGATTACTTCACCAAATGGGTTGAAGTAGCATCTTTTTCCAATGTAACCAGACTATTGGTGGTTCGTTTTATTAAGAATAATCTAATCTGCTGTTATGGTGTTCCGAGTAAGATCATTACTGATAATGGTTCGAACTTGAACAATAAAATGATGAAGGAATTATGTGTTAAATTCAAGATTGAACATCATAACTCTTCTCCTTGCCGACCTAATATGTATGAAGCCATTGAAGCAGCTAACAAAAATATCAAAAAGATCGTCTATAAGATGGTAGTAACCTACAAAGATTAGCATGAGATGCTACCATTTGCTCTTCACGGATATCGCACTTATGTTCGTACTTCGATAGGGGCAACTCCTTTCTCTTTGGTATACGATATGTGTTATAGTGAGAATCAGATGTCAAGCTATTAATTAACTTGAATCTTAATTCATTGAAATTTACCACTGAACTTTGATTTATCCAAAGGAAAGGTTAAAGAAAGAAAAACCTTTTGCGTGATGTAACAATAATGCTAAAGTTTCGGGGATCGGGGGTTGGTTATGCCTAGGGTAGGTATTTCACATCCTAGACATCTGTAGTACCCTACAAGAACCTTTTGTGTGTGTGTGTATGCTAAATTATCTAAGTTATTTGCTAGGGGTATGAGATCAGGGTTAAGGTAAAGTTCTAGGTAAAGACCTAAGGATAATTTTAAGTTTGCTCGCAAAGATATCACATTTTATGCCTACGTATCATGACTAGGATGGAATCAGAGCAACCGTAGTTCTCCTAAATAGGGATGAAGAACACTTGAATATGGTCGAGGCTCTAGGGGGGAACAAACATAACAATGTTTGTATAGAGTTTAACAAAACTCTTATAGATCTAAGTTTAACACTTAAGGGAAATTGACTTTGACAAAATCCAAAAGGGGAGTAAGTAATCACGAAAATGATCCTTACATAGAGTTAACAAACTCTATCTTAAAGTTCTAATTGAAGGATACTCCTAACCAGGGGTAGGTCATTTAGACTTAAGGCAAAGTCTAATGGATATAGGTTCTAACTTAACTAAGTTAAAGGACATAATGACTTAAACAAGTCAAGGGGAAGGGTAATGAGCTATCTATGACTGTGAAGTCAATAGAGAGACTTTCCTTTGGAATAAGGGAATAACAAGGCAAATGGATGAGAACTAACAAGTTCCATCACTTGGGAAAAACTTAACAAAGTTAAAGCATACATAAAAATATTATGTGTGCTTTAAAAGAAAGAATAATGGTATCTTTAAAAGCAAGAATCAATCATAAAAATATTATGGTTATAACAAGACACATAAACAAGTAAGGTAAGGTAGGGGGTGTTGAGGATCATGCTCATGAGGTTAAAACATCAAGAAACACACAAGGAGAGAAATCCTAAGTCAAACATTCACATTCATGCATTTAAAAATGTAAGAATTAAACCCTAAACATGTTATGGTTCTAACAATACACATAAACAAGTAAGATGAAGTTAAGGGAACATGTTCAAGAGGTTACAACATCAAGAAACACACAAAAATTCACAGAGAAGTTCCAAGTCATGCATTCACATTCATGCATTTACAAAGGCAAAAATAAGCATGGTAAAGCAAAGAACCAAATGTTTTCAAACATATAAACATTTTAAACATCCAAAAGTGATTCACACAAGATCAATCATGCAAGAAAAATCAAGTACTAAGTCAAAGAAACTCAAGAAAATAAGTAAAAACCCTAAAAAAGGGCCATGTCTTTCAAGTGGACCAATGTGTGTCAAAAAGGAAACTTATTGAACTCTTTCTCCACACATTGAAACTAGACATATCAAGGAGCATTTTACAAAAAGAATGGAACCAAAATGATGAAAATCAAAGAAGTTATGCATTTTGGAAAATAGGGTTTAAAACTAGGGCAATTAGGGCAAAACAAGGCAAGGTAAGAACCTAGTCTAGGCAGATTTGCAAAAACAATCATAACTTGCTCAAAACTTAATGAAATTGAGTGAAACAAAAAAACAAATTGTGTGTTTTTTCACAAGGAACTCAATGGTGGTGGTAGTTTTCAAAGATCATGCATCATTTGGAAAATTTGAACACACCATTGAAAATGGCAAGTCATGTGCAAGAACATGTGGACAGTCAAATATACATGATTTAAGAAGCAAACAAGTGATTAAACACACCATATGGAACATTTAAATGATGTTTACAAACATCACACATCAAGAGAGGAGTTCAAACAACAGATTGCATATGAGGTGGTCAAAATGGCAAGTTTGAGCAAGAACATGGTGGCAGACAGAAATGTAACATTTCGATAACCAATAAGTGATTCAGCACAACACATATAACATGTAAATCTGTTTACAAACACCTAGCACTTATGCTTGAACAGAAACAAAAAGTTGCATATGGAAATGAAACCTTAAATAAGCTAGCAAGCAAGAAGAATGAGACAGTCACAACCACATAAGTTCAAGAACAAACCAAGGTTCAAACATGACCTATAACAGATATTAAACATGTCCAAACTCAATGTACATCAAAAACTTGCATGATTCTAAAAGTGGCTTAGTATGAGCATTTACCTCTTGTAGCCTCCTTTAAAAAAATGCACAAAGCAAGAATTCCAGTTGAGATATGATGATTCAAACAGCCTTAAGATGCTCCAAATGCACTAATTAAGTGGTCCTAACTCCCTTCAAGTAGCTGCTTTGATAGAATGGTGGTTCTTGCTAGAAATGACCAAGAAATTCCAAGGGAAAACTTCTTAAATGGTGTTACAGAAGTGTGTTAATGATTTGGATAACACAAACAACTTATATGTAAGGTGTTTGAAGGGTTAGAGTAGCTGGAAATGAAGTGGACAGAGTTGTGGCTTCAAAGAGGCAGAAAGTCAAACTATCTTGGATTAACAATTAAATTTTTGAATGAGGTGTTTTCTGGTGAAGGTGAGTGTTTGAACATATTCAATACTTCATTTGTGATGTGTTTGAAGTGTTAGTGGAGGTGTTTGATGGCTGGAAAGTGTTTTGGAAGAGTTTATGCAAAGGCAGTTTTTGTGCTACAAATGAACAAAGTTCACAATTTGCAAGAAGGTTGTGATCTGAGGAGTGAGGGAGATTTTTACTGGTTTCTAGCTCAATCTGGTATGGTTTGGATGTGAGGAGAGTTTTATATTTATAGTCAAGGTTAGAGAGCAAGTGGTATATGCAGATTGGATCATCTTGCCAAATTTGCCTTTTTAGAGGCAAAATGTGCAAATCCAACTTGGGGTCTCTTTTCTGAGCATGAGCCTCCTCTCTATGCGTTTCAACATCATCAATAGTCGGAAAATAATAGTCTTGAAGTGAAAGAAAGAGTAAAGCTGATGTAGTAGCTGAGTTGTGACAGAATTTGCAAAAACATATCTCTCTCCTTGCCACTTGCATTCACTTGCAAGAATAAACAATTCATTTAATCCCATTCTGGGTTTTTGCTCGTGGAAATGCATTGTAATCTCATCAATTAAGTCCCTAAGCATCAAATAATGAGTTAAGAAAGTGGTTATAAGAGGTTTGAGTGATTTATGCATCAAAATGCAAGTACTGAACTTGGTTTTGTGACATGAAAAATGCCCAACTTGCCCTCTTCGATTCTCCCTAACCACAAAGGTTGAAAATTCTAAGTGTGGAAATCCTTCACAACTTGATGAGTTAATAACTCAAAATATATGCATTTTTGGACCTCAACCCCGTATGACACTTTTTTAGGTCTCCTCAATATCTTTCCAACAAGCTCTGAACCACTCCATTTGGATGTGTGGTTAGGAAGTTATGATCATTTCAAGTTGGCTTAAAATTAGGGTTTTTTCATGAACCCTATTTTCTTGATTTGCAAGTTATCCATCAATAATTTATTAAATCTCCACCAAAATCACTAGTTAGGCATAAAATTATTTTGGGAAACTTGCTTGCTTCAATTTGGGGTCAAAACCCTAAAAGTCAAAGAGTTGACTTTCCAGACAAACGAACCAAACAATTGAAATCTTCAGGATCGATCCTCAGTGTTCTGGGTTCTTTGAGCCTTTCAAACTTCTTGAGGATACTTTAATAATTTATAGGAGTACCATGAACCATGATTCAAGCCTTGAAAAACGATCTAAGCCAAAAGTCAAACTTCAGTTGACTTTTTCCACTAGAAACCCTAATTAGGGTTTTGCACTACACTGTTCCTATTCTTTTGGTAACAACTTCAAATAGCACTTGTTCTTGGCAAGATATGCGTCTCTTGATGATATAAAGACTTGATTTGTATAAGATCAACCTTAAACTTTGACTGATCAGTCCACAGGATTCTTGATTTTGACAATGTGAAACCCTAATTCATCTACATCTTGACAAAGATTAACTTGAAAATAGTTAGGGTTAGATAACACATGCTTGATACACCTAGCATGATAATGGAATCTAGGGGTCAAATTTTGGGGTATGACAATATGAAAGAAATACTCCCCATAGAGGTTGGAATCCCGCAAATTAGAGTTTTGATGGAAACTAAATTGACAGAGGCTGAATGGTGTCAAAGTAGATACGATGAGCTGAACCTAATCGAAGAAAAGAGGATGTAGGCTTTATGTCATGGTCAACTATATCAAAAAAGAATGAAGAAAGCTTTCGACAAGAAGGTTCGACCTCATGTATTCAGAGAGGGTGACCTTGTGTTTAAGAAAATTCAGGCCTTCCTTACTGACTCTAAGGGAAAGTGGACTCCTAATTACAATGGTCCATATGTTGCTAAGAAATCCTTCTCGGGTGGTGCTTTAATGCTTACAACTATGGATGGTGAAGAATGCCTCATCTTACGAATCTTGACGTAGTCAAGAAATACTTCGCCTAACAAAAGGAAAAAAAATGCATCTCAATGGATTGAAAACCCGGAAGGGCGGTCTAGAAATAAAATTGAGACATATAAAACATCATCTCGATGGATTGAATACCCGAAAGGGAAATCTAGGCAAACGCTAGGGATATATGGCAAGTAACTGCATCAAACTTGATCAGAAGATGAAAGGACATAAGGAATTCAAAGTTGATAGGGAGAATTTAGTCATTATATTTCAATTAGCCCTTTCCCTTTAATTACCATTTTCCACTTTGTAATAATCCATGGAATCACGCTATTTTCAGGTGACCATTCTATCAAATAAAATTTGAGCTTTTGCCCAATTGTTTGCAACTCTTGATTTGTTTATGTCTTGCAAAATGACATTTTTACTTTAAATTCTTGAAACAAAAAGTTAAAATGTTTCTTTTTCTTTATTTATTTTTCAAAGTACTTGTCTTTACTTTGATCTATGAAACATAAGAAGGAACATCGACAGTTGTTCCAAGAATGATTAAACCTTGAAAGGATCATCTAAACTGGACAAAGGGCTCATCCCCAGTAGGGTGCATAATTACTCTATCCCTAGTTAAACTTAGAAGATTGAATGAGTTCTTTCCCCAAGTAAAAGTGCCTTCTTCTCCTCGGAGAGATTTAAGCTTTACTGCGGGACTTCGAACTAGTGATAGCTCTCTTCGTTTTATCTCCAATAATATGTTCAGAAAACTGGATGTGTACCCGATCATATTGTGATGTTTATTTCATCACTAGTATATCCCTTTCACATGTTTTGTCAGCATGAAAACATGACATACATCCATATCATACATATAACATGCATAGTTGAATTCATATCCACAATAATGCATTTGTCGATAATGTTTACTTCATTCATATTTGTTGTATTTATCCCTATGTGGTATGTCTCCTCCCTCCAATAGAGTGGTTAGTCATAGGAAGAAAGTGTATATCCTTTCTAAATCCCCACTGAGTTTAATCCTCATGGAAGTTTTAATTTGGTTGTCCTTTTCACACCTGGGTAGGATAAATCCCCAGTTCGAGCTCATTCCTCACTGGTTATTGTCCTGTTTGACGGTATCTCTCCAGCTTATTCCTAGATTGAGGGTGTCTTTTGACCATATTGATAACTTGAACCTTTGAATTAAAAGGGCTTTTATTTTGCGCCTTTTAACTGATCAACGTCCCCAGAAAGAGTCTGTTGAAGATTCCCTAGCAAGATGAAATTATTCTGCCTTAGAATCTACACCTGACAACAAGTGGCAATCTCTTTATCTGAGAAACTTGTTTCTATCACTGAATTTCCCAATGAATCGACAAATGGAAGTCTCTTTCCGAGCATTTTGTCTATCCTCGTTGAAGCTATCAACATGTCAAATTTTCTTTCATCTTATGGCATCTCTCTGAAGAAGTCTCGAAGAGAAGTATGATAAAGTTTATCTTCCATAAAATGGAATCTCCCTAGTGAATCCTTGTGAGAAGTTTGATGAAGATCCTTACAAGAAGTTTTTCTTTATTTGAGAAATCTGTCTTGAAAAATTAACTAATCCACATCTTTTGAGGATCCCCAGTGAAATTATTAACTTAGCAAGAGATCACCTTTTTAGGAGCTTGTCTGTTTACCTTTTTTAAAATAAAAAAAGGGAGGGGGGGGGGGGGGGGGGGGAAGAAACCGAGACCAGTTTCGTGGCTTATGTCCAAAAACGAGGGGAAGTTTATTCTAGAAACCGAGACCAATTTAGTGGCTTCTGTTCAGAAACGAGGGGAAGTTTATTCTAGAAACCGAGACCAGTTTCATGGCTTATGTCCAGAAACAAGGGGAAGTTTATTTCATAAACAAGGGGAAGTTTGTTTTACCCTTGCTAAGTAATGCTACTTAGTCAAAGAAGATGCTAAAAAAATTTCCAATATTGGAAGATCAGATTGTCAAAATTATAATCTTGTTTCCATATGAAGTTGTGCTCTTTTCCCCAGTAGAGTTGTTCCTCTCTTCCTAATAGAATTACAAAATTTTCCCTGATTCTTTCTTCCCCAGTGGTTTAGTTTGTTCTCAGTCTCCTATTACATCATTTCCCACAGATCTCATATCTTGCATTCATATTATCTTTTGTGGCTTTTTAGGGGCCAAACTTTTGCATTGTTATATTTAAGCCTCCCTTATCTGGCCGAGACTAAGATATCAATCTTCACCTTTCCGAATAGAAGAAACTTAAATAGGGGCATCTGTCATACTCTAAATTTTTACGATTAAGATACCACTTCATTCACCTCATTTGCATGACATATTTGTGTGCCTTTATGCATCACTAATCCACGATAAGTACAAGATGTGTGTGTGCTTATTTTGTTTTACAGGTAAGGTGTTCCCTCAAAGGCTCAAGCAGATTAATTATCAAAAGGATGTGCATCATAGTCAACATCTCAAGTTCTTTTGTCATCTATAATGATCAAGAGCTTTCATTTCATCCATAATCAAGTGCAATATTGCATCATGACAAGCTCATCAAGCATCAAGATCCTTAGTACACTAAAATTAGGGTTTTGACCTAATTCAGTCCATGGGTTGACTTTTAGAGTAAGGCATAATCCAAAACCTCAAGATATGTTTCAATGACCTCAAATGCCTCATATTAGTCTATTCATATGATTGGATTGATCCAAAGAACTTAATTCATAAACAATGCAAGGATTCAAATTCATCTGGACCACAAACTAAGGTTTCTGATGAAAAGTCAATTGTACCTTTGACTTTTGACCAAGACATGATCTCAAATATTGGGACATGATTCAAGACACTCAAGGGTTTGATTTCAAAAGGAGATCACAAAAATCAAAGTTCATATGATATAAAAGTCAACTGTGGTCAAAATCAAATTTGACTTTTGGAGTTTTTGGTCAAACATGGTCTCTTCAAGTCAAGAATAATGTTAATACGTGATTTACATCATGTTTGATCAAGAAAAATCAAGAAATATGAGGTTACTTGTAAAAAGGGCAACCATGAAGAAATGGAAAATTTTCTAAGTTATGAGAAAACCCTAATTTGGTGCAAACTTTGCAAGACTATAACTTCCAATCCAAGCAACCATTTTCTTTTATCCAAAGATCAAATTGAAGAGCTTGTTACACACTACAACTTTGTCAATTAGGATGGATTCCTAAAAAGTGCCTAGATTTTGAGATATAAGGCCATGAAGTTAGGGTTTCAATACTTTTTGAACTTTGACACTTAGAAATTTTTAGACAGAATATGTCTTGTGTTGGAGCCAACTTTGAGGCTATTTTTATCCATGATCCACATTGATTAAAGAACAACTTCTAAAATCAAAATTAAAGTATGATATACCAGCTTTCCAAAATGATTAAGAACATCAAAATCCCTTACTTGAGCAAGAAGTTATGGATGCTGCAACATGCCTTGATCAAGCTGATTGTCATGACAGAGTTGCCTAACTTACTTGTGTCGTACGATTTGGATAAGTCTTTTAAGCCTGAAATCTTCACCAAATCAACTCCCAAATGATCATACAAGCATGTGCTCTACAAAGCACAACTGAATTTCAAGACTTCTAGCATTGACATGTGAAAAAAATCATTTGAAAAGTGAGAAGTGAGGTTTTGTCCTCTAGCATTAAAGTGGAATAGTAATTTTGAGCAAAAACCCTTAAATCTGTTAGGAGTTGATCAGAGCGTCAAGGGATGGGATGAAACCATTAGGAACCAAGCTCAAATTATCAGAATTCAAGCCATGTGAGGAATAGACCATGTGTACCTTGGCTTTCAAGCTATAGGTGCATGACATCACTTGTTGGATAATGGCTTACATCCCAATTCTTTCAAGTTCAAAATATTTGATACATTTCTCCTATAAATAGAGGTCATTTTGCTTCATTCTAGACACACCAATACATTGCAAGAGCTTGTTTTCTCTCCTTCTTCCTCCTTGCTAACATTCAAAGTTCTCAAAGAGTGAAAACTTGGAATTCTCAAACCTGTCCATTTCCACTCTAACCAAGTATGCAAACACTTGACATACATCATGTGTAAATGATCCAACCACTCAAACCTTAATGGTGACATCAAAATCACCAAGTCACAACCCTTTTGCTCCATTTTGCTTCAAAGTTTTAGATTGAATCGAGCCAAGTAACCCAGAAGGTTTCCATCCATTCTAAGCATTGGAACACACTCCTTGGAGGTCAAGGAAGCTGTCTGGATCATCAAAACACATATGTAACACCTCCAACAGAGAATTCGATTCTCACTTGCAAGGTAAGTTTCCTCAAAACTTGAGCTCTATGATTCATGCATCAAATCTGATCATTCAAGTTATAGACATGTCTACCATGATATTATGATCATTTTTCCTAAATTAATTTCCATTTATCATGATCATATGGAATTTCATATTGAAAAGTTCAGTTAGGGTTCATACGGATTTCAAACCAATTTCTTTTTATACACTGAATTTAAATGAAATTTAGTAATGCCATTCAATTACTAGTTGAATTTATAGCAACTTTCATGTTTACATCATGCCATTTCATTACGTATTGAGGGGGTTAAGATTTTCAAAATTCGGATGAAGATGATGAACACGACAATGGTGGTGGTGCCATTTCTGAAATTCATGTTGTTTTAATATATATATATATATATATATATATATATATATATATATATATATATATATATATATATATATATATATATATATATATATATATATATATATATATATATATATATATATATATATATATATATATATATATATATATATATATGATTGGGTGTGGTATGATAGACGGATGTATCACCACCCCAGTGGTTAAAGCGTGTGTTTGGAAGGCTTGTGAGTGATAGGTATGAGGTTCGAATCTCCCTTGCCCCAGACCTTTTTCTTTTATTTTCTGAACCATTTTTAAATGAATGCTTTCTATACTATTTTCACTATGCACTATTCATCAGACCATAACGCGTAGCTCGGTTGGTAAAATTTTAAACCCATCACCCCAAGGGCACGAGTTCAAACCTTGGAAGGGCCGTCCTTCCTTTTTATCACCAAATTTTCTTTCATTTTTTCACAAATTAATTCAATTCTTTCAACAAGCAAATTTAATTATTTTGAGCCAATTTTTTGCACACTTCCTATTTATCTTGTCTATTTTATGAATCCACAAAATATTCCAAAAATATTATTTATTCAATCATTTGTTATTAGATTAAAGTATGATATATTTAAAGTGGTTTTTATACTTTCTAACGGATTTTCCTTGATTATTTCTTGACCAATTGATCATAAATCTTCATAGGACCATAACATGCTTTGATTAACTCTTATCCAATGTTATTAACATGTCATCTTGAGTTATTTTGCCTTTCATACCATGATTAACAGAATATTGAACTTTGAACTAAGTTTGGATTATTTATTTTGAAATTAGGGTTTTATTTTCAATTTTGTGAGAACACCTTTGTACATAACTTGGGCTTCAACTTGAGTTTGGATTTCCCAAAGCCCTTGATTCAATCATGGTTGAATTTCTTACTCAGGAGCTTTCATGTACAAACCTTCATTAGGGTTTTGATCACCCTTCAGTGTTTATTTAATCTTTGGTTCATCTTGAATACATACTTGCTTGAACTTCACTGTAATTGCTTCCATTACTTAAATCTTTACTCAGATATTTAAGTATTTCCTTCATAAACTCTTACCATGGTGAACACATCTCCTTGTCTGATACACTTCCACTCATTAATATATCATACTTAATCATTCAATGCTTATGTCATCCTTAATGACTATAATTGTTTAAAGCTCAAATGAACTTACCTTGTTAAGTTTCTCTTGACATTTATTACAACTGCTTATGGCCGAACTACAATTGCTCTGACTTTCTTCTTAAGGATATGTAGGCATAAGACTTTGATATCCCAGCGAGCAACCTTTTAGCTTTTTTTTTTCTATACACAAAAAAATTAGGATACCCTTCAACTACAACCTAGGTCCAAACGTAGGTTCCCTTTGTTGAAATCCCAACCTCATCAACCTAGCCTCCTCTTGGGCTTTGTACAAGGAGACTTCATAATCAACCTAGCCTCCTCGTGGGCTTTATACAAGGAAGTTAGACTCAAGACTCTTCAACAAGGAGATGAGAATTCACCTTTGAAGTCCTAAAATCAAAACATTTTACCCCTTATGGCTTTAAACCTTCAAACCCTAGCCAACCTTTGGCTTCAAACTCAAACACTTCCCCAGAGATGAGACATGAGTCATCTCTATGGAAGAGATGTCTCTTCTATTTTTCACACAACATTCAATCAACATTTTCAAACTTTTTCCATTTTAAGTGATGTAAGTGGCACACTTGTTGATTCAAAATCCAAGCTGGAGTCCTTCTCTTATTATGGTGCAAAAACATTTCTTTCATTTAAGTGATGTAAGTGGCACACTTGTTGATTTTATATCCAAGTTAAGGTCCTTCTCTTAAAATGCAAATACTCATTTAAAGGAAGATGTGACATTACTCTGAATTTTCTACATCCAAGTTTAAAGCTTCTTCCCTTATTATTTTCTCAAAAATGTTTGTGGTAAATATGTGAGGTATATCCCTCTTAGGATGACAATTTGTCTCTTCTCATAAACCTAATTCCACCCATTTGTACGTGGAACTAAGAACGCTTTTATTTCTCAATTTCCTTTTGAGAATACATAGGTATAAGATTGTGAGATCTTAGCGAGCAAAGTCATAAATAAAACCCTTAGGTTGCCATACCTTTACCTAAACCATTTCAACTTACAAAAACAACAAAAACATCTCCTATCACTCACTCAAGACAGTCAATAAATCCCCAATACACAACAGATGACTAACCAACAGTAAATACAAATATACGCAAGATGTTCCTATAAAATACTATAGATACTTAGGGTGTTAATACCTTCCCTTAGTATAACCAATCTCGATTCCCGAATCTCTTAGTGCATTGCACACACTCATGGGTTTATTTAGACTTTTTCCCCTTCCCTCTCCTGGGATAAATTAAAAGTTCACATGTAAACCGAAATGGGGCGACCCCGCTTCGAAAGAAGGGACCAAATCCCGTGTCAACATTGGTGGAAAGGCTGCTAACTAAATTAGTCAGTTAACCTAACAATCGAGGTTAGAGCAATGTGGTTTATGGTTTGAATTTCAAGTTGGATTGAGTGGCAGTTAGAAGTCTTAGGAATTGTTTTTTTTGCAAAATAGCTTGGTGGTTAATAGATTAACTCGTGGGAATTTGTTAGACCAGGGTTGTTTCATATATGCATTGTATGTTGAAATACACAATGACATATCATTGGTTATTTTGGATTTGTGTGCTGCTACATTTTTATTGTATGTGTAATGAATTGATATGATGGTATGTATGCTGTTAGGCCTTGGATTGTGTTGTGAATTGCACAAACTGTCATGTATGTATATGCATGGAACTGACATGACTTGGTTGTATAACATGTAGGATAAAAAATGTTATGGCATAATATACTTGGATGTAGCATGGCATGGTAGACTTAAATGTAATTGGGTGTATGTTGATAGTGTTTCTAGTGTTGTGTGAATTGTCCAAGCCTTCATGACAGTTGAGATTTGTGGTTGTGTAAGTTGTTGATGTGTGTATGACAGTTGAGATTTATGCATTGAGTTGTTTTTATGACATGTTTAAATGGCACGACTTGTGATTGTGTATAACATTATATGAATGAATGCTTATGTTATTTAGGTTTTGCAGGGCTGCTGTAGGCATGATGAAGGAATGAGGTCTTGGTCATGGCATGTCTAAATGGGGTTTGGTCATGAAATGTCTAAATGGACTTTGGTCATGGAGTTTGGAACGTGGAACTTGAACATGAAGATGATGAATATTTGGAGGCACAAATTAAAGATTGTTAGGGTGAAGAAAAAGTGCTCTTATGGTTCAATTTGACTTTGGTATACTGTTTCACCAAAAGTCAACAGTTGACCAAAAGTCAACCTATGGTCAAACTTAGGATTTTTTTGTGTAATTTGCATTTTGACCCCTTTGAAATGTATTCTTGTGATTTTGAATATGAATTTGGGCTTGTTAGTACATCTTGTAGCTTATTTTCAAAGAAATGAATTTCCCTCCATTTTGCCTAATTTGAATATATTGGAATTTTGGTTCCTTTAAATTTGAGTCGTAATACCTTAATCAAGAGAATAATAGCCATCCATAACTAACATGTAAAATTCTCATAAGAAATTGGTCAACAAAAAGTCAACCTTTCATGGTTGACTTTGTTGACCAAAAGTCAAACTTGTGAAAATGACTTCCAAATTCTTTTGTTCATGATGTGTACCAACATAACTACTATGCCTTGACCAAAATTAAGAATCCTAAAACTTAAGTCAAGGAAAGTCAATACTCAAAGTTAATTGTGCCTAAAAAGTCAATTGTAGCACAATGATCCCACAAGCTTGTTTCACAAGTACACACACCATAAGAAAACCCTAATCCAAGAAGATTGATAACATTCTTATCATAATTCAATATCTTGTATCATAAGTAGTAGGAACCCTTTGAATCAATGATGTTACATGTAAATGCAAGTGCAGATGAATGATCCTACAATGGATGATTGGGGTAAGGGTATGCTGATGAATCATGAGCCATAAGTCAAATGAAATGAGAATTGGTAGGGTAAAATTTAGGGTATGACAATCATCACCTGTATCCTACCGTGCTCTCAAGATATCAACATCATATATCTTCTTCAGGTATTCAAATATAGCATGAGCACCCCTGTGTTAGACAGAGTCAACTTATCTAGCAGGAGGTGAATAGATCCCAAAAAAAATTTATAGATGAAAACGGTTTTCAAAATGTTGGCTAGGGGAAGTTGTTAGAACACAGATTGGTTCTTAATAATATCTCTTTGTTTTGATGATAACTGTTAGGAAATTTTATATTTAAGAATTATATACTCTAAAATTTGCTTGAGAGTTTTACTGCAGATTGAAATGAAATTAACACTCCAGAAGCAAATCTGAATTGTATACAAGAAGTTATCTAGACTCTGAAGCGCCAGATGCACTCATTAGAAGATTCTGATTGCTGATTACAGAAGATCCTGAGCGTAGTCTCCATAAGGATCTGAAGCGAGAAGCTCCAGAAGAATCTGAAGCAAGCAGAAGCATCTGAAGCTAAGAAGAATAGTGTATGAAGAGCTTCTCAAAGCATAGCTTCTACAGAAGTTTCTAAAAGTACTAAAGCTGCCAAGTACTGAAGTTCTGTGACAAATATGCTCTGATGATCAACACGCTGAAAGCACACATGCTGCAGAAGACTCTGATACAGCAAAGTTCTGTACATCATTAGAAGACTCTGACTCAATCAGATTCAGATGAACTTGCTGAAAACTGAAGAAGAAATATTCAAAGAATATATCCGTTGGAGTAAATCAAACGTCTCTTTCCTCATTTGTGCTAGACACAAGAACACAGACAAAAAGGATTTTTCTGTGCTTTCTACTTCTAGGAAAGGTCACTTGATGTAAAGACAAAAAGATCAGACCTTTTTGGGACACTCTTCTCAACGCTCAGCTTCCTTGGATCAGCTGCCTATAAAAGGAAGACTCCACCAAATTCTTCAGTTAGACATTTTGCTGAAAAGAATTCATAACATTCAAAGCTCTCATTCTTTCATATTCTTAGAATTATTTGTACTTAAACTTAAGAGAAAAATCACTGTTGTGATAAAAGCTTTTTATAAGAATTCATACTCTTGTATTTGATTTACATTAATTGTAAAGGTTTTCCTTAAGAGGATTCAGTTAGAATCAGTAGCTCTTGAGAAGACTAAGAACAGTTGTTCTTAGGTGTTACTATTGTAATCTGTTTGATTAAATAGTGGATTAAGTCCTTGTTGAGAAAGGCAAATCACTCTAGGAAGGGTGGACTGGAGTAGTTGAGTTCAACGAACCAGGATAAAAATAACTGTGTCTTTATTTCTAAGTTTTAATCTTTCATACTTATTCAACCCCCCTTCTAAGTATTATCTCACCTTCAGTTGGCATCAGAGCTCCGGTTCTGTGTGTGCTACCACTTAACAGTGTCAGTAAAGATCCAGAGAGAAATACTTTGATATATATTTATTTGTTACAATGGCTGATAATACAATATCCAATATTAACAATAAATATGAAGAAAGGGACAGGATCAGCACCAAGCCCCCTATGTTTGATGGGGAGAAATTTGATTACTGGAAAGACAGAATTGAGAGTTTTTTCCTAGGATATGATGCTAATCTATGGGATCTAGTCATAGATGGATATGTCCATCCCACAGATGGGAATGGCAAGAAGATAGACAGAAAATTTATGACAGATGCTCATAAGAAAGATTTTAGAAATCATCACAAAGCCAGGACTATATTATTGAATGCAATTTCCCATACTGAGTATGAAAAAATTACAAACACGAAAACTGCTTTTGATATGTTTGAATCCCTAAAAATGACTCATGAGGGAAATTCTCAAGTCAAGGAGACAAAAGCTCTGCCTCTGATCCAGAAGTATGAGGCTTTCAAGATGGAAGACTCTGAATCTGTTGAAGCCATGTTCTCCAGATTTCAGATCCTCACAGCTGGGCTGAAGGTTCTGGACAAGGGATACTCTACATCAGATCACGTAAAGAAAATCATCAGAAGTCTGCCTACCATATGGAGACCAATGGTGACTGCCTTGAAGATGGTTAAAGATCTGAACAAGATTTCTCTAGAAGAACTCATCAGCTCACTGAGGAGCCATGAGATTGAGCTTGAGGAAGATGAACCTCAGAAGAAAGAAAAAGGTAAATCTGTTGCCTTAAAATCTAACAAAACTGCTAAAGCTTTGCAGGTTATTCAAGAAAGCTCTGAAGAATCTTCTTCTGAAGAAGAAGATGAATTATCCATGCTGTCCAGAAGGATCAACAGACTCTGGAAGAACAAGGGAAAGAAGTTCAACAACTTCAGACGATTTGATAATAGAAAGGAATCTTCTGGGCATAGAAGATCTGGCAAGAAAGAAGTTGTGTGCTATGAGTGCAAAGAACCTGGGCATTACAAGAATGATTGCCCCAAACTTCAAAAAGAAAAACCCAAGAAGAAGTTTAACAAAAAGAAGAAGGTTCTGATGGCAACATGGGATGACTCATATGAATCTAAATCATATTCTGAATCAGAAGAAGAATGTGCTAATGTTGCACTGATGGCCAGCACAGAGGATCAAGAGGAAGGTACCTCAGGATATGAATCAGATTCTGAATCTGATGATGACGCAGAAGAGGTAATGGCTAAACTTACCAAAGAAGAACTTATAAAAGTTTTAACAGAAGTTCTTAAAAGTTATAACAATATCAAACTCAAATACAAGAAGCTGAAAAGCAATCTTGAATCTGAGATTGATCTTCTGAAGACAGAACTTGTTGAGCAAAAAGAAATCAATCTGAAAATCAAAAATGACCTTGAAATAACTCAACAAGAATCTGAATCTGAGACTAAGTCATGTGAAAACATTTTAGAAAAATATGACTCTAGCTTTCAGAGATTTCTTACTAAGAGCATAGACAGAAGCAAGATGGCTTCTATGATCTATGGTGTTAGTGGAAACAACAGAAGAGGTATTGGATATGAATCTTCATCTGGAAGCAATCCAAAATCTGTTGACAAACTTTTCATCAAGAAGACACCTCTGTATTCTCAATTTAAATTTGGTCACTTAAATGACATTAAACACACAAGCTCTGAGAAGAATACTTATGTGTTTAAACCCAAGGCAAGTCAGAATAAACATTATGTTGAAAAATAGAAGTTTAGACAAACCTACAAACCAAGTAACCCCAAAGGACCCAAGAAGATCTGGGTACCTAAAAACAAAATAATTCCTGTTGCAGATGTTCTTAGCAGCAAGGTCAGGACGCCAATCATGGTACCTGGACTCTGGATGCTCACGACACATGACAGGAGAAAAGTCTATGTTCCAAAGCCTGGAACTTAGATCTGGAGGTGACGTGAAGTTTGGAGGGAACCAGAAGGGCAAGATCATTGGATCTGGCACTATTGGAAATGATAAACTTTCCTCTATTACTAATGTTTTACTTGTTGAAGGGTTAAAACATAATTTATTGTCCATAAGTCAATTAAGTGACAATGGTTATGATATTACCTTTAATCAAAAATGTTGTAAAGCTATTAGTCAAAAGGATGGCTCTATCCTATTTAGTGGTAAGAGGAAAAACAACATTTATAAAATAAATCTTTCAGAACTTAAAGTTCAAAATGTTAAATGCCTCTTGTCTGTTAATGAAGAGCAATGGGTCTGGCACAGAAGATTGGGCCATATTAATATGAGACATATATCTCAGATTAATAAACTTAAACTTGTCAGAGGACTCCCTAATCTGAAGTTCACTTCAGATGCTCTTTGTGAAGCATGCCAGAAAGGGAAGTTTTCAAAAACATCTTTCAAATCAAAAAATGTTGTTTCTACTTCTAAACCACTAGAATTACTTCATATTGATCTGTTTGGACCAGTGAAAACTGCATCCATCAGAGGCAAGAAGTATGGATTAGTCATTGTTGATGACTTTAGTAGATGGACATGGGTAAAGTTCTTAAAACACAAGGATGAGTCACATTCTGTGTTCTTTGACTTCTGCAAGCAAGTCCAGAATGAAAAGAATTTCAAAATTATAAAAGTCAGAAGTGATCATGGTGGTGAATTTGAAAATAAATATTTTGAAAAATATTTTTCTGAAAATGGCATTGCTCATGATTTTTCCTGTCCTAGAACTCCACAACAGAATGGGGTTGTAGAGAGGAAAAACAGAACTCTGCAAGAAATGGCCAGAACCATGATCAATGAGACAAATCTGGCAAAACATTTTTGGGCAGAAGCAATCAACACAGCCTGTTACATTCAGAACAGAGTGTCTGTTAGACCTCTTCTGAAGAAGACTCCTTATGAACTGTGGAAGAACAAAAAGCCCAACATTTCATATTTTCATCCTTTTGGATGTATTTGCTATATGTTAAACACTAAGGAAAATCTGAGCAAGTTTGATTCCAAAGCACATAAGTGTTTCATGCTTGGATATTCTGAACGCTCTAAAGGCTACAGAGTATACAACACTGAGACACAAATTGTGGAAGAATCCATTCATGTCAGATTTGATGATAAGCTTGGCTCTGAAAAGCCAAAGCAGTTTGATAACTCTGCAGATAGGGAAGTAGTCTTTATTGACTCTGAAGTTCCAGAAGCAGACAAAATTCAAGTAAAGGAACCAGAAGCAACTCCAGATGCTACTCCTTTAACTTCTCAGATGAATAATCTAAACATTTCTGAAGAGTCAACTATTAGAGGATCATCATCCAGAATTAAAGCTTCTCATCCAGAGGATGTCATTATTGGAAAGAAGGATGATCCCATCAGAACAAGATCCTTTCTAAGATCATCTGAAGCATCACTATTTGGACTAGTGTCAAAAATTGAACCATCTTCTGTAGATGAAGCTCTGCAAGACAATGATTGGATTATTGCCATGCACGAAGAGCTAAATCAATTCAGCAGAAATGATGTATGGGATCTAGTTCAAAGACCTCAAGGATTCAATATAATTGGTACAAAATGGGTCTTCAGAAATAAGCTAAATGAGAAAGGAGAAGTTGAGAGGAATAAGGCAAGGCTGGTTGCTCGAGGGTACAGTCAGCAAGAAGGTATTGATTACACTGAGACATATGCTCCAGTGGCAAGGTTAGAATCTATACGCCTTCTTATTTCATTTGCTGCATAAAATAACATTACTCTGTATCAGATGGATGTTAAAAGTGCATTTCTTAATGGTATTATAGAAGAAGAGGTTTATGTCCACCAACCTCCTGGTTTTGAAAATGAAAATTTTCCAGATCATGTCTTCAAATTAAAGAAATCTCTATATGGTTTAAAACAAGCTCCCAGAGCTTGGTATAAGAGATTGAGCAATTTTCTTCTGGAGAAGAATTTCATCAGAGGAAAAGTGGATACAACACTCTTTTGTAAATCAATTAAGAAAGATCTTCTAATTTTCCAAATTTATGTAGATGATATTATTTTTGGATCAACAAATATTATGCTTGGAAAGGAGTTTGCTACATGTATGCAGGCAGAGTTTGAAATGAGCATGATGGGAGAACTCAGATTCTTTCTAGGAATCCAAGTTAATCAAACTCCAGAGTGCACCTACATACATCAGACAAAATATGTTACAAAACTTCTGAAGAAATTTAACATGTCTGACAGCAAGCTGGCAAAGACACCAATGCATCCTACTAGCTCACTTGGCAAGGAAGAGGTAAGTAAGAAAGTAGAACAGAAGCTCTACAGAGGTATGATTGGCTCTCTTCTTTATCTTACTGCTTCTAGACCTGACATATTGTTCAGTGTTTGCCTGTGTGCTAGATTCCAATCAGATCCTAGAGAATCACACTTGACAGCTGTCAAGAGGATTCTAAGGTATCTGAAAGGTACTTCTAATGTGGGTTTGTGTTACAGAAAATCTGATGATTTCAAATTAGTTGGATTCTATGATGCTGACTACGCTGGAGACAGAGTGGAAAGAAAAAGTACTTCTGGAAGTTGTCAATTTCTAGGAAGAAATCTAATCTCCTGGTACAACAAGAAGCAACCCACAATTGCACTTTCAACCACAGAGGCTGAATACATTGCTGCTGCTGGATGTAGCACGCAGATGCTCTGGATGAAGAGTCAACTAGAAGATTATCAAATTTTTGAAAGTAACATTTCTATATTTTGTGATAATACTTCTGCTATATGAAGGTGAGATAATACTTAGAAGGGGGGGGGGGGGGTTGAATAAGTATGGAAAATTAAGACTTGAAAATAATCACACAATTATTTTTATCCTGGTTCGTTTAACAACTACTCCAGTCCACCCTTCCAGAGTGATTTTCCTTTCTCAACAAGGACTTAATACACTATTAAATCAAACTGATTACAATAGTATCACCTAAGAACGACAGTTCTTAGTCTTCTCAAGAGCTACTGATTCTAACTGAATCCTCTTAAGGAATATCCTTTACAAACAATGTAAATTAAATACAAGAGTTTTTAATGCTTCTATAAAGCTTTTATCACAACAGTGATTTTTCTCTTAAGTTTAAGTACAATGAGATTCTATGAAGAATAAGAATGAGAGCTTTTAGAATATTATGATTTCTTTTCAGCAAGTGTGTAACTGAATAATGAAGTGAAGATCTCCTTTTATAGGCAGCTGAACCATGCAAGCTGAACGTTGAAAAGAGAGTCCCAAAAGGTCTGAGCCTTTTTGTCTTCACATCAACTGACCTTTCCTTGAAATAGATGGCACAGAAAAATCCTTTTTTTCTGTGTAAGTGTGTCTAGCACAAATAAGGAAAGAGACGTTGAATAGTTCCAACGGATATATTCTTGAAAATACTTCTTCAGTTTCAGCAAGTTCTTCAGAGTCTGAATGGATCAGAATCTTCTAATGAGATTCAGAACTAGCTGTATCAGAGTCTTCTGCAGCGTGTGTGCTTCTAGCGTGTTGATCATCAGAGCATTTTGACACAGAACTTCAGTACTTGGCAGCGTAGGTACTTTCAGAAACTTCTGTGGACTAATGCTTTGAAAAAACTCTTCAATCAATATTCTTCTATACTTCTGATGCTTCAGCTTCAGATGCTTCTGACTATCTTCAGATGCTTCTGATTATCTTCAGATGCTTCTGACTCAGAATGTTCTGGAGCTTCTTTCTTCAGATCCTTCTGGAGACTACGCTCAGGATCTTCTGTGAGGACCAAACAGATTCTTCTGTAAGGTGCATCTGGCGCTTCAGAGTCAGAATAACTTCTTGTATTCAAGGCAGATTTGCTTCTAGAGAGTTAATATAATTTCAATCTGCAGTAAAACTCTCAAACAAATTTTAGAGTATATAATTCTTAAATATAAATTTCCTAACAGTTATCATCAAAACAAAGAGTAATTATTAAGAACCAATCTGTGTTCTAACAATCTCCCCCTTTTTGATGATGACAAAAAGTATCAGAAATTTTATTTAATTGAACATAAAGAATTATAACTCCCCCTGAGATGATGAATCTCCCCCTGAGTTAAATATGAAAAAGGAATAGAAACTTCCCTTTTTATCTTGAGTAATCTTCAGAGTCAAATCTTGTTTGTCTTTGTAGTAATTAAGGGTCAAAATATCTTGCAGATATGAGATTCAGAGTTTGATAAAAAAAATGATCTGAGAGACTCAGAGATCCTTTTATAGAGTGTTCTTATCAAATGTTCTGAAATGGTCAATTTAGATATTAGAAAGAGTAGATATGTCTGAAGATTCGTTCTAGAGAAATTATATTAAATAGTTCAGATCTTTATTTTCTCCCCCTTTTTTGTCATAAGCAAAAAGTAAAAACTTTTAATAAAGACAATTAAAAAGAACATGAAACAGATAATTCAATGGAGAATAACAAACTGATTCATTTATCATAACAGAGCAAGAGTACATTGGAAAATATCAGAAGATATAACAAGAACATTCAGATGCAAAACAACAGATGCACAAACATAAGAAGAAAAATCTAAGAGTGTTTTGACAAAAGCATCTTCAATAGGTCTGTGATCTCAGATGATGATTGCTCTTGCTTTGACATCCACTTAGTCATTGTCTCATTCTTCTCATCTTGTTTAGACATCCACTCTGACATGTCCTCAGATTTCTTGTCTTGCTTCGCCATCCAAGATCTTATTTCAGATTGACCAGCTTCCAGAGCAGCAATCTTGTCTCCCAGATCTGGATTTTCTGTCTTTATCTCTGATGAAGAAGATGGAGGTTCTGCAGCCTGAACAGAGTCAATTGCCATAGGTTCTGGAGATCCTGAAGAGGGTTCTACCAGAGTCATAGTCAATGCATTGGCAGTTGGTTCTGGTGGAGAAGGAGGAGGAGCATCCAAACAAAGCAGAGGTTCAGTCTTGTTGACAATCCAGAATTGAGTTCTTTCAGCTCTGAGCTTGGCATCATCAGAACAGATGTTCTTCAGATTAGAAGCTACAGTGTTGAATCTATTGACAAAACCTTTCCAAATGATGTCAGTCTCATTTGCATCCATAGTTTCAGAGCTCTTCTGGACAGTACCTAAAGACATCTGTATTTCTTGCAAAAACGTTTGAAATAAATGATCAATATTAAGTCTGGGTGGTGGTTTAAGCAAGGTTTCCAGAGTCATCTGTTTAGGTTTGGGAGTTGGTGGTATCAGTGATTTTGAGATGGAAATCAGAGGAGGGGGAACATATGGAATGAATGGAATTTCTGGTTTTTGAGGTAAGGATCTGTTTAAAGCATTAATCAGATTTGGTTGAGGTCTTGTGCATGGGTAAACAACATCAAAAGATGCATTGGAGTATGGTATGAAAGCAGAGTTTGATGGTTTATCAGATGCAACTGTGTTATCAGATGCAGGATGCAGAGCTGAAACAGCAACTTTACCAAATGTAGCAGATATGGTGGCTAAGGATCCTTCATTGTTCAAAGATTGAATATATGAAAGGATTACAGATGGAAGGGCCTGTCTGAGTTTTGGTTTCAGAGGTTCCAAAGGTTCAGAAGGCTCAACTCTATCATAAAAATCTTTTAGTTTGAAACCATAAGATAAATTATGATAAAGAGAAGACACTTGGGCACAAGATATTCCAGATGATGAGGGATTGGAAGTGGGAACAATCATCTCAGATGAAGTTGCAGGTGGAGGCATAGGGTCTGGAATGGTAGTTTTAGCAGGTAAGGTTGATTCAGGTTCAGGTTCAGGTTCATGTACAGGATATTTGTCAGATGGATTAATCAGAAAATCAGGATGAATTTCTGATTCTGATGAGTTGGAGGATGTTGTAGGTGTACAAGAGGTAGAAGAAACTTGAAACACTGTTTTTAATGGAGTGATGTCAAGAACTTCTGTCTCAGGGATATGAGATGGTTCTGAAGGGGTATCAGATGGTTGTGATGGTGGTTCTGATGAAACAGGAGCAGAAGTTACTTTAGTGGGTTCAGAAGTAACAGGTGCTACAGGTTCAGAAGATGGAGTATTTGATGGTGGTATGACAGAGTCTTTTACTGGTTGATTTTCTGTGGTTTGTTTTTCTGGATGATCAGAAGTTTTTGGTTGATTTTCTGTTTGTGGTTGAGCAGAGTTTTGTTTATCAGAATTTTGATTAAGTTCTGATGGTTGTGATTCTGTTGGTTGTGGTTCTGATGGTGATGGACGTGGAATGAAGTGTTTGATGTGTATTTTGGGTTGAGGTGGTTTTGATACAGAAGCAGTGGGTTGTTTTTGAGGTGAGACAGAACTAGGGGCAGCAACAGATGTTGTTTGAGTGACAGGTGGTTTGGGAACAGACTTAATAGATGAATCATTAATAACAACATTTTTAGAAATAACAGAAGTTTTAGTACCTTTAAGTTTAATCCTCTTAGCAGATGCAGAGGCAGCTTCTCCAGAATCCTTTTTCTTTAAAAGATCCTTGGGTTTCTCAGCAATCTTAGCCTTCTTCTGGACAGGTTCAGATTCTGCTGCAGGCTGAGACCTTCTCCTCTGAAGTGGAACTTCTTCTTCTTCTTCTCCTGCATCTGGCAGTGGTTGCTTGACAAGTTGAAACACATTTGCTGGAACAGGCACTCCTTCCTTTTTGCATTCCTCTATATACATCAGAACAATATGTCTAGGTTCTTCAGCAAAGAATAGAGGAAAGTCAGATACTGGAACCCTCTTATTCAAATCAGACATATTTAACCTCTTTGGAGCAGTAGTAAGTTCATCTACAATCTTGAGTCTCAGAAGGCTTTTAGCATTCAGAGGCTTTCCCATAATGAACTCTAATTCTTCTGTAACACCAGCATCATACAGAGCAGCCACTAAACCATTTTCAGTGAGAAGATTTGAGAGCAACCTTCCAAAAGGTATCCAAGTCCTGATCTTCTGGACTTTTTCTTTCACAGATTCTCTGGATGCATTGATGTGATTCCACAGATGCATGAACAGAATGTAAGGAAGATCTACCTTGTTGCTCTGACTAAGGCAGTACATAAAATAGATCTGTTCATTGTTGACATAATCTGGGGAATTTGTTGACTTTCTGTGATGTATGCATCCCATGAAGATCTTGGCCCAGATCTTGTAATCAGGCTTCAGATCTTTGAATCTGTTAGAGGCTTGTCCAGCAGTCATAACTTCATCATAAACTTCATCCATATCCACACGCCCAGCTGGCAGGTGGGAAACACCATCTATTTCTTCATAACCAATTAGTCTTCTAATCAGATCCTCTGTGATGATAATCTCCTTTCCCAGCACAGATGATAAAATAAACTTGGGATACACAGATGCATGAATCCAGAATTCCTTAACAAGCAGAGGGTAAACTGGTCCAAACAGTCTATCAAAGTATTTCACCCAACCTTGAGCTCTAACAATGGATCGAAAATCAAACCCATTGTCAGCCAGAGAATCAAATTCAACCATGGATTTACACAACACTTCTAATTTATCAACAGGTGTGAGGAGAGTTCTCTTTGGAGGAGTATATGGAACAACACCTAGGTTATCTGAAGTCACAGCAGCCATTGTGGATTGAAACTGTGCAGTTGTTGATGAAGAAGACGCCATTGAAGAATGCTTTTTAACACACTTAGGTTTTGAGTTCTTATGCAGAGAGAACAATAGATGAAAACGCATGTAAATTCTGAGAGTGAAAAGTGTGAAAGTGAATACACAACAAGTATTTATACTAATCACATAGACACACCAAAAGACAAAAAGAACGCACGTTTGATCAGCATTAAATGAAGAGAATAAAATCATTTCAAATAATAAATGCTTCTGACAATTTTGGGGGGAAAACCAAGATATTTACTATTCAAATTTCACCTCAAACGTCTTTTCAGTTGTGAACACGCCACCTCTTCAGATTTTGTGTGACACGTGTTTGCTTGCATGCTGTTCTGAATTCTCTCAAGAAATGAAACGTTAGCCAACGTTCAGATCTTCTAAAGATGATTAGTTCAGATTTTCACATCAGAAATATTAATCAGAATAGAATGAATGAACAGAAGAAATACTTCAGATGAATTAAGCATTTTTGCATCTGGAACAATTTGCTTCTGATAAATATCATTCTGGACAAAAATCCATACCAATATTTTTCAGAATAAAATTGAATCTATCTTCAACAAGGGGTTTTGTAAAAATATCTGCCCATTGATGATCTGTATCAACAAAGGCTAAATTTATGATTCCCTTCTGAACATAGTCTCTGATGAAATGATGCTTAATTTCTATATGTTTTGCCTTAGAATGTAAAATGGGATTCTTGGACAAACATATAGCAGAAGTATTATCATAAAAGATAGAAATGTTACTCTCAAAAATTTGATAATCTTCTAGTTGACTTTTCATCCAGAGCATCTGCGTGCTACATCCAGCAGCAGCAATGTATTCAGCCTCTGTGGTTGAAAGTGCAATTGTGGGTTGCTTCTTGCTGTACCAGGAGATTAGATTTCTTCCTAGAAATTGACAACTTCCAGAAGTACTTTTCTTTCCACTCTGTCTCCAGCATAGTCAGCATCACAGAATCCAACTAATTTGAAATCATCAGATTTTCTGTAACACAAACCCACATTAGAAGTACCTTTCAGATACCTTAGAATCCTCTTGACATCTGTCAAGTGTGATTCTCTAGGATCTGATTGGAATCTAGCACACAGATAAACACTGAACAATATGTCCGGTCTAGAAGCAGTAAGATAAAGAAGAGAACCAATCATACCTCTGTAGAGCTTCTGGTCTACTTTCTTACTTACCTCTTCTTTGCCAAGTGAGCTAGTAGGATGCATTGGAGTCTTTGCCACCTTGCTGTCAGACATGTTGAATTTCTTCAGAAGTTTTTTAACATACTTTGTCTGATGTATGTAGGTGCATTCTGGAGTTTGATTAACTTGGATTCCTAAAAAGAATCTGAGTTCTCCCATCATGCTCATTTCAAATTCATCCTGCATACATGTAGCAAACTCCTTTCCAAGCATAATATTTGTTGATCCAAAAATAATATCATCTACATAAATTTGGCAAATAAGAAGATCTTTCTTTATAGTTTTACAAAATAGAGTTGTATCCAATTTGCCTCTGATAAAATTCTTCTCCAGAAGAAAATTACTCAATCTCCCATACCAAGCTCTGGGAGCTTGTTTTAATCCATATAGAGATTTCTTTAATTTGAAAACATGATCTGGAAATTTTTCATTTTCAAAACCAGGAGGTTGGTGGACATAAATTTCTTCTTCTATAATACCATTAAGAAAGGCACTTTTAACATCCATCTGATACAGAGTGATGTTATTCTGTGCAGCAAAGGAAATAAGAAGGCGTATAGATTCTAACCTTGCCACTGGAGCATATGTCTCAGTGTAATCAATACCTTCTTGCTGACTGTATCCTTGAGCAACCAGCCTTTCCTTATTCCTCTCAACTTCTCCTTTCTCATTTAGTTTATTTCTGAAGACCCATTTTGTACCAATAATATTAAATCCTTGAGGTCTTTGAACTAGATCCCATACATCATTTCTGCTGAATTGGTTAAGCTCTTCTTGCATGGCAATAATCCAATCATTGTCTTGCAGAGCTTCTTCTACAGAAGATGGTTCAATTTCTGACACTAGTCCAAATAGTGATGCTTCAGATGATCTAAGAAAAGATCTTGTTCTGATGGGATCATCCTTCTTTCCAATAATGACATCCTCTGGATGAGAAGCTTTAATTCTGGATGATGATCCTCTGATAGTTGACTCTTCAGAAATTTTTAGATTATTCATCTGAGAAGTTAAGGGAGTAGCATCTGGAGTTGCTTCTGGTTCCTTCACTTGACGTTTGTCTGCTTCTGGTACTTCAGAGTCAATAAAGACTACTTCCCTATCTGTAGAGTTATCAACCTGCTTTGGCTTTTCAGAGCCAAGCTTATCATCAAATCTGACATGAATGGATTCTTCCACAATCTGTGTCTCAGTGTTGTATACTCTGTAGCCTTTAGAGCGTTCAGAATATCCAAGCATGAAACACTTCTGTGCTTTGGAATCAAACTTGCCCAGATTTTCCTTAGTGTTTAACATATAACAGATACATCCAAAAGGATGAAAATAAGAAATGTTGGGCTTTTTGTTCTTCCACAATTCATAAGGAGTCTTCTTCAAAAGAGGTCTGACAGATACTCTGTTCTGAATGTAGCATGCTGTATTGATTGCTTCTGCCCAAAAATGTTTTGCCAGATTTGTCTCATTGATCATGGTTCTGGCCATTTCTTGCAAAGTTCTGTTTTTCCTCTCTACAACCCCATTCTGTTGTGGAGTTCTAGGACAGAAAAAATCATGAGCAATGCCATTTTCAGAAAAATATTTTTCAAAATATTTATTTTCAAATTCACCACCATGATCACTTCTGACTTTTATAATTTTGAAATTCTTTTCATTCTGGACTTGCTTGCAGAAGTCAAAGAACACAGAATGTGACTCATCCTTGTGTTTTAAGAACTTTACCCATGTCCATCTGCTAAAGTCATCAACAATGACCAATCCATACTTCTTGCCTCTGATGGATGCAGTTTTCACTGGTCCAAACAGATCAATATGAAGTAGTTCTAATGGTTTAGAGGTAGAAACAACATTTTTTTTTGATTTGAAAGATGTTTTTGAAAACTTCCCTTTCTGGCATGCTTCACAAAGAGCATCTGAAGTGAACTTCAGATTAGGGAGTCCTCTGACAAGATTAAGTTTATTAATCTGAGATATACGTCTCATATTAATATGGCCCAATATTTTGTGCCAGACCCATTGCTCTTCATTCACAGATAAGAGGCATTTAACATTTTGAACTTTAAGTTCTGAAAGATTTATTTTATAAATGTTGTTTTTCCTCTTACCACTAAATAGGATAGAGCCATCCTTCTGACTAATAGCTTTACAACATTTTTGATTAAAAGTTATATCATAACCATTGTCACTTAATTGACTTATGGACAATAAGTTATGTTTTAACCCTTCAACAAGTAAAACATTAGTAATGGAGGGAAGTTTACCATTTCTAATTGTGCCAGATCCAATGATCTTGCCCTTCTGGTTCCCTTCAAACTTCACGTCCCCTCCAGATCTAAGTTCCAGGCTTTGGAACATAGACTTTTCTCCTGTCATGTGTCGTGAGCATCCAGAGTCCAGGTACCATGATTGGTGTCCTGACCTTGCTGCTAAGAACATCTGCAACAGGAATTATTTTGTTTTTAGGTACCCAGATCTTCTTGGGTCCTTTGGGGTTAGTTGGTTTGTAGGTTTGTCTAAACTTCTGTTTTGCAACATAATGTTTATTCTGACTTGCCTTAGGTTTAAACACATAAGTACTCTTCTCAGAGCTTGTGTGTTTAATGTCATTCAAGTGACCAAATTTGAATTGAGAATACAGAGGTGTCTTCCTGATGAAAAGTTTGTCAACAGGTTTTGGATTGCTTCCAGATGAAGACTCATATCCAATGCCTCTTCTGTTGTTTCCACTAACACCATAGATCATGGAAGCCATCTTGCTTCTGTCTATGCTCTTAGTGAGAAATTTCTGAAAACTAGAGTCATATTTTTCTAAAATATTTTCACATGACTTAGTCTCAGATTCAGATTCTTGTTGAGTTCTATCAAAGTCATTTTTAATTTTTAAATTTATTTCTTTCTGCTCAACAAGTTCTGTTTTCAGAAGATCAATCTCAGATTCAAGATTGCTTTTCAGCTTCTTGTATTTGAGTTTGATGTTGTTATAACTTTTAAGAACTTCTGTTAAAACTTTAATGAGTTCTTCTTTGGTAAGTTTAGCCATTACCTCTTCTGCATCATCATCAGATTCAGATTCTGATTCATATCCTGAGGTACCTTCCTCTTGATCCTCTGTCCTGGCCATCAGTGCAACGTTTTCACATTCTTCTTCTGATTTAGAAGATGATTCACACTCATCTGAGTCATCCCATGTTGCCATCAGAACCTTCTTCTTTTTGTTGAACTCCTTCTTAGGTTTTTCTTTCAGAAGTTTGGGGCAGTCATTTTTGTAGTGCCCAGGTTCTTTGCACTCATAGCACACCACTTCTTTCTTGGCAGATCTTCTGTGACTAGAAGATTCCTTTCTGTTGTCAGATCTTCTGAAGTTGTTGAACTTCTTTCCCTTGTGCTTCCAGAGTTTGTTAATCCTTCTGGACAGCATGGATAACTCATCTTCTTCTTCAGAAGAAGACTCTTCAGAGCTTTCTTGAATGACCTGCAAAGCTTTAGCAGTTTTGTTAGATTTTAATGCTACAGATTTACCTTTATCTTTCTTCTGAGGTTCATCTTCCTCAAGCTCAATCTCATGGCTCCTCAGTGAGCTGATGAGTTCTTTTAGAGAGATCTTGTTCAGATCTTTGGCCATCTTCAGGGCAGTCACCATTGGTCTCCATCTGATGGGCAGACTTCTGATGATTTTCTTTACAAGATCTGACGTGGAATATCCCTTGTCCAGAACTTTCAGCCCAGCAGTGAGTATCTGGAATCTGGAGAACATGGCTTCAACAGATTCAGAGTCTTCCATTTTGAAAGCCTCATACTTCTGGATCAGAGCCAGAGCTTTTGTCTCCTTAACTTGAGAATTTCCCTCATGAGTCATTTTAAGGGATTCAAACATATCAAAAGTTGTCTCCCTGTTTGTGATTTTCTCATACTCTGTATGTGAAATAGCATTCAGTAATATGGTTCTGGCTTTATGGTGATTTCTGAAGTCTTTCTTCTGAGAATCTGTCATAGATTTTCTGTCAATCTTTTGCCATCCCCATCTGTGGGATGTACATATCCATCTATGACAAGATCCCATAGATCAGCATCATATCCCAGGAAAAAACTCTCAATTCTGTCTTTCCAGTAATCAAATTTTTCTCCATCAAACATTGGAGGTTTGGTGCTGATCCTATCCCTCTCTTCATATTTATTGTTAATATTTGACATTGAATTATCAGCCATGATAACAAATAAATATATTTATCAAAGTATATCTCTCTGGATCTTTACTGACATTGTTAAGTGATAGCACACTCAGAACCGGAGCTCTGATGCCAACTGAAGGTGAGATAATACTTAGAAAGGGGGGGTTGAATAAGTATGGAAAATTAAGACTTGAAAATAATCACACAATTATTTTTATCCTGGTTCGTTTAACAACTACTCCAGTCCACCCTTCCAGAGTGATTTGCCTTTCTCAACAAGGACTTAATCCACTATTAAATCAAACTGATTACAATAGTATCACCTAAGAACAACAGTTCTTAGTCTTCTCAAGAGCTACTGATTCTAACTGAATCCTCTTAAGGAATATCCTTTACAAACAATGTAAATTAAATACAAGAGTTTTTAATGCTTCTATAAAGCTTTTATCACAACAGTGATTTTTCTCTTAAGTTTAAGTACAATGAGATTCTATGAAGAATAAGAATGAGAGCTTTTAGAATATTATGATTTCTTTTCAGCAAGTGTGTAACTGAATAATGAAGTGAAGATCTCCTTTTATAGGCAGCTGAACCATGCAAGCTGAACGTTGAAAAGAGAGTCCCAAAAGGTCTGAGCCTTTTTGTCTTCACATCAACTGACCTTTCCTTGAAATAGATGGCACAGAAAAATCCTTTTTGTCTGTGTAAGTGTGTCTAGCACAAATAAGGAAAGAGACGTTGAATAGTTCCAACGGATATATTCTTGAAAATACTTCTTCAGTTTCAGCAAGTTCTTCAGAGTCTGAATGGATCAGAATCTTCTAATGAGATTCAGAACTAGCTGTATCAGAGTCTTCTGCAGCGTGTGTGCTTCTAGCGTGTTGATCATCAGAGCATTTTGACACAGAACTTCAGTACTTGGCAGCGTAGGTACTTTCAGAAACTTCTGTGGACTAATGCTTTGAAAAAACTCTTCAATCAATATTCTTCTATACTTCTGATGCTTCAGCTTCAGATGCTTCTGACTATCTTCAGATGCTTCTGATTATCTTCAGATGCTTCTGACTCAGAATGTTCTGGAGCTTCTTTCTTCAGATCCTTCTGGAGACTACGCTCAGGATCTTCTGTGAGGACCAAACAGATTCTTCTGTAAGGTGCATCTGGCGCTTCAGAGTCAGAATAACTTCTTGTATTCAAGGCAGATTTGCTTCTAGAGAGTTAATATAATTTCAATCTGCAGTAAAACTCTCAAACAAATTTTAGAGTATATAATTCTTAAATATAAATTTCCTAACAGTTATCATCAAAACAAAGAGTAATTATTAAGAACCAATCTGTGTTCTAACACTATATGTTTGTCCAAGAATCCCATTTTACATTCTAAGGCAAAACATATAGAAATTAAGCATCATTTCATCAGAGACTATGTTCAGAAGGGAATCATAAACTTAGCCTTTGTTGATACAGATCATCAATGGGCAGATATTTTTACAAAACCCCTTGTTGAAGATAGATTCAATTTTATTCTGAAAAATATTGGTATGAATTTTTGTCCAGAATGATATTTATCAGAAGCAAATTTTTACAGATGCAAAAATGCTTAATGCTCTGAAGTATTTCTTCTGTTTGCTTATTTTATTCTGATCAATATTCCTTTTGTGAATCTCTGAACTAACAATCTTTAGAAGATCTGAACGTTGGCTAACGTTTCATTTCTTAAGAGAATTCAGAACACATGCAAGCAAACACGTGTCACACCAAATCTAAAGAGGTGGTGTGTACATAACTGAAGAGACGTTTGAGGTGAAGTTTGAATAGTGAGAATCTTGATTTTTCCCCCAAATTGTCAGAAGCAATTAATGTTTTGAAATGATTATTATTCTCTTCATTTAATGCTTGTTAAAACGTGCAATTTCTGATTGTTGATATGCCTAAGTGTTTTAGTATGAATACATGACTTGTATTCACTTTCACACTTTTCACACTCTCAGAAATTACATGCGCTTTCATCTCATCTTTTCTTTGCATAAAAACCCTAAACCTAAGCGTTTGACAAAGCATTCTTCAATGGCAACTTCATCATCAACAGCTGCTCAATTTCAATCTTCTATGGCTGATGTAACTTCAGAAAACATGGGTGTTGCTCCCTATTCTCCTCCCAAAAGAACTCTTCTAACGCCTGTTGATAAGTTGGATATTCTATGTGAATCCATGGTAGAGTTTGACTCTCTTGCAGAAAATGGGTTTGAGTTTCGTTCCATCATTGGAGCTCAAGGATGGGTTAAATATTTTGATAGGCTCTTTGGACCAGTTTACCCCCTCCTTGTGAAAGAATTCTGGATTCATGCATCAGTTTACCCCAAGTTCATCTTATCTTCTGTGCTGGGAAAAGAAATTATTATCACAGAAGATCTGATAAGAAAATTAATTGGATATGAAGAAACAGATGGTGTTTCCCACTTGCCAGCTGGGCGTGTGGACATGGATGAGGTATATGAAGAAGTAATGACTGCTGGTCAAGCTTCTAACAAATTCAAGGATCTGAAGCCTGACTACAAGATCTGGGCCAAGATCTTCATGGGATGCATCCACCATAGGAAGTCAACTAATTCTCCAGACTATGTCAATAATGAACAGCTATATTTCATGTATTGCCTTAGTCAGAGTACCAAGGTAGATCTTCCATACATTCTTTTTATGCATCTGTGGAACCATATCAATGCATCTAGAGAGTATGTGAAAGAGAAAGGACAGAAGATCAGAACTTGGATCCCCTTTGGAAGGTTGATCTCAGATCTTCTTACTGAGAATGGTTTGGTCACTGCTCTGTACGCTGCTGGAGTTACAGAGGAATTAGAATTTATAATGGGAAAGCCTCTGAATGCTAAAAGTCTTCAGAGACTCAAAATTTTTGATGAACTCACAACAGCTCCCAAGAAGCTGAATGTGTTAGAATTGAATAAGAGGGTTCCTGTAGATGAATTTCCTTTATTCTTTGCTGAAGAGCCCAAACATATAGTGGTTATGTATATTGATGAATGCAAGAAGGAAGGAAAACTTGTTCCTGCTAATGTGATTCAGCTAGCTAGACAACCACTACCAGATGCAGGAGAAGAAGAAGCACAACTCCAGAGGAAAAGGACTCAGCCTGTAGAAGAATATGAACCTGCTCAGAAGAAGGTCAAGATTGCTGAGAAGCCAAAGAAGCTCTTGAAGAGAAAAGAATCTGAAGAAGCTGCTTCTGTACCTACCAAGAGGATCAAAATAAAAGGTACTAAATCTTCTGTATCTTCTGCAAAACTTGTTATTAATGATTCTAATGTTAAGTCTGTCCCAAAACCACCTTCAACACAAACCACTTCTGTTAATGCTCCTAGTTCCATTTCACCACAAAAACAAACACCTGTTCCAACTCAAACAACAACACAAACAACAACACCAACAGTTTCTGTACCAAAATCCTCTCAACCTAAAATCCATATCAAACAGTTTGTTCCACGAACACAACCATCAGAACAACAACCATCAGATCAACTACCACAACAATATGTTCAACAACAATCCTCTGAACATCCAGAGAAACAACAACAAGAATCTCAACCAGATAAAGCCTCTGACAATCCACCATCAAATAATCCACCTTCTGAACCCATTGCACCTGTTACTTTTGAACCTACAAAAGTAACTTATGTTCCCATTTCATCAGACCCAATAACTATTCCCTCTGATTCACCCATCTCAGAACAACCATACAAACCATCTGAAATTCCTTCAGAACCTCACATCCCTGAGACAAAAGTTCTTGATGTCACACCACTAAAAACGGTGTTTCAAGTATCTTCTACCTCCTGTACACCAACCACATCTTCTAACTCCTCAGAATCAGAAATCTATCCAGATTTTCTTATCTCTCCTTCTGACAAATACTCTGAGATAAACCAACCTGAACCTACCATACCTTCAAAAACTCTCATTCCAGATCCTATTCCTCCACCTGCACCATCTTCTGAGATATTAATACCCAATTCCAATCCAACATCTTCTATATCTTGTGCCCAAGTATCATCTTTATTTCATAATCTGTCTTATGGTTTCAAACTGAAATACTTTTATGACAGAGTTGAACCTTCTGACCCCATCAACCCTCTGAAACCAAAATCCACAATGATCCTTCCATCTGTGATTCTTGATTACTTAAAATCTATGTCAGATGTAGAACCTTTAGCAACCATATCATGTTCTGCCAAATCTGATAAAGCAGTTGTTTCAGCTCTGCAAATTACATCTGATAACACTGCTGCATCTGTTGAACCACCAAAATCTGCTTTCAAACCCTACTCAAATGCACCTTTTGATGTAGTTACCCCTCACAGAAGAGCAAAACCTCATTTGCTTAATGCTTTAATAAGATCTAAAGAAAAAGCTCCTGAGATACCTTTCATTCCATATTATCCCCCTCCTCTGATTTCCATCCAAAAATCACTTTTTCCACCAACTCCCCAACCTAAACCTGTAACTCTAGTAACTTTGTTACGTCCAAAGCCCAGACTTAATGTTGATCATTTATTTCAAACATTTTTGCAATAAATACAGATGTATTTAGGTACTGTTCAGAAGAAATGCTTAGCAACAATGGATGCCAAAGAATCTGACATCATCTGGAATGGATTCATCAACAGATTCAACTCTGTAGCTTCAAATCTGAAGAACGTCTGTTCTGATGATGCACAACTCAGATTTGCTGAGGCTGCAAGGACTCTATTCTGGACTATCAACAAATCTGAACCTCTGCTTCGTTTAGATGCTCCTCCACCATCAACAGAATCTACTGATAATGCATTGGCTATGACTCTGGTAGACCCTTCTTCCAATTCCAATGCTCCAGAATCTACAGAACCAATGGAAATTGACTCTGTTCAGGCTACAGAACCTCATCATAATTCTTCATCTGAGATAAAGAAAGAACACCCAGATTTTGAAGATAAGATTGCTGCTCTGGAAGCTGGACAGTCAGAGATCAAATCCTGGATGGCTAAGCAGGATAAGAAGTTTGAGGATATGACAGAATGGATGTCAAAGCAAGATGAAAAGAATGAAACTATGACTAAGTGGATGTCCAAGCAAGAGCAATCATCCTCTGAGATTACAGATCTATTGAAGATGCTATTGTCCAAACACTCTTAGATTTTTTTTTTCATTCTAGTGTTTTTGCATCTATTGATTGCATATGTACTTTATTGCTATATCTTCTGATGTTTGCCTATGTACTCTTGATCTGATCTTTTAAATGAATCAAAGTTTTCTCCATTGAATTATCTTATTTACTGTTTCCTTTTATTTGTCCTTTTAAAAAAAAAGTATTCACTTTTTGCTTATGACAAAAAAGGGGGAGAAAATATAGATCTGAACTGTTTAATATAACTTCACCAGAATGAAACTTCAGACATATCTATTCTATCTAACATTTAATCTGACTATTTCAGAACATTTGATAAGTACATTCTATAAAAGAAACTCTGAGTCTCTCAGATCATTTGTCTTTTATCAAACTCTGAATCTTAAATCTGCAAGACATTCTGACCTTCAAATGCTATAAGAACAAACAAGGTCTAACTCTGAAGATTACTCAAGACAAAAGGGAAGTTTCTATTCCTTATTTGTATTTAACTCAGGGGGAGATTCATCATCTCAGGGGGAGTTATAATTCTAATATGTTCAGTTAAACAAAATTTCTGATACTTTTTGTCATCATCAAAAAGGGGGAGATTGTTAGAACACAGATTGGTTCTTAATAATATCTCTTTGTTTTGATGATAACTGTTAGGAAATTTTATATTTAAGAATTATATACTCTAAAATTTGCTTGAGAGTTTTACTGCAGATTGAAATGAAATTAACACTCCAGAAGCAAATCTGAATTGTATACAAGAAGTTATCTAGACTCTGAAGCGCCAGATGCACTCATTAGAAGATTTTGATTGCTGATTACAGAAGATCCTGAGCGTAGTCTCCAGAAGGATCTGAAGCGAGAAGCTCAAGAAGAATCTGAAGCAAGCAGAAGCATCTAAAGCTAAGAAGAATAGTGTATGAAGAGCTTCTCAAAGCATAGCTTCTACAGAAGTTTCTGAAAGTACTAAAGCTGCCAAGTACTGAAGTTCTGTGACAAATATGCTCTGATGATCAACACGCTGAAAGCACACATGTTGCAGAAGACTCTGATACAACAAAGTTCTATACATCATTAGAAGACTCTGACTCAATCAGATTCAGATGAACTTGCTGAAAACTGAAGAAGAAATATTCAAAGAATATATCCGTTGGAGTAAATCAAACGTCTCTTTCCTCATTTGTGCTAGACACAAAAACACAGACAAAAAGGATTTTTCTGTGCTTTCTACTTCTAGGAAAGGTCACTTGATGTAAAGATAAAAAGGCTCAGACCTTTTTGGGACACTCTTCTCAACGCTCAGCTTCCTTGGATCAGCTGCCTATAAAAGGAAGACTCCACCAAATTCTTCAGTTAGACATTTTGCTGAAAAGAATTCATAACATTCAAAGCTCTCATTCTTTCATATTCTTTCTTAGAATTATTTGTACTTAAACTTAAGAGAAAAATCACTGTTGTGATAAAAGCTTTTTAGAAGCATTCATACTCTTGTATTTGATTTACATTAATTGTAAAGGTTTTCCTTAAGAGGATTCAGTTAGAATCAGTAGCTCTTGAGAAGACTAAGAACAGTTGTTCTTAGGTGTTACTATTGTAATCTGTTTGATTAAATAGTGGATTAAGTCCTTGTTGAGAAAGGCAAATCACTATAGGAAGGGTGGACTGGAGTAGTTGAGTTTAACGAACCAGGATAAAAATAATTGTGTCTTTATTTCTAAGTTTTAATCTTTCATACTTATTCAACCCCCCTTCTAAGTATTATCTCACCTTTAGAAGTAACTTTTTATTCCTCTAAACCGGATTGCTATGGAAAAGCTCAGATATGTGTATGTGAAAACAAATTGTAGATAATCATAAGTATCTTTAATCAATATTCTTTAATCTGAATTACTAGAAGGCTACTTAACAAGCAACTCTATTTCCAATGATAAATCAACCAAAAACACAATTGAAGCAATTTATCAAACACCTTGCGTGCAATCGATTATGTTAGAGATTTTGTATAGTTTTGTTGATCTTTAAATCCAACCACAATTAAAGTGATTGTGATCAACTCAACAAAACGATTTTCAAATGATCTTCCAAAAGAAATCACCAAAAAAATTAATCACATAAATGATGAACACGACAATTTGCAAACGGAATTTTATATATATATATATATATATATATATATATATATATATATATATATATATATATATATATATATATATATATATATATATATATATATATATATATATATATATATATATATATATATATATATATATATATATATATATATATATATATATATATATATATATATATATATATATATATATATATATATATATATATATATATATATATATATATATATATATATATATATATATATATATATATATATATATATATATATATATATATATATATATATATATATATATATATATATGAGAGAGAGAGAGAGAGTACAGAAGTATTTGTTTAGGAAGTTTCTCAATCACCCTCGCTATGGGTACGACTGCCTTTAATTTGAATTCGGATTGAGATCATGAAATTAACCTTACTTTACAATAGTAATTTTTACAAGAGAAATGTAATAGTGCAATAAAACCCTAAGCTTGATGTTGATCATAACGATTTATCTTCCCTTGATCTGAGTTTGATCAAGTCACCCAACAATGCTAATTCGGTTCACCGTATCATGCTACTCCTTTGCAAGAACCGCAACCCTTCAAAGCCTTCACTCGATCGAATTTGAATTGTAACATGTTGTATCCCAAGCTTTAGCAAGATGATCCACCGTTCCTCGCTACTTCTTTTCTAGAACCGCAATGATTCAAATCTTCCACTCGATCGAATCAAAAATTGAGTAATTTTGTCCAAAATATTCAAATCCGCACTTTGAAATTGAAGGAAAACCCAACCTTGGTTTTCTTATTTGAAACTTCCCTAAGATCTCAACAAAATTTACAATACCATAAGCTAAATTGGACCTTATCAAATTGATTCTAGGTGGCACCCAAATAATGAATGATTATGTGCACGCTGTTTGTGTGTATGTATAAAACCAAGGTTGAAGATGATGATAAATCTTAGTATGTTCCAAGTTTCATTTATGATTTTACCAAAATTATTGAAATGAAATGATGCATGTATGAAGTATTTATATGCATGCATGTTAGGAGGCAAAAGGAATGAAAAAGGTTTGAAAAAACTATGAATTTTTGGAAATTTTTATTGCATAGGTCGACCTATGAAAGTCACGTGTCAACCTGTTCAACGCATAGGCCGATTTGTATAAGGTCATGTGTCGACCTGTGAAGACCACATGTTGCCTATGTGTTGACCTGGAGAGGTGACACATGGAACAAAACCTACAGGCTTTAATATTGCAGCATGGGTGTCGACCTATGGAATGGATGTCTTAAACTATAGATGAGAAAATTTCTATAGGTCTATCTGTGGACATATGTGCTGACCTATAATGCAATTTTTCAAAAAAATTATTATTCGTGCATTTCTTATGCAGAGAACTTTTCCAAGTTGTTTCCAAATGTTTTTATGCTTCCTAATGCTTAGGTGCACATTAAGAATCAGAGGATACGATCCAATATGCATTATACTAAAGCATCATAATTTTGACATCATGCAAAACACATCTAACAAAAAGTTGCACTCACATACTCCCCATTTTTTATGATGGCAAAACTTAAGACGATGAGTTTCGTGTCTTTATAATGCTCCCCCTGAATATATGCATCCCAACTTCATCTTCCATATAGCTTCTCCTCCTTTAACAACATCAAACAGAGATAAAGCAAGCTATGAGAAGTATCTTATAACATACATAACTGAATTTACGATACATATGGGTTTGCAAAAGTAAGATCATCAATATCACAACACTCACATAGAATGATGTACATATTGTAAAAGAACATAAATAGAATCATATACAACAACAATTTAATATGATTGCCACGATTTATGACAAATAACATACACTAAACATGAAAGATGAAAGATCCAATGTAATAAAAAACTCTTGAGTTATTTCAAAGGCGACACGATTATGTGACATATGCCTTTTATGCTCCCAAAATGATGAACACGCATGTGCTCTAGCAAGGCAATCTATAGATTTATCACCACTTAAACCAAAAGCAAAGATGTTATCATAACAATGACACACTACAAAAATTTTGCTAATATTATAACATGTTCAATCATATTTCATGCCGGAATATATAAACAATACCATTACAAACATCAAGTAAGAGAAAATAATAGAGAACATGCTCATACATAAGCACTAAATTTCAAGTATGGAAATAGAATAACATGAAATTACTATAAACATATAAATTGAAAGACCTCAATTAAGATTTTTGGAAGTGAACAAACTGAAGGTAGGAAAAACACTTAGAAGGGGGGGGGGGTGAATAAGGGTTTCAAATAACAACTATGACAATAGTAAAAATAACAAGGTATTTTTATCCTAGTTCGTTTGAACTCAAACTACTCCAGCCCACCCTACCAAGGTGATTTGCCTTTCTCAACAAGGACTTAATCCACTAAATCAAACTAATTACAATGATAACCACTAAGATAAACAGTCTTAGTCTTCTCCAGAAATCTGACCACACTTGGTCTCTTAAGGAACTTTACAACAAGTAAAAATACAATGTGTGTTTAAGAGTTGCTTCTAAAAAGCTATATCACAACTGTGATTTTACACAAATGAAGAACGAAATAAATCTAGAATGAAGTTGAGAGATGTTTGGATATTGTTCTTTTTTTGTTCAATGATTCGTCAACTTAGAAATGATGTAGAAGTCTTGTTTAAATAGAACTTCACTTTCATTTCTTAAAGGGCGTGCAACTGGCATTCTGTCTTCTTTGACTTTTCTTTCCCATAAGAGGAATGTTCAGACAAATCCTTTTTGTCTGAATTCTTGTGTCATGCACGAATGAGGAAAGAGCCGTTTGAATAAGGACAAGGAATATGCCAATAGATTTTTATTTGAACAACATCTTCTTCAACAAATCTGGAACAGTCTTGCATCAGATCCTCTGATGATGTTCCTTGTTCTTCAGATCAGAGTAACTATATTCAGAGTATTTGCAGCCATGTGCTTTAGCGTGAATGATCTTTATCAGAGCATACTTGAATATCAGATCCTCTGTACTTGCAGCGTTAAGTACTTCCAGAGTCTTTTGATTCTTTACATATGCTTTTTCGCTCAGAGTCTTCTGCAGCTTCGCTTAGAGTCTCTTTCAGGCAGCGTTCAGAGTATTCTGATTCTTAACTTTCAGAGGAGTTTTTTCTTCCATAGGAATATTAATTTTAATATCTGAAACAAAAACACTTGAATACGATTAGAGTATATATTTACTTCATACAAAATTTCATTGATGTTATCATCAAAACATAGAGATATATTAAGAACCAATCTGTGTTCTAACAATCTCCCCCTTTTTGATGATGACAAAAACAATAGGAAATTTTGTGCAAAACAAAGAAAGATATATATATATATATATATATATATATCTCCCCCTGAGATTATGAATCTCCCCCTGAATTGAATACTGATAGAAAAAATAATTACTTCCCTTTCATCACAAGTAGTCTTTCCAGAGTCAGAGCAAACTTTGGAGACTCTCAGAGTTTGTTCAGAGTTACTCTATGAAATTTATCTGATGAAAAATTTGAGCTATGAAATACTGAATTCAAAGTTAGTTAAATTTAAACATGTCTGAGTTCCATTTTAGTAACTGTTTATGTGAACAATTAGAATTTCCATTTCTCCCCCTTTTTGTCATATCAAAAAGAAAAACTTTTGAAGACATGAAACGATAACAGAGGAAAGACATAAAGCATATCATATAATGAGATGGAAAAACCAAACAGTCACAGATGCATTGATAAGAAATTCAGAAGATAAACAAGATAAGCAAAACAACACAAAAGTGCACAAATAACAAAACAACTAAGAAGAAGAACGAGAAGCCAAAATCTTCAGAAGATTCGTTATCTTAGAGGTTGACTCTTCTTGCTTCGCCATCCAAGTCTTGATCTCATATGTTGATTCCTCTTGCGTAGCCATCCAGGCTTTTATTTCATCTGTTGTTTTCTCTTGTTTAATCATCCATGTTCTGAACTCAGCGTTTTCAGCTTCTTATTTTTCAACCTTAATCTTCAGATCTACAAATTCTTCTGTCTTCAACTTAGAAGAGTCAGGAACACTCACAGAAGCATATGCATTGTCAATAACCATTGCAGATTCATTCTCTATTTCCATAGGAGAAGGTTAAGCAGATGAAGAAACGTCTTCAAAAATGGAAGCCTCTGTGATGACTTTCTCAGTCTAAGAAACCTCAGTCATCTGAAGTGTAACAGCTTCTTCAGAAGAAGAACACACAACCTTTGGAGGTGTATTTTCCAGAAGTAGAGTTGGAGTTCTACTAACTCTTAGAAGAGCGAGTCTGACAGCTTCAGCAAATCTCACCTTCGCATCGTCAGAGCAAATATCTTGAAGGTTTGAAGCCACATAGTTGAATCTAGTTCTGAATCTTGTCTAGATGGCTTCAGAATCAGCAGGGTTTATGCTTGTGAGGCACTCCTTCTTAACAGAAGACAACCACATAATCATCTCTTTTTCAAAACCAGAAAACAGTGCACCAACATCTAGTCTAGGTTTGGGTTTCAGGTAGGCTTCTAAAGGTGATGTTTTAATGGGAGCAGAGGTTGAAGGTATAGAAAAAGTAGGAATAATGATTACAGGAGGATATGGTGAAGATGGAATACAGACAGATGAGGTAGTAACAACCTTAGATTTAGAGGGGATAACTTGTTGGATTGTTTCAGGAGTGTCCGAAGAATGGATTAGGGAGTTGTGTGTGAGTGAATCAGATGAATCAGAAGATACATTAGATGATGGACATGATCCAGATGAAACAGGAAACACTGTTTTAAGGGGTTGGAGATCAAGAATCTCAGGTTCAGGATCAGATGGTACTGTTTTAGATTGTTGTGGTTCAGATGGTTGTTATTCAGATGGTTGGTTTACAAAAGGGTTTGGTTCAGAAGTGGTGTGTTGATCAGATGAAGGCGCTTGGTTCTGTTAAGGGGAGTTATTTTGTGGTTGAGGTTGAGAAGGGGGAACAGATTGATGAACATTTTCAGATGAAAAGTGTTCAAAGGTAGTGTGTGTTGGAGAGGGAGTAGGTATGGGGTCATAAGGAGGAGGAGATCTAGATGTTGGTGGTTCTGTTACTTGTTCCAAAATAGAAGATAAATTTGCAGAAGGGTTACCTTTCTTCTTTAAGCATTTGGTCTTTACAGAAGATGCTTCTCCAGAAGCTTTCCTCTTAGTCTTTGTAGATCCTTCCTCTGAGACCTTTCTCTTCTTTCTCTTGTTCTCCTCAAAGAAATCTGGTCCAGGTTCATTTGCTCTTTTTAGCAAGTCTGGTGGCATGGGGGTTCCATCTGCTATGCATGTAGCAATGTAGTTCAAAAGAACTTCCTTTGGTTCTTCAGCAGTGAAGATAGGAAAATCTTCCACAAGAATTCTTCTTCTGTGTACAGCAGTAGAGTCCATCTTGACTGGCTCTGATTGAAGTTCCTCTACAAGTCTCATCCTCTGCAGACTTTTCCCATCCAGAGGCTTTCCCAGAATTAGAACTAACTCTTCTGTCTGACCTGCCTCTATCAGATGTGCAACTAAACCATTTTCTGTCAGAATATCAGAAATCAATCTGCCTATTGGGATCCAGTTTCTGATCTTCTGATGCTTTGTTCTGATTTCCTCTCTGGACAGTTTTACATGGCTCCACAGATGAGCAAATAACAAGTGTGGCAGATCCACCTTGATGTTATTTCCCAAGCAGTACAGTTGTTTTGATGTAATCTGGAGAGTTGGTTGATTTCCTATGGTGAATACATCCCAGAAAGATCTTCGCCCATATCTTGTAGTGCATTTTTAGATCTTTGATTTTGCTTAAGGTCAGCCCAGTTGTAAAAACTTATCTGTAGATATCATCCATGTCTATACGTCCAGTAGAGAGATTGTGAACACCATCTACTTCTTCATATCCAATTAATTTGCTAATCAAGTCTTCAGTTATGATTATCTCTTTACCCAGCACATACGAAATAATGAATTTTGGGTATACCTTTGCATGAACCCAAAATATTTTCACCAAAAGAGGGAAGACTGGACCAAACAGTCTATCAAAGTACTTAGTCCATCCTTGTGAAGAAACAATTGGTCGCAAATCAACCCATTCTTTGCAATGCAGTTAAAATCAACCATGAATTCGCAAAGAACTTCCAAATCTTCAACAGGAGTGAGAAGGGTTCTTTCAGGTTCTTTGTAAGTGACGTTACTTGTTTCAGATGTAGATCCAACCATTGTAGATGCAAGCTTTTGAGCTGATGATGATGAGGTTGCCATTGAAGAACTTTTGAGATTTACTG
The DNA here is from genome assembly GCA_963859935.3 of Lathyrus sativus. Classification (NCBI taxonomy): domain Eukaryota; kingdom Viridiplantae; phylum Streptophyta; class Magnoliopsida; order Fabales; family Fabaceae; genus Lathyrus; species Lathyrus sativus. Next base: position 461,007,407 of record OZ012739.1, on the reverse strand, counting down.
AGCTTCGTTTAGATTTGGGTTTGTAGAGATGAAGATAATGAAGAAGACAGAAATGCATAAAGGTTGTGAACGAGAGTGAAAAGTGTGAGAATGTGGGATATATAGGGACATAATTTAGGGCACAAATTCACACTCAGCAATTAATCACATTAAAAAATAAAACAAAATGATTTTCAGCATTTAATGAGATTTGATAAAAGTGGGGGAAAACGAGAATTGTAATTATTCAAACAGTACCTCAAACGGCGTCTCATTGTTTACACTCCACCTTTTCAGATTCTGTGTGACACGTGTTTAATGTTTGGGTGTCTCTGAAACTTCTTAAGGAAATGAAACGTTAGCAGCATTCAGATCCTCTGAAGGTTGTTAGTTCAGAGTTTCAAAAAAAAAAAGGTAACAAATGAAATACAGATGAAAACACTCCAGAGTATAGACATTAATCAATTTTCATCTGAGTAAATTTTCTTCTGAATAATAATGTTATTCTGGACAAAAATCCATACTAATATTCTTCAGAATAAATTTAAACCTATCTTCAGCAAGGGATTTTGTAAATATGTCAGCCCATTGATGGTCTATATCAACAAAATTTAAGCTTAAAATTCCCTTCTGAATATAGTCTCTGATGAAATGATGCTTAATTTCTATATGCTTTGCCTTAGAATGTAAAATGGGATTCTTAGATAGGCAAATAGCAGAAGTGTTATCACAGAAGATAGAAATGTTACTCTCATATATCTGATAATCTTCTAGCTGACTCTTCATCCAGAGCATCTGTGTACTACAACCAGCAGCAGCAATATATTCTACTTCTGTTGTTGAAAGTGCTATTGTGGGTTGCTTCTTGCTGAACCATGAGATCAGATGACTTCCCAAAAACTGACAGCTTCCAGAAGTACTTTTACGTTATACTCTGTCTCCAGCATAATCAGCATCACATAATCCTACTAGTTTGTATTCATCAGATCTTCTGTAACATAAACCCACGTTAGTAGTACCTTTTAGATACCTCAGAATCCTCTTAACAGTTGTTAAGTGAGATTCTCTAAGATCTGATTGGAATCTAGCACACAGACAAACGTTAAAAAAAATATCAGGTCTAGAAGCAGTCAAATACAGAAGAGATCCAATCATACCTCTGTAGAGCTTTTGATCTACCTTCTTACTTACCTCTTCTTTTCCTAAAGTGCTTGTTGGATGCATTGGAGTTTTAGCCAACTTACTTTCTGTCATGTTAAACTTCTTCAGAAGCTCCTTCACATACTTTGTCTGATGTATGTAGGTGCCTTCTGGAGTTTGATTGACTTGAATTCCCAGAAAAAATCTGAGTTCTCCCATCATGCTCATTTCAAATTCTGCCTGCATAGATTGAGCAAACTCCTTTCCAAGCGTAATATTGTTGTACCAAAAATAATATCATCTACATAAATCTGACAGATTAAAATGTCTTTCTTAATTGATTTATGAAATAGAGTTGTATCCACCTTTCCTCTAATAAAATTGTTTTCCAGAAGGAAATTACTCAGCCTCTCATACCAAGCTCTGGGAGCTTATTTTAAGCCATAGAGTGATTTCTTTAGTTTAAAAACATGTTCTGGAAATTTTTCATTTTCAAAACCAGGAGGTTGATGAACATAAACTTCTTATTCAATTAAGCCATTTAAGAAAGCACTTTTAACATCCATCTGATAAAGAGTGATGTTATTCTGTGCAGCAAAGGAAATAAGTAACCGTATAGATTCTAACCTTGCCACAGGAGCATAAGTCTCTGTGTAATCAATACTTTCTTGCTGACTATATCCTTGAGCAACCAGTCTTGCTTTGTTTCTGACAACTTCTCCTTGCTCATTCAGCTTGTTTCTGTAAACCCACTTAGTTCCAATAATATTAAATCCTTTTGGTCTTGGAACCAGATCCCAAACATCATTCCTTGTGAATTGGTTAAGCTCCTCTTGCATAACAAGTATCCAATCATTGTCTTGCAGAGCTTCATCCACGGAGGTAGGTTCAATGATTGATACCAACCCAAACAATGATGTTCCAGATGATCTGAGAAAGGATCTTGTTCGGATAGGGTCATCCTTCTTTCCAATTATCATTTCCTCTGGATGAGAGGCTTTGATTCTGGAGGATCCTTTCAGAGGGGGTTCTTCAGAAATGGTCAAGTTGTCCATCTGAGCAGTCAAAGGAGTAGCATTTGATGTTGCTTCTGGTTCTTTTACTTGAGCTTTGTCTGCCTCTGAATCTTCAAAGTCTGTGAGAAGCACTTCTCTATCTGCAGAAATTTCAAGTTGCTTTGGCTTTTGATTGCCAAGCTTATCATCAAATCTAACATGAATTGATTCCTCTATAATCTGTGTCTCAGTATTGTATACTCTGTAGCCTTTAGAGCATTCAGAATATCCAAGCATAAAACACTTCTGTGCTTTAGAATCAAACTTGTTCAGATTGTCTTTCGAATTCAAAATAAAACAAACACATCCAAAAGGATGGAAATAAGAAATGTTGGGCTTTCTATTCCTCCACAATTCATAAGGAGTCTTCTCCAGAAGAGGTCTTATAGACACTCTATTCTGAATATAACATGCTATACCCTCTGCCCAAAAATGTTTTGCCATGTTTGTCTCGTTGGTCATGGTTCTGGCCATTTCTTGCAATGTTCTATTTTTCCTTTCTACAACTCCATTTTGTTGAGGAGTTCTAGGACAAGAAAAATCATGTGCAATGCCATTTTCTTTAAAATATTTTTCAAAATATTTATTTTCAAATTCTCCACCATGATCATTTCTGACTTTAACAATTTTAAATTCTTTTTCGTTTTGGACTTGTTTGCAGAAGTCAAAGAATACAGAATGTGACTCATCCTTGTGTTTCAGGAATTTTATCCATGTCCATCTGCTGTAGTCATCAACTATGACTAATCCATACTTCTTGCCTCTGATGGATGCAGTTTTCACTGGTCCTAACAATCAATATGAAGTAGCTCTAATGGTCTAGAGGTAGAAACAACATTTTTAGCTTTGAAATAAGATTTTGAAAATTTTCCTTTCTGACATGCTTCACAAAGAGCATCTGAGTTGAACTTCAACTGAGGAAGTCCTCTGACCAGATTGAGTTTATTAATCTGAGATATACGTCTCATACTAATATGACCCAATCTTCTATGTCAGACCCATTGCTCATTGTTAACAGACATAAGGCATTTTACATTTTGAACTTTTAGTTCTGAAAGATTAATTTTGTAAATGTTGTTCTTCCTTTTCCCATTAAAGGGGATTGAACCATCTTTTTGACTCACAGCTTTACAACATTTTTGATTGAAGATTATATCATAACCATTGTCACTTAATTGACTTACGGACAATAGATTATGTGTTAATCCTTCAACAAGTAAAACATTAGAGATGGAAGGGAGGTTACCATTACCAATAGTTCTAGAGCCAATGATTTTGCCCTTTTGGTTCCCTCCAAACTTCACGTCTCCTCCAGATCTAAGTTCTAGGCTTTGGAACATAGACTTTCTTCCTGTCATATGTTGTGAGCAGCCAGAGTCCAGGTACCATGACTGGTGTCTTAACTTTGCTGCTAAGGACATCTGCAACAAAGATTATTTTATCTTTAGGTACCCATATTTTCTTGGGCCCTCTGGGGTTAGTTGGTTTGAAGTTCTATCTGAACTTCTTTCCCTTAAAAGCATCTTTGTTCTGACGAAACTTTGGTTTAACAAAAGCTTTAGTGTTCTGATCTGTACGTGTGTGATTTATGTCATTCAGGTGACCATATTTAAAATGGGTGTACAGAGGAGAATACTTAATGATCAGCTTATCAGCAGGTTTTGGATTTAAATCCTTCCCAGAGGGTGATTCATATCCAATTCCTTTTCTATTGTTTCTGCTTACGCCATAGATTATGGAATCCATTTTGCTTCTATCTAGGCCTCTGGACAAAAACCTCTGAAAACTATAATCATACTCTTCTAAAATGTTTTTAGAGCATGACATAGTATCCGAGTCAGACTTTTGTTGAGCTTTTTCTAAATCAGTTTTTATTTGAAGATTATTTGCTTTTAGCTTAGCAACTTCTGATCTCAGCTGATCAGTCTCAGATGCAAGATAGCTCTAAAGCTTCTTGTATTTGAGTTTGATCTTACTGTAGTTTTCAAGCATTTCAGATAAACTTTCAATAAGTTCAGCTCTGGTAAGTTCAGAAAATACCTCTTCTGAATCTGATTCTGATCCAGATTCAGATGTTTCTTCGTGGTCCTCCATGTCAGCCATCAGCACCATATTTGCACATTCGTCCTCTGACTCTAATGAGGATTCAGAAGCATCTGAGTCATCCCGCGTGGCCATCAGAACTCTCTTCTTCTTTTCAAACTTCTTTCTGGGTTTGTCCTTCTGAAGTTTGGGACATTCATTTTTGTAATGACCTGGCTCCTTGCACTCATAGCATACAACTTCTTTCTTGCTAGATCTTTTGTGTCCAGAAGATTCTCCATGTTGATCTGATCTCTTGAAGTTTTTGAACTTCTTTTGTTTATGCTTCCAGAGTTGATTTATCCTTCTGGATAGCAAAGACAGTTCATCTTCTTCTAAGGAAGATTCTTCAGAGCTTTCTTCAATTACCTGCAAAGCTTTAGCAGATTTGTTAGATTTTAACGCAACAGACTTACCTTTCTTCTGAGGCTCGTCTTCTTCTAACTCAATCTCATGACTTCTTAAGGAACTGATAAGTTCCTCCAGAGTGATCTTATTCAGATCTTTTGACAGCTTCAGCGCTGTAACCATTGGTCTCCACCTTGATGGTAAGCTTCTGATTATTTTCTTGACATGGTCAGAAATGGAGTAACCTTTATCCAGAACCTTCAAACCAGCAGTTAGGATCTGGAATCTTGAGAACATAGTTTCCACAGATTCAGACTCCCCCATTTTGAAAGCTTCGTACTTCTGGATAAGCGCTAATGCCTTTGTCTCCTTCACTTGAGAGTTTCCTTCATGTGTCATCTTTAATGACTCAAACATGTCAAATGTTGTTTCTCTATTTGTAATTTTCTCATACTTAGTATGAGATATAACATTTAACAGAATGATTCTAGTTTTGTGATAATTTCTGAAATCCTTTTTCTGTTGGTCAGTCATTGACTTTCTATCAACCTTTTTGCCCTCACCATCAGTGGGGTGAATGTAACCATCAGTGACTAAATCCCATAGATCAGCATCATAGCCTAGTTAGAGACTTTCTATTCTATCTTTCCAATAGTCAAATTTCTCTCTATCAAACATGGGAGGTTTGGTGCTGATTCTATCTCTATCATCATATTTGTTGTTGTTTGAAGTTGAAGTTTCAGCCATGACAAATCAAGAATTTTTCCCGACTAGATCTTTCTCTTTCACTGTTAAGTGATAGCACTACATAGCTGGAGCTCTGATACCAACTGAAGGTAGGAAAAACACTTAGAAGGGGGGGGGGGTTGAATAAGGGTTTCAAATAACAAGGTATTTTTATCCTCGTTCGTTTGAACTCAAACTACTCCAGTCCACCCTACCAAGGTGATTTGCCTTTCTTAACAAGGACTTAATCCACAAAATCAAACTGATTACAGTGATAACCACTAAGACAAACAGTCTTAGTCTTCTCAAGAAATCTGACCACACTTGGTCTCTTAAGGAACTTTGCAACAAGTAAAAATACAATGTGTGTTTAAGATTGCTTCTAAAAAGCTATATCACAACTGTGATTTTACACAAATGAAGAACGAAATAAATCTAGAATGAAGTTGAGAGATGTTTGGATATTGTTCTCTTTTTGTTCAATGATTCGTCAACTTAGAAATGATGTAGAAGTCTTGTTTAAATAGAACTTCACTTTAATTTCTTAAAGGGTGTGCAATTGGCATTCTGTCTTCTTTGACTTTTCTTTCCCATAAGAGGAATGTTCAAACAAATCCTTTTTGTCTGAATTCTTGTGTCATGCATGAATGAGGAAAGAGCCGTTTGAATAAGGACAAGGAATATGCCAACGGATTTTTATTTGAACAACATCTTCTTCAACAAATCTGGAACAGTCTTGCATTAGATCCTCTGATGAAGTTCCTTGTTCTTCAGATCAGAGTTACTTACTCTATTCAGAGTATTTGTAGCCATGTGCTTTAGCGTGAATGATCTTTATCAGAGCAGACTTGAATATCAGAGCCTTTGTACTTGCAGCGTTAAGTACTTCTAGAGTCTTCTGATTCTTTACATATGCTTTTTCGCTCAGAGTCTTCTGCAGCTTCGCTCAGAGTCTCTTCCAGGCAGCGCTCAGAGTCTTCTGATTCTTAACTTTTAGAGGAGTTTTTGCTTCCATAGTGTTGCACCCCAAATTTGTCCTACCTTTACATAGTTTCTAGTGCCACTTTATTTTGAATGAATAAAATGGCACAATTGACAAGAGACCGTGTGTAAGGAGTTGTGAGTGTGAGAGGTCGAGAGTTCGAATCCCACCTTCTTCACTTTTTGTTTTTCTTTTATTTTTATTCTAACTTTTCTATTTTTATTAAAAAAAATAACAAAATAGTTTTTTTTATTATTTAATTATTATTTTCGTATTCTATTTAAATTATTTTTTAAAAAATATTATTTTTTCACTTTTTTCCATATTATTCATAAAAACATCAAAAAATCATAAAATTAAAAATATTAGAAAATATTTTATTCTTTTAAGTTTGTTTTAGTTTGTTTTTTTAGTTTTGACTAATTATTTAAGTTGAGCTTTAAAATTAGCATTAGGTTAGAGTTAACCCTAATTTAGTTACCTATATAAACATAAGTGAGGGGAGAGCAGAAAAGAGAAAAAAACGGCGGCCGTTCTCACGACTTATCAGAAGAGGAAAGTGTCAGCAAATCCACCAAACGGCGCAAAACCACCGCGAACCGCTTCGAACTCCGAACGAGGTGAGCAGTTCTTTTGGTCAATAAAAAAGTTTTTCTGTTGTTTTCAGGTGGAACAAACCGAAGAAGAAGGAGACAAAAGAAAAAATGGCGACCGTTCTCACGATTTATCAGAAGCGGGGAGATTTTTGAAAAACCTTCAAGGCTTCATCATCAAGATCAAAGATTCACCACCATCGTCCGATAGAAGCTTCGAATCCGGCCGTTATTCCGTAAGAAATTTATCAAAATTGATTTATGGTTTTGTTTTCATGGTTTTTTTCAGGGACACATTCAGCGGGAGAGGAACCGCACATGCAACACGAAAGAGATGAGAGAAGCTTTGGAAAAATGGAGTGAAAAGCTCTTTGGAGCTTTAATGGTCGCCGCGTGGGACAAAGAGAATGAAGAAGATGAGAAACCTCTTATAATAACAAATGATTCGTTTCCCCCTCCCCTTTTAATTAGGTTTCTTTTCTTTTTTTTCTTTATTTTTATTAATTATTAATTATTTTATTATTTTATTAGTTTATGATTTAATAATAGTAATAATTAATATAACATTTTTCTTAATTAATCTTTTTCCTTTAATAAATCTAAAATAAAAACTCTTGTTTTTATTTAAAAAAAAATTATTTTTTCTCATAATAAAATAAAAACTATGTTTTCATAATAAAAAATCTTTATTTTTTCTCATAATAAAAATTTAAACTCTCTTTTTTTTATAATAAAATTTAAGACTCTATTTTTCACAAAAAGTTATGAACTCTTCTAAATTTAGATCTTAAAATAGCCATGAAATTAACACATTTGTTTTTAGTAAAAATTCGAAATCCATTATTCTCTTTTAAATAAAAATGAAAAAAATAAGAAGTTCCTAACGTTCCCGTCCTTTTTCTTTTTCGTCTAACACTCCTTAATTTGTTTGTTTCAGCTTATTATCATTTTATTTGTTCGTCTTTGTCCCATGGATGTAATTTACGCGAGGCCATGGTCGCGGTTTATTTTTTATTTCGCATTTTTTGGGGATTTGTAATTTACGCGAGTGATCGTCGCGATGCTTTCTTTATCGCTTTCATTATTTTCCGTACTTTATTTCTGCCGTATAATAATTTGCTATATCTTGCATGATTTGCCGTTAAAATCCCCTCCGAATGAATTACGTCTAGTCGTTTGACCTCCGAGTCAATAACCCTAATTTTTGACCGTTTCAAAAACCCTAATAGCCTAGGTGTCCCGCCGTGGACGAAAATGCCCTTTACCCTAGCATTAGGTCAAAAAGTCGCCGTACTCTGTTTTAGGGTTTCCCGCCGTGGAATATTTAATTTAACCCTAATTTTAATTAACAATTTCAACGTAGAAATAGAAGTTTCAAGACTCCACGTAGGCGCTTCCCTATGAACACTTACTCCCCAATGAAACCTTGACCACAGTCAAGACGTTTCTAACCTCCCTTTTGAGGGGAACTACAATTACTCTGATTCCATTCCCGTCAGGATATGTAGGCACAAGATGCGACATCTTGCCGAGTAAACTTAGGACTAACCCTTAGGTCTTTAGGTCACTCTATCCCTTTAGCAATATATTTCAAACATATAATAAAATAAAATAAAAAAGCATACAATAAACAAAAAGGTTCCTGTAGAGTACTACAGAAGTTTAGGGTGCTAATACCTTCCCTAAGCTTAATCAACCCCTTACCTAGGTCTCTCCCCGCATTGTCTTTACGATGCAAATTTAGGTTTTCCTCTTTTGACCTTTTCCTTCGGATAAATCAAAGAGCGGTTGTGAACCAAAGATGCGATTCAAATTAATTAATAATTTGATATCATATTCTAACCGCAACAGAAAATGGCGACTTCACTGGGGATCCTCCTAATTTTTAAGGGTTACCCCTATTTTGTTTATTGTATGATATTTTATTAATTATTTTATATATCATTGTACCTTGTGGGGATACCTGTTATTGTGAGATAAGTCCTAACCCGGACTTGAGTGACCTTATTATAGGAAGGTGAGATATTCGACGAGGCTTGCCGGGAGTGAGTCCCGACCAAGTCGACTCGAGAATCACCGCTCAGTTGAGACCCTTTCGAAAATGGTTCGGTTGATCGAGTGCAGTCGTGAAAACTTTTACTATTTTCAATTGGAGTCTGTGATACTGGGGACCGTAGTACCTTAACACCATCTTGGCCTTATATAGGACGTAGTGCGGGAACTATGTGGGAGTAGTCCTACAATGGTTGCTACGCGATACTACACTTAAATGAGGTTCTCTTGAGGATATTATCAACCCCCGAGTCAGTCGGAAAGTTGATAATATCCGAAAGATGGATTGATGACTTTGGGCACCGCTTTATAACCTTGTTCTGCAGGTACAACTATCCCATAGTACATACCTTTTGGGAAGGGTAGACCTTAACTCCATTCATTGTCCTCTAACCTAGGACTTTGTTGTTTGTGTGTATTTGTGCATGACATTCATAAAACATCATTCCTAGTTTCAAGGAATTCAACCGTCCTTTGCGAATTCAAAAGTCCTACATTTCAAAGTTTAAAACCGTTTCCAACTTTCCTAAAAAAGAAATGTTTGCAATCGACCGTTGAAATTTTTGAAACCATTACATGGCATTAGAATCACATTTTTGCATTGCATTTTTCCCCCGGTTTCTCATTCTCGGTCCTATCGTCTTCCAGTGTTTCTTTAAGTCGTCAAGCTGATTCCTCGACACAGATATTAGACCATGGCTAACTATAGATGTAAGATGTCAGAGCAAGAGACATACAATGCAGAGATCCGAATGGAAATCGATGAGTTGAATTCAGGCATGACTAAGCTTACTGAAATGCTTCAAATATTAATTGCTAGAGGACAGCCAGCTCAGACTCCTCAACGCCCAGTTATCAGACAAAACCAGAAACGGAACAGAAGCCACTTTGATCCTATTCCCATGACTTACACCGAGCTATATCTTGACTTGGTTCGACGAGGACTGATCACCACAAAGGCTTCGCCACCTCCTCCTAGTCCTCCTCCGGTTAGGTTCAGGACCGATCTCCATTGTGCTTTTCATGAGGGTGCCCCAGGCCATGATTTGGAGCATTGTTTTGCACTGAAAGCCAGAGTGCGTGAGTTAATTAGGGATGGAATACTTGATTTTGAAGATAATCCTCCAAATATCCAGAAAAATCTGTTGCCAGCACATCAAAAGTGAAGCTTCGGGCTGACCCCAGAGGATGGCTCACTGATTTAATCATTAGGCTTTTGTTTCTCATTGTTTGTATTTTCCTTATCTTATTAGCTGTTTGTTTTCGGACTATGTTTGTACTTTTATATTAATGAACTGAGCATTGCGACTTTTGATTCAATTCATTTTGCCTACTATTTGCATCTTTATGCTTTATTTTTCAAATATTTACTTTTTATCCAAATTTTTGATATGCTAAGATTGGAGGGAGGATGACGAAAATGTTATACCCATAATTGCTGTCAGTATGCTTTCAATCAGACCTTGTTGACGATGTAAGGCATTATTTCAACTCCCAAACACTGGATAAATAAGGAAGTTAATCCCTTGTTACCCCCTTCGAGCCTAAGAAGTTGGAGTTCCTTTCTTTACAAAAAAAAAAAAAACTCGCAATGTTAACCTGGGGATGGGTAGTTCTCAGTTAACTCGGTTATGTGTTCATGCAATATGCCTTTCATATAAAGGTCGCACTTGTAATTTTCCTTCACACACAACAAACAAGTGTCGAAGATTTTTTTTAAGCCAAAAAACCGATGATGGTTCACCGTAATCATTAAACCAAGCAGTCATGTTTAAGAAAAATCAAAAGAAAGAGCCCGCTAAGTCAAAACCTATGAAGGAGACTTAGGCAAAACTGGGGCATCTCACTGGCTGTAAGCTTTAAAAGAAACAGTTCAGGCAAAATTTAGGGATAATACAAAGAGGAGTTCTAAATTCTTCATCTTGAAAATCTTCAATATCAAAATGACAAATATTATAAGGAAGTAGTGGCTGCCTTTTCATATGTCTTTGAATTTGGAACCATCATTGCTACCATCAGTGCAATTCCTAACTTATGGAAACCTGAATGCATAACACGAGTTAACTGAGCGTAGGGCTGGAGATCATCACGTAGAGGGGGTGGGTACAAATAAATTTTGAGCCTTTATCCTTTGTTTCTTAAACCGTGAACCAGGCCATGTTACAACCCTTAAAAGACCTAATTGAAGCAAGGTTATTTTGAAAGCATACTACAACAAGGTTGTGTAAGCTGACTCCAAAAGGTCTTTGTGAATCATTTATTTTGACAATACACCTTTGTTTTAAACTTTGAGCGTATTGAACCGTCGTGTTCTGACTGACGACTCATGTATTTTCCATTTTTCAAAAAAAACAACTTTGACATCAAAAGTCGCATGAACTTTGCATTACCATGTTTGTATGAATATACTTTGTTTTCAAACTGGCTTTCCTCTAAGGAATTTTCAAACAATCAAGAAACTTGGTCAAGTGATCTTATCAGGGGCAAGTTCCTTTTACATCTCGTCTGAGAATCAGTTCAAGATTTGTTCAGGGCAAGATCTTCTCAGATTTGGTTTATCAAGACTCATACTGGGGCAAGCCTTATGAGGGTACAGTAAAACAATCATTTTACGAGAAACAATTATCAGTTCATCCAATATGGGGTAGTTTATTTGAAGAATCCCCGAGTAGCTTTTCATCCTTCCTACAGGGACTATCAGCGTGATACAGTTTAACAGAATGACAGTGATGTATGGGTTAAGGAATCAGTCTTCCAGTCTTGTCATCTTACCAACAGAGTCGAGCCTTGTCGTCGACATTTGCATTGTCATTTGATCATCTATCATAGCATGATTTATACACATGTGCATATCATGGGTGTTTTATCCCCATTTGCTTTTTCTCCCGAGGTCGTGTTTTACCCGCGTCTTACCTCGTGGATGAATTTCAATCTACCTGGCATCATGGGTGTTTTATCCCCATTTGCTTCTTCTCCCGAGGTTGTGTTTTATCCGCGTCTTACCTCGTGGACGAAGTCCAATTTACCTGGCATCATGGGTGTTTTATCCCCATTTGCTTCTTCTCCCGAGGTCGTGTTTTACCCGCGTATTACCTCGTGGACGAAGTCCAGTTTACCTGGCATCATGGGTGTTTTATCCCCATTTTCTTCTTCTCCCGAGGTCGTGTTCTACCCGTGTATTACCTCGTGGACGAAGTCCAATTTACCTGGCATCATGGGTGTTTTATCCCCATTTGCTTCTTCTCCCGAGGTCGTGTTTTACCCGCGTATTACCTCGTGGACGAAGTCCAATTTACCTGGCATCATGGGTGTTTTATCCCCATTTTCTTTTTCTCCCGAGGTCGTGTTTTACCTGCGTCTTACCTTGTGGACGAATTTATTTACTTGGCATCATGGGTGCTTTATCCCCATTTGCATTTTTCTCCCCGAGGTCGTGTTTTACCCGCGTATTACCTCGTGGACGAATTTATTTACTTGGCATCATGGGTGCTTTATCCCCATTTGCATTTTTCTCCCCGAGGTCGTGTTTTATCCGCGTCTTACCTTGTGGACGAATTTAGTTACTTGGCAGCATGGGTGTTTTATCCCCATTTGCATTTTTCTCCCCGAGGTTGTGTTTTATCCGCGTCTTACCTTGTGGACAAAGTCCAGTTTACTTGGCACCCATCGACTATTTCGTGTCATGTCTATCTGACGTTCTTCCAGATACGACGTGTCTCCTTTTCGATGTTCTTCCGAAATGTTCTGATGTTTGTCTCTCCCTATATGTTTTCTGGTGAGTCCTGAAGATCCCGCTCGATCTCTTCAAGGAATGTCCCGAAAACTCTAGCGTCTGTCGTTTACCTGGTCCTGCCTCCGTGTGGATCCTATGTTACCTTGTCACCACCGCGTGTCTTCTTCCCCAGTGCAATTCTTCGATGCGTTGTCCCCTATGACGTCGTGTCGTCGGCATCCTTGCATTCATCATTCCATCATACGCATCATATTAGATTCATGGCATTGTCAGCATTATAGTTTGTGTTATTTTGTCCATATCATTGCATATCACTGCATCTAGGGGCCAAATTTCCGGTTATCTGTATTTAAATCCCTTTCACCGCGATTTCTCGAGTCTCCGCTGCTCAAATCATTCGGTGAAGCTATTTAAATAGGGGCATCTGTTGCACCCCAAATTTGTCCTACCTTTACATAGTTTCTAGTGCCACTTTATTTTGAATGAATAAAATGGCACAATTGGCAAGAGACCGTGTGTAAGGAGTTGTGAGTGTGAGAGGTCGAGAGTTCGAATCCCACCTTCTTCACTTTTTGTTTTTCTTTTATTTTTATTCTAACTTTTCTATTTTTATAAAAAAAAATAACAAAATAGTTTTTTTTATTATTTAATTATTATTTTCGTATTTTATTTAAATTATTTTTTAAAAAATATTATTTTTTCACTTTTTTCCATATTATTCATAAAAACATCAAAAAATCTTAAAATTAAAAATATTAGAAAATATTTTATTCTTTTAAGTTTGTTTTAGTTTGTTTTAGTTTATTTTTTTAGTTTTGACTAATTATTTAAGTTGGGCTTTAAAATTAGCATTAGGTTAGAGTTAACCCTAATTTGGTTACCTATATAAACATAAGTGAGGGGAGAGCAGAAAAGAGGAAAAAACGGCGGCCGTTCTCACGACTTATCAGAAGAGGAAAGTGTCAGCAAATCCACCAAACGGCGCAAAACCACCACGAACCGCTTCGAACCCCGAACGAGGTGAGCCGTTCTTTTTGTCAATAAAAAAGTTTTTCTGTTGTTTTCAGGTGGAACAAACCGAAGAAGAAGGAGACAAAAGAAAAAATGGCGACCGTTCTCACGATTTATCAGAAGCGGGGAGATTTTTGAAAAACCTTCAAGGCTTCATCATCAAGATCAAAGATTCACCACGATCGTCCGATAGAAGCTTCAAATCCGGCCGTTATTCCGTAAGAAATTTATCAAAATTGATTTATGGTTTTGTTTTCATGGTTTTTTTTTCAGGGACACATTCAGCTGGAGAGGAACCGCACATGCAACACGAAAGAGATGAGAGAAGCTTTGGAAAAATGGAGTGAAAAGCTCTTTGGAGCTTTAATGGTCGCCGCGTGGGACAAAGAGAATGAAGAAGATGAGAAACCTCTTATAATAACAAATGATTCGTTTCCCCCTCCCCTTTTAATTAGGTTCCTTTTCTTTTTTTTCTTTTTTTTATTAATTATTAATTATTTTATTATTTTATTAGTTTATGATTTAATAATAGTAATAACTAATATAACATTTTTCTTAATTAATCTTTTTCGTTTAATAAATCTAAAATAAAAACTCTGTTTTTCATTAAAAAAAATTTATTTTTTCTCATAATAAAATAAAAACTATGTTTTCATAATAAAAAATCTTTATTTTTTCTCATAATAAAAATTTAAACTCTCTTTTTTTTATAATAAAATTTAAGACTCTATTTTTCACAAAAAGTTATGAACTCTTCTAAATTTAGATCTTAAAATAGCCATGAAATTAACACATTTGTTTTTAGTAAAAATTCGAAATCCATTATTCTCTTTTAAATAAAAATGAAAAAAATAAGAAGTTTCTAACGTTCCCGTCCTTTTTCTTTCTCGTCTAACACTCCTTAATTTGTTTGTTTCAGCTTATTATCATTTTATTTGTTCGTCTTTGTCCCATGGATGTAATTTACGCGAGGCCATGGTCGCGGTTTATTTTTTATTTCGCATTTTTTGGGGATTTGTAATTTACGCGAGTCATCGTCGCGATGCTTTCTTTATCGCTTTCATTATTTTCCGTACTTTATTTCTGCCGTATAATAATTTGCTATATCTTGCATGATTTGCCGTTAAAATCCCCTCCGAAGGAATTAGGTCTAGTCGTTTGACCGCCGAGTCAATAACCCTAATTTTTGACCGTTTCAAAAACCCTAATAGCCTAGGTGTCCCGCCGTGGACGAAAATGCCCTTTACCCTAGCATTAGGTCAAAAAGTCGCCGTACTCTGTTTTAGGGTTTCCCGCCGTGGAATATTTAATTTAACCCTAATTTCAATTAACAATTTCAACGTAGAAATAGAAGTTTCAAGACTCCACGTAGGCGCTTCCCTATGAACACTTACTCCCCAATGAAACCTTGACCACAGTCAAGACGTTTCTAACCTCCCTTTTAAGGGGAACTACAATTACTCTGATTCCATTCCCGTCAGGATATGTAGGCACAAGATGCGACATCTTGCCGAGTAAACTTAGGACTAACCCTTAGGTCTTTAGGTCACTCTATCCCTTTAGCAATATATTTCAAACATATAATAAAATAAAATAAAAAAGCATACAATAAACAAAAAGGTTCCTGTAGAGTACTACAGAAGTTTAGGGTGCTAATACCTTCCCTAAGCTTAATCAACCCCTTACCTAGGTCTCTCCCCGCATTGTCTTTACGATGCAAATTTAGGTTTTCCTCTTTTGACCTTTTCCTTCGGATAAATCAAAGAGCGGTTGTGAACCAGAAATGCAATTCAAATTAATTAATAATTTGATATCATATTCTAACTGCAACATATAGGAATATTAATTTTAATATCTGAAACACTTGAATACGATTAGAGTATATATTTACTTCATACAAAATTTCATTGATGTTATCATCAAAACATAGAGATATATTAAGAACCAATCTGTGTTCTAACATAAACATGGTATATTTTATACATCAAGTATATCAAATATATGATGAAATATGATGTCTTCATTTGGAAATTAAAACTTCATCGGTTGATAGTCTTCAATTGGTTGTTCAACAAGATATTCTAACAAGGCACTTCCCTTAATGGCCTTTTGGGAAACATATTGGATATCATATTCTCTCAGAACCATTTGCCATCTAGTGATCCTTCCGGAGAGTGCTTGTTTCTCAAACACGTACTTGATCAGATCCATCTTCGATATCAATAGGGTTGTGTGATTAAACATGTACTATCTCAAGTGCTTAGCGGCCCAAGCGAGTGCACAACATTTTTTTTCCTAGCATCGAGTATCTTGACTCGCAATCAGGGAATTACTTACTCAGGTAGTAGATAATGTGCTCTTTCCTACTTGTCTCGTCGTGTTGACCGAGTACACATCCCATTGAATTCTCAAGAACCATTAGATACATGATCAGAGGTCTCCCTATTACTGGAGGCATTAGTATCGGAGGTTCTGACAAATACTTTTTTATTTTCTCAAATGCCTTTTTACAATCTTCGTTCCACCTGACCGCTTGATCTTTTCTTAACAATTTGAATATAGGCTTGCAAGTGGCTATAAGGTGAGAGATGAACCTAAAAATGTAGTTCAATCTCCCTAGAAAACCATGAATCTCTTTTTTCATCCTCGATTCAGGTATTTCTTGTATAGCTTTTATTTTGGCAGGATCTACCTTAATACCCGTTTCACTGACAATGAAACCTAACAGCTTTCCAGATCTCACCCCGAAGGTGCACTTATTAGGATTCAACCTCAGCTTAAATTTCCTCAACCTTTCAAACAGTTTCAGAAGATTAACCAGACATCCTTCCTCCGTCTTTGACTTTGCAATCATGTCATCAACATAGACTTCAATCGCTTGATGAATCATATCATGAAAGAGAGTAACCATCGCCTGCTGATAGATTGCCCTAACATTTTTCAATCCAAGGGGCGTCACCTTATAGCAAAAAGTCCCCTACGGTGTTATGAAAGTAGTTTTCTCTATGTCTTCTAGGATCATTTTGATTTGGTTATACCCAGAGAAGTGATCTATGAAGGAAAACACAGAATATTGAGCAGTGTTATCAACCAACACGTCAATGTGGGGGAGCACGAAATCATCTTTAGGGATCACTCTATTTAGATCTCTGTAATCAACACACATCCTGACCTTTCCATCTTTCTTAGGTAGAGGAACAATGTTAGCGACCCACGGAGGATAGTTTGTGACAGCAAGAAAACCAGCGTCTAACTGCTTTTGAACCTCTTCTTAAATCATGACTGCCATGTCAAGCCTCGTCCTTCTCAATTTCTACTTCACAGGCGGATATTCTTCTCTGAGAGACAACCGGTGTACCACAATATCTGTATCCAGCCCAGGCATGTCTTGGTAAGACCAAGCGAAGATATCCTTATACTCTTGGAGCATTTCAACCAATCTCCTCTTGACACTGTCTTCCAAAGCAGCCCCAATTATAAATTCTTTCTTTTCATCCTCGGTAGCCAAATTGACAACTTCAATATACTCCTGATGAGGCAAAATGACCCTTTCCTCTTGCTTCAGAAGTCTGGCTAATTCCTCAGGGAGTTCATAGTCTTCATCAGTCTCTTCTTCAGCTTGATAGATAGGATTATCAAAGTCATACTGAGCCATAACTGAACTAGAATCGATGGTATCTGAGATAAAAGATCTGCATGATTGATGTTTCATGTTTATTATGAAATGCAACAAACAAACACAAACACGTTGCCATTTTTCTGTTAACAAATGTAAAAATAAAAAGGAAAAACAGGGATCAAAATATTTGAATGCAAAAACGTCCTTTATTTATGATGATGATGTTGGAGAATAACAAAGGGCCCTACAAATGGGTCACTACGTCTTGGGCAGAACGTAGGGCTATACATAATCAAGAACAAATGAAAATTACTCTTCGGTGGTAACTTGAATAATCTCCTCGGTGGTCCAATTGCACAGCTTCTGGCCAGGAACACAAGGATGGATCCAAGCATCCATGCCGTAGTCGCTATCTCCTTCATCGTCCCCTATAGCATGAATTCTGTCAAAGATGACTCCACCACTGGTGAATTTGACAGATCCCTTGTATCTTTGAGGGTCTTGAGAAGAATTGGAGGGCCTGTACCCCAGACCGAATTTATCTTGTTTGATAGGAACATCAAGCACTTGGCCCCACCTCTGAGAAGTTCCAGACTCAACAATAGCACGAGCTTCTTTGAAAGAAGACATTAAAACCTCTGGGCATTTTACCTCTACAGGAGGCTTCTCCTGAATTTATACAGCTTTGAAGGATTGACAGAGAGTTTCGTGGATTTCCCCATCCACTTCTACGTACTTGAATGTTGACAGCTGACTAACCATTATATATTTTTCACCACACACATTAATAACCTTCCCTTCCATCATGTATTTCAACTTTTGATGCAGAGTTGATGTCACTTCCCCTGCAGCGTCTATCGAAGGTCGGCCTAGTAAGCAACTATATGTCGGCTGAATATCTATTATATAGAGTGTTGCATCAAAGGTTTCAGGTCCCACCTGAATTGGCATGGTAATCTCTCCAAACACATACCTTTTTGAACCATCAAATGCTTTCACCCCCAGATCACTAGGTGTACATATCAAGCCATGGGTGTCCAACTTCATTAACGCCTTCTTTGGCAACATGTTGAGTGACAATCTTGTGTCAACCAGGACGTGTGACAATAGCGGTCCTCTACACTCCATGGAAATATGCAAGGCATGGTTGTGATTTCGCCTAGCAGGAGTCAAATCTAAATCACTGAAGCCTAAACCATTGTCAGCATTAACGTGTGCTACTACCCCTTCCAATTGATTGACTGAAATTTCTTATAGTACATAAGCAGAATTCAAAATCCTCAACAAGGCATTATGGTGCGCCTCTGAACATGAAAGAAAAGACAAAATGGAAATTTTGGATGGAGTTTGATTCAAGTGATCCACAATCTTGTAGTCACTCTTACGGATTAGCCTCATGAACTCCTCAACATCTTTAGAAAAAGAATCACCACCAGCTTGTTGTTGTACATCATCTTCAACCACTGCTTTCCCTTTTCCTTTATCAGCCTTGTCAATATTAACTTCAGGCAGAGGAAATACCCTTCCACTACGAGTGATCCCTCCTGCACTCACTATATTGTCAACAGTAGAACCCACATATGATGACCCAATCAACTTTTGATTTTTTCCATTATAGAACACCTCATCCCCATAGTTCTATGGGATGGCTTTGGTACTTTCGTACAACACTGGTCCTAGTGTAAAAATGATTATCGGTGTTGGCCTAGCTGGCGCTAAAATATTTATGGTCCGATAAGGAATCGAAATCATGGCGATATCTCTTCCATGATTAATAGCCCTGTCATCAACAACTCTATCAAACTGTAAACAACCTTCATCAATCATCTTCTGGATACCATTCTTTAAAAGACCATAACCCTCGGGTCGGAATTCACATTCTAAACAATCAGCAGAACATCCTGGGAAAACTCCCCCTTTTAACAACCTGTCCTTCACGAAACTTAAAGGTGTATTCAATTCCTCAACATCAGTTATCAGATTTAATCTCTCCTCATCAATAATAGCATTTGTTCTTGCCATGCCATGATTTGGCATCAGATTCTGGTTCACATTGGGACCCTCGTTGGTAAAATTGATGGCCTTTGAATCAAGCAAATCTTAGAATTTATGCTTGAAAGCCTTACAATTATCAATGTGGTAACCAAGAGCGCCTGAATGGAACTCACATCTTTCATTAACGTCATAACCAGGAGGAGGTGCACTGGTGAAAGGTGCCAAAGTCCTCTTCTGAGTAAGTTGTAATTGAAGCAAGTGTTGCAGTAATTGAGAGTACGACATGGGTGGGGTCTCAAATTGTCTATTGGCCATTCTTGTTCTATCCTGGTAATAACGTGGAGCATTAGCTTGTTGTTGGGGTGCAACCGAGATGGCTACAGTAGCAACTTGTTGATTATATTGTGGTTGTGCTCTGCCTTTACCCCTATAAGAAGAGATAGAATTAGAATCTCCTTCCCGCTTCTTCGGGTTTCCTGCATATGGTTTCTTCATTCCTCTAGAGGAGGATCCTCCTCCAATTTGAATTTTTCCAGTCTTGATACCATTCTCAACTCTTTCACCTGCCATGACTAAGTCTAAAAAACTTCCTGACATGCAACCAACCAACTTCTTATAGTATGTTATGGGCAACGTAGCCATAAAAATATCAATCAATTCTCTCTCCATCATTGGAGGCTTTACCCTTTCTGGCAACTTACGCCATCTATGGGCGTATTCTTTAAAAACCTTCATTATTCCTTTGCAACAAATTTTGTAACTGCACCCTGTTCGGTGCCAAATCACTATTGTACTGATAATGACGAACAAAAGCCTCTGCCAGCTCTCTCCAGCTTCTGACATGGGTTCTCTCTAACCCCATGTACCACAACAGCAATGGTCCTGCCAAACTATCCTGAAAGAAGTGTATTAAAAGTTTTTTGTCATTAGAATATGCAGACATCTTCTTATAGTATGCACGGATATGAGTGTCACACCCTCTTTTTCACCCTAACCTCTAACCTCATATCATTATCATTTTACATTGGCATTGGCACCTAGCATTGGTCTTAGACAAGGGATCAAGGGATCTCACTCAAAAATTAAGGAAAGAGTTTCATCTTCAGAGCTCAATCAGGAGCTCAAGTGCAATTTTGTGACAATCTTAAGTTACAAGGCATCCTCCATCATCTAGGCAGGTTACTCAACCATTTGAATCAAGAATGCAAGCATTGATTCCTCTTCTTCTATCTCATGGATAACAAGTGAAGATTTTGGTTCAAAGGAGGCTCGTGGCTAGTTTCTTGGGAAAGACATTATTCTAAAGCTCAACACACACCTTGGGTGTCCCCTACATAGATCATGTATCATCTCAAGCCATCACAAGAGCCTCAATCATTGGGTATGATACTTGTTTTCAAATAATTTCATGAGTTTGGAACAAGAAGGATCAAAGAGAAACATAAAATCAAGAGTTTGACTAAATTACGATTTTGATAGAAATTTTTCTAAGTGTGAAAAACCATAATTTTTAGTCATCTTGCAACTTCCATAACTTTCTCATTTTTGATCCAATGAAGGAAAGCTAGCTATCAAATTGAAGAAGATATCATGAACTACAAGTTTGTAGAAGTAAGCATGTCCAAAAGACTCATGGTTTAAGATATATGATGAGTCAAAGTTGAGAAAAAAGAGGTTATGACATTTCTACACTTAGAAATTTTTCTTAGTATAGAAATTCAGTTTGAAATACCTACTTTAAAGCCCATTTTTCATGGTGATACAAGCTTCATTTGAATTTACCTACAAGATGAAAGTTGTAGAGCATCATTTAAGCTTTCTTTTGAATACTAGATCATCTCCATTGGATGTGTAGAGCTAAAGTTATGATGCTCCCAAGTTAGGGTTCCAAAGTTGTCAAAAGTAGTAGGTGTTTAGACAGGTTTTCAACCCAACTTCCAAGACATTTTTCACCAAGTTCTTGACTTCATTTGAGTCTTCCTACAACATGAAGGTTGAATATCATTCTTCAAGCTTTCCATCCATTACTAGAACTTTTCCGCTGGATCAAAACTCCTTAAGTTATAAAGGTTCTAAAATGAGGTTTCAATTATGTTAAAAATGAAATAACTTAGATTTTTTCTAAGATACTTTGGACAGTTTTGGGAATACATATTCCACCCTTTTTTTTCTCATTGATTCAATAGGAATTTTAATCTCCTTCAAACATGAAAGTTGAAGAGCTTTCTTCAAGCTTTCTAAGCATCACAAGATCATTCCCATTGGATCAAAATTCCCTAAGATATGTGGCATCAAAGTTGAGATTTTAATGTTGGCAAAGGATCGTGACTTAGATTTTTTCTAAGTCATTTGAGATAAGTTTCAAGCCATGACTTTCAAGCCATTTTTCATGATAACACAAAGCTTGTTCCAAATTGCCATCAACATGAGATATGGTCATCATATTCTTAGCTTCCTCTCAAGCACAAGATCTCATAGATTGAAGCATTGTTCATAGAGCTATGGTGGCTTAAAAGTGGATATGTGAACATAATATTATGCATTCTAGGTCACCATTCTTGGCACATCATGAATCAATGTTGGCAGCAACTTTCATACCTCATTTTCACACACACCAACACCTCTTGTCCTTGTCCCAAAATTTGCTCAAAAGATGCCAACATGAGGTGTACCTTTTGTACCATTTTTGAATTATCCTTGCCAAAAGTATAAACACAAAACTCGCACACCAATATGCCTCATGACATGCCTTCCATCCACTCTGACTCTGCTCCTATTTAGCTTACAAACACACTCACCATCCACCTCATATGTGTACATACCGAGCCATCATAACACTCACTCTTGTTTTTCAAATTACGCTTTTAACCATTGTAACTAAGTTATTACCCTTCAAAAAATGCCATATATAACCTCAAGAAACCCTAGAAAAGGGGAAGCCTATTATTCAGCAGCCAAGAGCCTTCACACTCTCTCACTTTTTCAAAATCTCTCTCCTTTCGAATCTGAGTATCCAGTGTGTTTTTTCTTCCATAATTTTGTCACCACTATCATCCTCAGAGTTGGAAGAAGTAAAAGAAAAGGGTTACTAAAAGCTTGAGGCAAGAACAAAAGTTGTGGATCATTGTTTTGGAGGTAACTTTTTCTTACTGATTTCTTGCATGTTACACGTATTTTAGATGCATTTCCTACATATTTGGAATCCTGGACTAGCATAGATGATATTTCGATCCCTGTTGTTCTTGTTTAAGAAAGTTTCAGTTTGTGTATAAAAATTTCTTGGTTTGATTTCTTCATGATGCATCGTTCACTACGCCAAAAATGAATTTTGGCAGTGCAACAAAGACAACGCTTTATATAAAAGCGCTGCTAAAAAATTTATAAGAAAAGAGGGAAAAAAGCACAGGCTTTAGAAAGCACTTTTTAAAAAGCGCTACTAAAGGTTGTTATTTTGTAATACAATAGAAAGTGCTTTTAAGAAAGCGCTGCCATAGGGGGGATATGAAAGCGCTGCTATAGGGGGATACGAAAGCGCTTTCTAAAAGCGCTACTATAAGGGGGGATACAAAAGCGCTTTTAAAAAGCGCTGCTATAGGTCCTTGCTTAGGCAGACTTTAGAAAGCGCTGTTAAAGGTGGGGGTTACGAAAGCGCTTTTAAGAAGAAAGCGCTGTTATAGGGGTGGTATACAAAAGCACTTTAGAAAGCGCTGCTATAGGTATTTACTTTTTTAAAAATTAAACTATATTTTCATTTCAGACTCGTGAACTACAATACTTCTTTCTTTCTCTCTCTCTCTCTCTCTCTCTCTCTCTCTCTCTCTCTCTCTCGTGCATGTACGATTTCTCTCCCTCTCTCAACACTGAACCCTACTCCCTCTGTCGTGCTCCCTCCGTCTGACCTTCAAATCTCCGTCTCTCCGACCGCATCTCCCTCTGTCTCTCCGTCGTATTTCCTCCGTCAGCAAGGTAAATATTTCTTATATTCTGTTGGTTATGTTGCTGCAAATATTCCTCCATATTCTGAAATCGTATTTCTTAGTCTTTTAGTAAATATTTCTTATGTTGTTGCAGATATTCCTCCATATTTTGCAAACTATGATATGCTTATTATTACTTGAATAAAATTAAAAGCTATCAGGCCTTTATGTTTTCTAGGATGGAATTTATGTTCATTTTATGGAAGACAAAGGTTGTTGCTGCAACTTAAGAGTAATTTGTGGCTATTGTTCAAATCATATTTGAACATATTTATATGGTTTAGATGGATTAAACATGGTGATTGTCATGTAATTTGTTTACCAATGTGGATAATAAGCTCAAACCTAGATGTATTTTGAGATTATGGTGTTCACAATATTATCAAATGAATTTTAACTATTTTTAGCATATGGATTTAGAGGCATGTACACTACATTTCATTTCCAAATTTGTAATTTTGATTTTTTATTCTAAACATTAAACTCTTGTAAAAAAGTCCAAGCTTTAAACTACTATTGAGGTGAAATCTGTGCTAGATAACGTAAATAACTCTGTTGTATGATTTTTGAAAAGAGTTCTTATTATTTTAATAGTTACATGAGAATTAGACAAATTTTGATTAGGTTTTCATTAGTCTTATTCAAAATAAAAACAAAAAAGAATAGTTGTTAGTTAGAATTTGTGATTTTTATGAGATTCCAAATGTTGTCAAAATAAAAACAAAAAAGAATAGTGGTTCTACTGTGACAGTTGCTTCATACCAAATGTATCATTTTCTGATGTTGTTAAATGTGATTCCAAATGTTGTTGTTGATGTTGTTAATGTTGATGTTGATGTTGTTGATGAAAACATGAATTAATTTTGTATGTTAATTTATTATAGGGGTTACTTGTGAAGATTGTGATCGTTTCCAAGAATCTTACTGTGTAGCTCTAGAAGTTGCTGACTTCTCTACAGTTGCTATAGGTAATCACTGTTATTGTTTAACTTACTTAGTTTAGTTTAGCCTACTTAATTAGTATGGATAAAAAATGGATGTCTTCCAATCGATTGTCAAAAGAGTACGAGAATGGGGTATCAAAATCCGTTAAGTTTGTTGTTGAACATGCCAAAGACCCCAGTAGGATCACATGTCCTTGCTTAGCTTGCTGTTATGGGCGTCAAATTGATGTAGTTCAGTTGGAATCACATTTGAAGAGGCATGGAATTGATCGAAGTTATACATGTTGGACATTACATGGTGAGATAAGTAACGATAATGTTGAACCGGAGGATAATACGACCTATGCTTCAAACAACAATGGCACAGATACATACGACTATGATCGAGTCGAAGAGATTGCAGAAGCACATGAAGAAGATCTTCAGGATTGTCCCAAAATGTTTGAAAGGTTGGTAAACAATGAAGAGAAACCGTTGTATAAAGGTTGCACTACTTTCACAAGATTGTCTGCAGTATTAAAGTTGTACAACTTAAAGACGGGCAATGGATAGTCGGATAAAAGTTTCACATAGTTATTAGCCCTCATAAAAGAGATACTTCCGGAGGATAATGTTCTTCCCAGTCGAACCTATGACTTCATAAAAAATGTTGTGCTCAATTGGCCCGAGTTATGATAAGATACATGCTTGTCCAAATGATTGCATTTTGTTTCGAAATGAATATGCATCATTAAACGAGTGTCCTAAATGCGGTGTATCTCGGTATAAGAAAAAGTTGTCCCCAACAAAAGTGTTATGATATTTTACTATAATTCCGAGATTTAGACGTATGTTTCATAGTGAAACAGATGCAAAACACTTGACTTGGCATGCAGATGATAGAATTATAGATGGAAAGTATCGACATCCGGCAGATTCACCACAGTGGATGAAAATTGATAATGAGTATCCTGATTTTGGAGAAGAAGCAAGAAACATTCGCTTGGCATTATCTACTGATGGAATGAACCCGCATGGTCTGCAAAGTATCTCACATTCCACATGGCCTGTGATTATTATGATTTGTAACCTACCTCCATGGCTATGTATGAAGCGTAAGTACATGATGCTATCTATGTTAATTTCTGATCCTAAATAACCAGGGAATGACATTGACGTATACTTGACACCTTTAATCAAAGACTTAAAGAGTTTGTGGGAGAACGGTGTGGAGGTTTATAATGGATATAGGAAAGAAAGTTTCAATTTGAGGGCGATGTTGTTTTGCACAATTAATGATTTTCCAGCATACGGAAATCTATTGAGGTATAGCATTAAAGGTCAATGAGTGTGTTCTATCTATGAAGAAAACACAGATCGGACGTGATTGGAATTTGGTCAGAAGAATGTCTTTCTTGGTCATCGTCAAATACCTATGGATGAAGGTGTTTTTGGTTTTGATTATGCCGAAACAATTGCTAAAAAGGATTTGGATCAGATTTTCCAACATTCTGAATTAGGCATCGGTGTTATGCATTCATACATCAGGTACTCCGATCAATTTTAATTAAATAATTGAACAATTTATTTTCTCATTTCAATAAATATTCTAATGTTAATTATGTTTTTATTTAAGGTTCTTGTATGACAAGTTGTTGGTCCTGCATTAATTGACAGAGAGATTCACACTCTTATCTTCTAGCTGTATCAACGCACGGTTAATCGATCACACTCCAGATGTAGTCAGAGATTACTTAGTACAAACATTTATGGCCACAAATACAGAGAACTTGTTTTTTTTTCCCATATAATACTGGTCATGGGTTAGATTTCATTCTAAATTAATTTATTATAATTATTCGTCTTTTGACATTCTATATAACATTTCCATCTAAACTTTTGTCTTATTTTATAGTGGACACTGGTTGTTGGTTGCGATTAATCCGATAAAATAAATAGTGTATTATCTGGATTCATTAGATGGTGATCAAACAAAATATTCTGATATGAAGAATATGGTTGATACGTAAGTGATGAGATATGTTGTTCTGAATAATTATCTTTATTTATTATGTGAGGTTGTTTTGAATATTTGTTTATATTATGTTAGAGCTATACAAATATTTCGATCACAAAGACAAGCAAGAGTACCAAAAAGTAAGGCTAACAACATTAGATGGATCAAAGTGCAGATATATTTTTATAATTTTGACTGTTATAGTGATTCTACTTGATAAAACTAGTTAAACTATATATCCTGATATATATTCTTTTTTTTCATTTACAGTGTCCTCGTCAGCGCAATGGGATTGATTGCGGATATTTTGTATTGAGGTTTATGAAGGAAATTATTCATTCGGGTTAAATAGAGATTCCAAACATGGTATGAATTTATAAGTTATATAATTTATTTTAATATTTAACCGATATTTCATCTGAGTAATTAGTTTTAAAACTAAATCATCCATATTATGTTATATTATGTAGTACTTTGATGAATTCAAGTGTGGTACTTACTCGAAAGATAAATTGGAAGAAATTAAGGAGGAATGGTGTCAATACATTCTTGAGATAAGAATTGTATAAGGTATATATATTGTCTTTCTGTCTTTTGATCGGAGTTTATAGAGATTTGTGTTATTGTGATGTTATGTAAATACTACTGGATAATTATAGTTCTGGAAGTCGTATATAGTTTTGGAATTTGTTGATATACTTCTTGAAGCTAGTTGTTGTGAAGATCCGGAAATATGGAATTTGTAATTATATGTATCGTGAATATATTTGTGAAATTATCGGTTTTGGAATATATTTTAGAATTATGGATCGTTTCTGTTGAATTATAATATATATATATATATATATATATATATATATATATATATATATATATATATATATATATATATATATATATATATATATATATATATATATATATATATATATATATATATATATATATATATATATATATATATATATATATATATATATATATATATATATAGGCCTATATATGTGTTTAAATAAAGACTTGTGTTGAATTACAATGATTATAAACAGGTTTATATGTTGAATTGTTATGGTATATATAAGGTCAAAGTGTTAAAATAAAGGTTTGTGGTGAATATAATTGTTATAAGCAAGTTTATGTGATAAATTATAAAGAATTGTGCAATAGAATTCAACAAAAATCACTTCATAATAATATGAAAAATAGACAGCGCTTTTAACCATTGTAACTAAGTTATTACCCTTCAAAAAACTCCATATATAACCTCAAGAAACCCTAGAAAAGGGGCAGACTATTATTCAGCAGCCAAGAGCCTTCACACTCTCTCACTTTTTCAAAATATCTCTCCTTTCAAATCTGAGTATCCAGGGCATTTTCTTCCATCATTTTGTCACGACTATCATCCTCAGAGTTGGAAGAAGTAAAAGAGAAGGGTTTCTAAAAGCTTGAGGCAAGAACATAAGTTGTGGATCTTTGTTTTGAAGGTGAATTTTTCTTATTGGTTTCTTGCATGCTACACGTGTTTTAGATGCATTTCCTACACATTTGGAATCCTGAACTAGCATAGGTGATATCTGGATCCCTGTTGTTCTTGTTTAAGAAATTTTCAGTTTGTGTATAAAACTTTTATGGTTTGATTTCTTCATGATGCATCATTCTTTAATCGTTTTTGACGCCATATATGATTTCTACGTGAAAAATATAGCAACGTAGTGTCTTTTCTTTGATGTTTTGGTGGGGTTTACAGTGAACTCTGGCAAGAGTCACTGGAGAAGACGACCGGATCCCTAGCTCCGGTGTCTAATGTGTCTCCAAGGTTTGAATCCTTGACTTGTTGAGTGTGTGTCCATGTGGCGCTGAGGGTCAGCCATATCATTTAATGATGCTTGTGTGTCATTTTTTTTATTTCACTTAGTTTCTAATTTGGTTTGGGCTTTGCTCAAGTTGTTATTCTCACCCCAGTCCTTCAGCTCATATGCGCGCATCACCTGATTTCATGTGTTCCAGGATTTTACTAATGCACCTCCTTTCATGTTTCTTTTTTATTTTATTTCACTTTTTTTCCTTTTTCATTTTAATTTTATTTTTAATGTTACCTTTATTTTAAAATTACCAAAAAATTATTTTTAGTTGCTTTAACATGTTAAGTTATTTTTCATTTATTCTTATTATTTTATTTGGATTTATTTGTGGTGGGTGTTCTCATATTTGCCCCTAGATTAGGGTTTTGAACTTTGATGCCTTAAACACTTTTTCTTGAGCTATTTTTTTGCTATGTTTCAACTTATAATGAGGGGATGCTTGGACGCTTTTGTTGAGGTTTGATAATTTGTTTTGGTATGCTTTTCACTTGATAACTTGTGACCTTTGATTTATGTTCAACTTGTGGAGTACCCTAGCTTGTTGGTTGCTTTTGTGCAAGTTCGTGAGCCTAGCTTTTAGATGCCTTTCACACACACACATTTGAGTATGTTGACATGTGTTTGAGTCTTTTGTTGTAATTTATTTGATCATTTTCCTATTTTTGGATGCTATATCAAGTTGATGATGTTTTAACTATGCTTCGTTGTGGTTCTTGACCTAGTTCTTTGCTCTTGTTTTGAGGGTGATTCCCATTAATTTATTTTGATCTCTTGATGATTGAATACACTTTGAAATGTTCAGGTTTACTTCTGACCTAATTTGTCTTCCAACTTAATAGCCTCACTTTGCTTTGATCTGTTCACTCTTGTATGAGGGGTTGATCCCCTAAAGTATAAGAGTTTGTACCTTGACTCTTTTGACTTTGCCTAGTTGATTGAGTTATGCTGTGTGACTTCTTTGAAATTTATTTTATGATTTGAATGTGTATGCTTATTCATTGGTATGTCTCTTATTGTCTATGATTCAAATTTGAAGCATATCATCTTGCATATCAATTTTCTTCATTCTAATTGACTTGATTTTGTCTCTTGCTTGGATTGTCTGAATTGATCTCTTGATATCTGGTGTCATTCATTCTTACTCATCCCTCTTTCATATTTAATATATCATTTCCCCCCTTGGTGGGTATTATGTTCTCTCTCCCCATTACAGTGTAATAATTTAGATCTTTTGACTATTTATTTGTGTTGGCTTTATTGATTAAGAAAGATAAAATAAACTTATGATTAGAACATATTTTCAAAATAAAGAACAAATAAGACTTAATCCAGTATCAAGTCCTTTTCAAACTCATTTAACTTGGATTACCTTAGGGTTTTTTCCTCTATTCTTATTCTCTTTTCTCATCTTTTTCATAAACTCCACACTCACCTTGTATGTACTCCACCTTTGTAAGTCGATTGGTTCGCGCATCGCCATCAACCTACCTTGATCTATTCACCACCTTTTCTTTTCAAAACTTTTCTCTATTTATTTTGTCTCCTTGAGTCTAAAAACTTTGGTCTTGTACGAAGTGCATTTTCAAACTTCTTTTCCCAATAAACTTGGATGGTTGTGGAATGGTTAGGCGAAGACCTTCTCCTATCCCGAGTGCTTGACATTACCTTTAGGGTTCACTGTCATAAAGTACTTACCATTCGAAACCAAAACATCTTTAATAAGAGAATATATTTCTCTTTGTATTGAACTAAAGAGAGAGGGTTGTGTTAAGACTTCTTCCTCTCCGAGTATTAGGATACTCATTTTAGAGTGTGTGGTCTCGATACTTGTCTTTCAATATGAAGACATGACTATATTTGTCACACCATTTTTATAATAAATCTTCTGAGATAAGTAATTAGGTACTACCCACTAGGAGTTACTATCCGAGGACTTATTTCGCCCTTAAAAGTAACTTTCACAAATCAAATATGACATCTTGCCTTGACGGCGAAAACTAATTTTTTCAAAAAGGACATGTTACGTCCATTCTATCACAAACAGGTAATGCCTAAGACTCCACAAGTGAGCTGCAATACACCTAACTGCTAGAATGCGTATGTTATCATCGTCTATAAAAAACACCAACAAACCGTAGTCCGAACTACGGACGCTCTAATTCTTCGCTTCTTTTAAGTGAAGATACGTAGGCACAAGGGCCCCAATCCTTGGTGAGCACATTCCTGTCTTTTATCCGTAGTCCTCCAAACTATGTTGACTCTGACTTTCTCATACCCGTTGAGAATACATAGGCGTAGGACCGCGAAGTCCTACCGAGTCTCTTTTCCTTTTTCACTTCCTCTTTTCTCTATATTTTAGTTCCATACACTTTCTCTCTCTTTTTAGAGCACTTTTATAAAGCAATATCCTTTAGCAAATATCCTCATACATAGACAAACAAATGGTTCCCATCGAGTACGATGGATGCGAGTGGTGTTAATACCTTCCCTTCGCATAACCGACTTCCGAACCCTTTAATTTGGTTGAGAGACCATCTTATTGATTTCTTTCTTGGGGTTTTTTTTATATTTTCCTTTCCCCTTTTAGGATAAATAAAGTTCGATGGCGACTCTTTTGTTCCTCCATTTTCACCTCTCTGTCGTTGCATTTTTCGAGTAGCGACAACTTGGTGACTCTGCTGGGGAAATGGTTCACCCTAGCAAGCCAAACCTAATTTGTTTGTCATATGTGTGATTTATTTGCTTTTGTTACTTTACTATTATTGTGGTCCTCTAATCTGTTGGGTTTATTGGGGATGGTTTGTAAGGATAAAGGCTTTCTACCCGAGCTTTTCCAGTATACACTAAGTTAGGAGGTGGTTGCTTTCTGATTTGCGAGAGTTAGGACTCGTTGAGTTGGTTTGACTTCCACCGCTCAAATGAGGCCCCTTTGGGATGATTATGTCTTATGAGTAGTTGTAATGGCGTCTTTATTTCTGACCTGGGAGTCTGTGATTCTGAGGACCTTTTTAGAACCCTATTCCAAAGGTTACTAAGACATAAATTTTTGCTCATCCTTTAAAGGGATTACCGTCTTACGAGTCATCGTTATTATTAGAACACAGATTGGTTCTTAATATATCTCAATGTTTTGATGATAACATTAATGAAATTTTGTATGAAGAAAATATATACTCAAATTTTGTTCAAGTATTTTTGTTTCAGATAACTTAATAAATATTCCTCTGAATGGAATATGCCTCTGAGCGAAGCTACAGAAGACTCTGAGCGAAGATACGGAAGACTTTAAGTGAAGTAGGCTCGGAAGCGTAGAAGTATAAAGCAAAGATTCAGAAGACTCTGAAGCGTACTAAACTCAACATTGCAACTGCAGAGGCTCTGAGAATCAAATCAAGTAAGGTTATGAAAATGTTAGTAACCAGACTCTGATACATTGGATAATAAGTAAGAACGAAGATCTGCTCTGATCTGAAGTGTTCCTCTGGATGAACAGTTTGTTCAAACATTCACGCTAGCACTAAGCTGCAGAACTCTGGAAAAGAGTCACTCTGATAAAAAGTAAATGGAACATCATCAGATGATCTGATGCAAGGAATTATTTCCATATTCGTTCAATTCAAAAGATGTTGTTCAAGAAAGACTCGTTGCTTATTCCAACGATACGATTCCTACATCCAATGGCATTATTCCTCTTTTGTGCATGAAACAGAATGTCAGTGACAAAAAGGATATCACTGAACATTCCTCTTCTGGAAAGGAACAGTCAAAGAAGACAAAAAGGTTGTGCACTCTATTTGAGAAATGTGAAGTATTTAAATAAGTCTTCAACAACAATTCTAACACAACTATGCATAGAACAACATACAACGTGAAACAACTTTATTCTAAAACGTAAACAACAACCAGGCTGAAAAGAAAATAGAAAGTTTCATTATTCTTTAATTTGTGTAAAATCACTGTTGTGATATAGCTTATTCTAGAAGCACTTAAACATATTTTATTATTACTCTGTAATAGATCCTTGAGAGACCAAGTTGTGGTTAGTATTCTTGAGAAGACTAAGACAAGTTTGTCTTAGTGATAAGATTGTAATCAAGTTTTTATTATTGGATTAAATCCTCGATTGAGAGAGGCGAAATCACCTTGGCCGGGTGGACTGGAGTAGTTTGAGTTCAAACGAACCAGGATAAAAATACCTGTGTTATTTTTATTGCCTTATTTATTGTTTGAAAACCCTTATTCAACCCCCCCCCCTTCTTAGTGTTTTCCTTACCTTCAGTTATGATGGAAAACTTTTGAGGGTTAGTGCATGGGACTTTGTTTAAAACCTTTTGGATGCCCTGTTGTAAACCAATAGATTGCCTGCTCGAGGTGAGAGATACCTTGATATGTTGTCCTACAGATACTGTGGTCTTGATCCCTATGTTGCTGATATGTTCTAAGTATGCATTCATAAGCATTGCATTGCATAACATTCTTGCATATCAAGAGACTTAAGAGACTGTGATTATCCTAGGTATTGCTGAAAAATGTCTTATCAAAGGAAAAGAAGCACCAACTCCTTGAAGTTTAGGGAACCAAAATTGGGAGTCATCCAAGATCTTCTGATTGACATGCTAAAAGCTGTCAAAATCAACTTTTAAGGAAAGCATGGGAAATCAATTGATCTCCTCTATTCTGGAGTGGACACCTGGGCTTTGTTTGCTATGGCCCAATTTTATGATGCTCCGCTCAGATGTTTCACCTTCCAAAATTATCAATTGGCCCCTACTCTTGAAGAATATTCCCACCTGTTGAACATCAAAATTAAGGACCAACCCATCTATACCGGTTTGGAGGAAGAACCAAAGTCTCCTGTCATTGCTCTTGCTCTCTGTATAACTAAGGAAGAGGTAAATACTGATTTAACCAACAAAGGAGGTACTCATGGATTCCCTCTGAAGTTTCTGCTTGACAAGGCTATCCATTATAAGACTAATGAGGATTGGGAAAGATTTGGTGTCTCTATTACTTTGATAATCTATGGGATTGTTCTCTTTCCAAACATAGATAATTTCATAGATATCACTGCCATCACTCTCTTCATTCAGAAGAACCCTATTCCTACCCTCCTTGCTGATACTTACCACTCCATTCATTGGAGGAGTGAGAAGAAGACAAGGATGGTTCAGTGATGTTCCCATCTGTTGTTCAAGTGGTATGTCTCCCATTTGCTAAAAGAATGACCATTTATGGATGACAAAGAGAAGCTAAAATGGTCTAGACACATTATGTCTTTGGTAGCAGACGACATTGCTTGGTATTCCCATGAGTACTATGATGTGGAGATAACTTTCAGTTGCGGAGAATTTGGTAATGTACCTCTGATTGGAAGAGCTAGCTGCATTAATTACAACCCAGTTATGGCATTGCGTCAACTGGGTTATACTATGGAAAATGATCCTGAGGCAGAGAAGATCCAAGGCTTTTTCTTGCTCAACAAAACAGAAGATCTTGGATTTGTCAGGAAAGTTGCTAGGGCATGGACCAAGATCCATACAAAAGGAAGAAGGGAGCTAAAAGCGAAAAACTGTGTGGCTAAATAGCCATACAACAGGTGGTTGTTGTCTAGAGTGGCTGAAAGGTTATTACCGTTCCCTTCAGAACCTCCCATGAAAGAGAAACTTCCTATTCCGACTCATGTGTCCATGGAAGAATATGAGAAGCTAAAGCTGGTAGTGGAAAGGTTGACCAAAGAAAACCAAGATCATCAAGCTGAAGTCCACCGAGCTGGTGTGGAAAATGGCCAATTCAAGAGAAAAATGGAAGTGGAGCTAGATTAAGTAGCTAAAAGCAACAAGAAGTTGAAGCTAGAGACAGATTTAAGGATCATGTATCAAAATGGTTTTCAAGGGGCTGACGCATTAGTGAAGACTCTTCGGGAGCGCTTGAAGGAGGCCAAAGAATCTTGTGAAAGAGCATGGCATTTTTGTGAGCTAACTTCTACTAAAAAGAAGAGGACTAGGGAAAAACTTGAGGCGGACATTGATAATCTAGAAGAACTGTTGAGAGATGCCTTGACTCTAGCTGAAGATGAGCGTCAACTCAAAGAAGAAGCAATGAGGGTTTCATATGTCACTCCTAGTATGTGGAACAATAAGTGCTTAAAGTTGGAGACTGCTCAAGAAACGACCACTCTTTGGAGGGACCGATTTGACGCTCTGAAAAGGGATAGTTCACAATGGCTCAAGAAAGAGGCTCAAATCAATAAATTGTTCGACACTCATGAGGAGTCCCTCAGGTATTACCAGCCAGCTCTAGACATGTATCGTGCTAAGTATAATTATCTAGTGGAGCATTGCAATCTCATGATTCGTGATATCCCATGGAGGTTAGAAAGCGCAATTCAAGACTTGGATGGGAACAATGTCCCTCCTTCAGTCCATCACTTCATCCAACTATGTGATTAGATGGTTGGCAGATTCATGTTTGAGTCGAAGAAACTTGAGGAGTGCCTCCAAAAGAAGACCTTTTAGTTGTTCAGTCCTATCTTTTGTTTCATAAACATTTGTATTCAGCTTGTTGAACAATGATTAAATCATTTGTGTTGGATCTTTCCTTGAATTAATGAAAAGCTGTTTTTGGTCTCAAAACTGTGCATTTTACTGTTCATTCACATTTCTATAATACCAATGATAATCACAAGGTCTTGAGAGTCTCTTGAACGTCATTCGAACATTACATATACATACGCATCATTTTGCATTCCCTAAAACCCGATCTCACAACCACTTGCCCTTCTGGAGTAGGACAAGCTGACTTCTCGACATTCATATAATACGAGGAGTAACCAAAGAAGAATCATGGATCAGCTAGAACAGAATCAAGCTGCTATGAGAGAGGAGATGCAGAACATGAGAACTCAAATCACCCAGCTAATAGAGGTGATTCAGAATATGGCTAGAAGCCTAGAAGAAATGAGACAAGCAGCAGAAAGAAGTGATAATAACCCTCATACTTCTGCTGGTACAGTCCCTAACACAAAATGGTGTGATCCCGGTTCCTGCTGGCGTAGTTCCAACCCTCGGTGGTGCAATCCCTATCCTGCAGGCGCAGTTCATCCACCAGTTAGTGCAGTTCATCCTCCTGGTGGCATGCTTCCACCTCCAGTTCATTATGATGACCATGAGGATTTCTACAGTCCCCATGAGGATTTGATGATGGATGCTTATGTTCCACAAAACACTATTTTGGAAAAGAAATTCAATGCTCTACAAGAAACTATTAGAGCAATGCAAGGTCCTGATGTCCTAGGATTAGACGCTGCTGAGATATGCCTTGTACCAGGAGTTAAAATACCTCCAAAGTTCACCATTCCAACTTTCAATAAGTATAAGGGTAGTAGCTGTCCCAAGACCCGTATAAGGTTATATTGTAGGGAAATGGCCGCTTACTCAGATGATGAGAAGCTCCTGATCCATTTCTTCTAAGACAATCTGACTGAAGCTTCCCTAGAATGGTATATGCAGCTCAAATGCTCTCACATTAAAAGATAGAAAGAGTTGGCAGATGCCTTTGTAAAGCACTATCAATACAACACTGATATGGCTCCAAACCGTATGCGACTACAAAGTCTGACCCATAAGCCTAATGAGTCTTTCAAAGACTTCGCATAAAGGTGGAGAGGATTAGCTGTAAGGGTACAACCCCCATTGCTGGAGAGAGAACTGACCAATATCGTCATGGGAACTTTGCAAGGTCCAATTTTTGAACGTCTAGCATCTACCACTTCTACAGTATTCTCCGAACTTGTCAGGGTCGGTGAAAGATTAGAGAGCTTGATGAAAGATGGAAAAATTCAAAATGCTAGTGGATCCTCGAGTGGGCCTAAAAGACCGTATCAAGGATTCATAAAGAAGAAGGAAGGAGAAGCCAGTGGCACTTCTAAGGAAAGAGGAAAAACTCATGAAGGTTACCATCATAATGCTGTTGTTCGCCTCAACAATCACTTTCTATTCCTGCTAGCCAGCTTGTGGCTCAACAACAAGTTTGACAACGACAACCATACCAACCACGTCAGAACCAGTATCAAGGCCAACAGAGACAAATAAGGTCAGAGAAAATATTTGATCCGATTCCATCGATGTATGCCAGATTACTTTCGTACCTGTTGAAATGAGGGTTAGTGCAATTAAGGGAAATGAGGGACCCCCCAGCTGTCCTTCCCCCTAGTTATGATGCTAATGCACGGTGTGAATTTCATTTTGGCGCCCCAGGCCACAGCATCAAAAATTGCAAAACCCTGAAGTATGTTGTCCAAGACCTTATCGACTCAAAAGCGATTAATTTTACCAAAAACACTCCAAACATCAAAAAAAATTTGATGTCGTCTCATCATCACTCCATAAATATGATTGAGGGTTCTAGAGCGATTCAATTAATTTCAAACATTGATAAACTGAAGACACCTCTCTCTATTGTTAAAGAGCAACTTTTGTTGAAAAGTATTTATCCTGGTTGTTCAGTTGATTGTCACATTTGTGCAGGTAATCCTCAAGAATGTATTGAGCTAAAGAAAGGTATCCAATGTTTGATTGATCAGGGCGTATTAGTAGTAGAAAAAATCTCAAAGGATGAAGAAATTTCCACTCTTGATATTCCTTTTGAGACATTGGGTATACCGTATGATGATGAAGGTGAATCATTGAACCTTCCCAATAATTTGGCTTGTATTCTGTTAACAATTCCTTGTAATGAAGAAGATTGGGATAATATGTATGGACAGATTCATGTCCCTTTATAGACCCCTTATAATGAATCATATGTACTCTCTTGTGGTCAAGATGGAAAGCCTCTAAGTATACCTTATGATCCAATTGAAATACATATGTCTCCACCCTCGATGAACCAGCTCGTCATCTCAACTCCAGTTCTGTTTCCTTACGAGGGCATGAACGTTGTTCTTTGGGTATATGATCAAGCTATTTTTCTTAATGGACAGAAGGTTAGAGAGAAGGATATTCTAGAGGAAAAGAAGACTATGGAAAACATTGTGGGAACTGGTGGCGTCACCAGAAGCGGTAGAATTTTTGCACCACCAACATCACCCGTCAATAACAATGGCAATGCTAACAAAGACACTAGGAAACAGGGCACTGTTGAACAGGGGAAGTCCTCCAAACAGAAGGTTGTCTCTAATGATGAAGCAGAGGAATTTCTAAGGATCATACAAAAACGATTACAAAGTGATTGACCAGCTCAATCAAACTTCTTCAAAAATGTCCATGTTGTCATTGTTGATGTGTTCGAAAGCTCACCAGGAGGCATTATGGAAATTCTTGAAAGCCGATCATGTGCCTCAAGAAATATCGGTGGTACAGTTTGAAGAAGTGGTAGGGAACATAACTTCAGGCCATATTCTGAGTTTCAATGATGGTGAATTACCCCCTGAGAGTAAGAATCATAACAAGGCCTTGCACATCTCTGTGGAGTGTGTAGATGTTGTATTCTCTCGAGTTCTAGTCGATACTGGGTCATTACTGAACGTGTTACCTAAAAATTCGTTGTGTATGTTGTCAATTGAAGGGCTTGTGATGAAGCCAAGTCAGACTATTGTGAAGGATTTTGACGGAGCCAGGCGAACTGTAATTGGCGAGGTTGATCTCCCAATTTAGATTCAACCACATACATTTATTATCACATTTTATATGATGGACATATATCCCGCCTAGAGTTTCCTTCTCGGCCGACCGTGGATCCATTCGGCTGGTGCTGTAACGTCAACCCTTCATCAAAGACTCAAGATCATGATTAACAACCAAATGGTTGTCATTGAAGGTGAATAAGATGTTCTCGTGAGCCATCTTGCTTCTTTTTGGTATGTTGAGGTAGGAGGTGAAGTGCATGAGACTCCGTTCCAAGCCTTTGAAGTGATTAACATTGAGATGATTCATGAGAATCCTGTATCTTCAATTGTAACCTGGAAAGACGCGAAGATAGTTATTGAAGAAGTAAACCCCCGAGGATGGGGCAGAGTGTTGGAGCTTCCTGTCAACAAAAATGGAGTCGGTCTAGGCTATACTAGCAAGCAAAAAGCGCAAGAGAAGAACACCTCTGACAGAGGTGAAGGACTTACAACTCCATTGGTTTTTACTAGTGGAGGCCATCTCAATGATGATCAAGTCACATTTCTGGAAACTGAAGATGGCGAGCATGAAGAGTTGTGTATGGTGTACCCTAGAACACCTAATCAAACACTGAGCAACTGGAGTATTGTGGAAATTCTCGAAGTTATTCTAGTAGACGAATAATTCCCTATTTTTCTGTTTTTTCCTAAAATCCTATGCTCTGCCCAAGGCATATGGATCATTTTGTAGGGCATTTTTGCTTTTAAAAGCATAGACTTATCATCAATAAATAACTTTTGCACCCAATTACGTTCCCTTTCTGACATTTTTACTTTTTGCACATATTTTCTTTAAAGGGCAATGTTTTTGTTTTTCTTCTTCCTTTTTCTTAAAATAAAAGCATGAAATCATTCATCGTTCAGATCTTCCCTTGTTCCTATTGATAACAACTCTTCTGTGGTTCGACATGACTTTGATAACCCCATTTACCATGTTGATGAAGACTACAAGGAAGATTGTGATCTCCCAGAGGGGTTGGCTAGACTGTTGAAGCAAGAACCAAAGGTCATTAAACCGTATCAAGAAGAGATTTAAGCCATCAATGTTGGAACCGAAGAGGATGCCAAAGAGATCAAGATAGGTGCCACCTTGGAAGCAGAGGTAAAGGCAAAGTTGGTCAAGTTGTTGCAAGAGTATGTTGACGTGTTTGCTTGGTCCTACAAAGACATGCTTGGTCTAGATGAAGACATTGTAGTGCACAAGTTGCCCCTTAAAGAAGATTACCCATCAGTGAAGCAGAAGTTGAGGAGAATGAAACCAGAGATGTCTTTCAAGATCAAAGAGGAAGTCCAAAAGCAGCTAGACGCTGGTTTCCTAGCAGTATCCAGCTACCCACAATGGGTAGCAAACATTGTTCCAATACCGAAGAAAGATGGGAAAGTACAAATGTCCATTGATTATAGAGACCTCAATAGAGCGAGCCTAAAAGACGATTTTCCTCTCTCGTGCATTGATGTACTAGTGGATAATACAGCCTAGTTCTCTGTCTTTTCATTCATGGACGGGTTTTCTGGCTATAAGCAAATTAAAATGGCACCAGAAGATATGGAAAAGACAACTTTCATCACCCCATGGGGAACTTTCTGCTACAAGGTCATGTCGTTCGGACTTAAGAATGCGGGCGTGACATATCAATGGGCTATGGTTACTCTCTTTCATGACATGATACATAAAGAGATTGAATGCTATGTAGATGATATGATCACAAAATCCCAGACTGAGGAAGAACACCTCATTCATTTGGAAAAACTTTTTGCAAGACTGAGAAAATTCAGACTGAGATTAAATCCCAACGAATGCACTTTTGGTGTAAGATCTGGTAAGCTGCTAGGTTTTATTGTAAGCCAAAAGGGGATTGAAGTCGACCCAGATAAAGTCAAAGCTATCCAAGACATGTCGGCGCCTAAAACTGAAAGAGAAGTTAGAGGTTTCCTTGGGAGATTGAATTACATTGCAAGATTCATATCTCATCTAATGGCCACATGTGAGCCCATTTTCAAACCACTTAGAAAAGATCAAGTTGTTGTGTGGAATGGTAATTGTCAGAGAGCCTTTGAGAAAATAAATGACTATCTGCAAGAGCCATCAACCTTGATGCCTCCAGTACCGGGACGACCTCTGATCATGTACCTAACTGTTTTAGAAGGGTCCATGGGATGTGTGTTGGGTCAGCATGATGAAACCGGTAGAAAAGAACATGCAATCTACTACCTCAGCAAGAAATTCAACGACTGCGAAACGAGATATTCAATGCTCAAAAAGATGTGTTGTGCATTAGCTTGGGAAGCGAAGTGCCTAAGGAAATATATGCTCACCCATACAACTATGCTGATTTCCAAGATGGATTCTGTCAAATACATATTTGAGAAGCCTGCTCTCACCGGACGAGTGACTCGTTGGCAAATGGTACTGACAGAGTACAATATCCAGTATGTCACATAGAAGGCTATCAAAGGAAGTGTGCTCTCTGACTATCTTGCCCACCAACCTGTGGACGACTACCAAACTATGCGCTTCGATTTTCCTGACGAAGACGTCATGTTTTCCAGGGACTATACAACACTAGGCCCAAACGATGGACCTGAACCAGGATCGTGATGGACGCTCGTGTTCGATGGTGCTGCAAATGCTAAAGGTTGTGGAATTGGGGAAATCATTACCTCCCCAACAGGATTTCATCTACCATTCACTACCAGATTGTGCTTCAAGTGTACTAATAATATGGCCGAGTATGAAGCCTATATCTTCGGGATTGAAGCTGCCATTGATAATAGGATCAAGATTCTAGAAGTCTATGGAGATTTTGCGTTATTCGTATGCCACATTAAAGGGGAATATGAAACACTTAATGCCAAGTTGATCCCTTATAGAGATCATATCTTGAAGTTAATCCCATACTTCGAAGAGATCACTTTTCACCATATTCCCAGAGCATAAAATCAATTAGCAGATGCTCTAGCAAGATTAGCATCCATGTTCTAAGTCAAGTGGAAGAATGAGGCACCGACCATTCGTTTAGAGTACCTTGACGAACCTGCTTATTGCCTAGCAACTGACGCCACAGAGCTTAAAGTTGATGATCATCCTTGGTTCTATGATATCAAGCGGTATTTAGAAACAAAAGAATATCCAGAAGGCATTACCATCACTAATAAGAAATATCTTCGGAAGCTTTCGTCAAAGTTCTTCTTCAGCGGTAATGTGCTATACAAGAGGAACTATGATTCGGTTCTGCTCAAATGTATGGATAGATACGAAGTAGAACGTATCATAAATGAAGTGCATGAAGGATTTTTTGGGACACATGCTAGTGACCATACTATGGTTAAGAAGATCTTGAGGGTAGGATACTACTGGATGACAATGGAAACAGATTGTTATCATTATGTCCAAACATGTCACAAGTGCCATATTTACGCAGACAAAGTACATGCTTCACCACTTTCTTTGAATGTGTTGACTTCGCCTTGGCCTTTTGCCATGTGGGGCATAGATGTAATTGGACGTATCGAGCCAACTGCCTCCAACGGACACCGTTTCATCATAGTGGCCATTGATTATTTCACCAAATGGGTAGAAGCCGCGTCTTATGCCAACGTCACAAAGCAGGTGGTGACCCGCTTCATTAAGAAAGAAATCATCTGTCGATATGGAGTTCCGAATAAAATCATTACTGATAATGGTTCGAACCTCAACAATAAGATGATGAAGGAATTGTGTGAAAACTTCAAGATCGAGCATCACAACTCGACGCTGTATCGCCCAAATATGAATGGAGTTGTTGAGGCGGCAAATAAAAACATAAAAAAGATCGTCTAGAAGATGGTAAAAACATATAAAGACTGGTACAAAATATTTCCGTTTGCCCTGCATGGCTACCGCAATTTTGTGCGCACTTCTACTAGGGAAGCCCCATTTTCTCTCGTGTATGGAATAGAAGTAGTACTGCCTATTAAAGTAGATATTCCTTCCCTAAAGATTTTAGCAGATGTCAAGCTAGACGAAGCTGAGTGGGTACAAGCAAGACTCAACCAGCTTAATCTCATCGACGAGAAGCTCATGAAGGAAATCTGCCATGGTCAACTATACCAAAAGCGGTTGAAGAGAGCCTTCGACAAGAAAGTTCACCCACGATACATCGAAGAAGGAGATTTGATCTTGAGGAAAATTCAGCCAAATCACATTGACCCAAGGGGAAAATGGACACCAAACTATGAGGGTCCATATGTAGTGAAAAAGGTTTTCTTTGGCGGAGCTTGATTAACTCGACCATGGACGATGATGACCTTCCATCCCTTGTGAATTCAGATGCAATTAAAAAATACTATACCTAAAAGATAGACCCGGTGGACCAAAAAGAAAATACATGCAAAAAAATGGGCGTCCTAGTGGACCATGAAAACAGAAAAGGTCCAAGCAAAAATTAGGGACTAAAATAAAAGAAATATCCCGGTAGCCTGAAAACCCAAAAAAGGCGGCTTAGGCAAAAGTTAGAGATTCAAAAGGCTAAACTGCATCATGAAAAGATGGGCAAACTTTCCTCCATGATCACTAGGCTCCGACTAGGAGAAATCAATGCAATTGTTGCGCTCAAAAGCAAGGCATAAAGGGTCTTCATAGAAATATGGGTCATAGCAGAATTGAAACTCGACAAAACCCGATTTCAAAATTGTCATTGTTATTTTTATTTTTATTTCCAAGAAATTACCTATTTTAGGAATTGTCTCCTTTTGTAATTTTCCCATTTATGGGTCTTCATCAATAAAGATTACTTTCATTAAAAAGTCTCGCTTTTATTTTCTTACCATATGTTTGCAAGATTTGTTATTGGTGATAAGTATTGCACATGATAGTATAGTGGTGGAAAGAAACTATAGGGTGAGCACGACCCCGGGAAACATGCAGGAACACCGTTTGAAACCACAGAGTGACTTGGCCGAGATAAGAATCGTCTAGCTCATAGAAAACTGGCACCAAATTAGGAGTCTGGGCCTCTCCAAAACTTGATTGCATCATGAAGAAACGATGTCGAGAAGTCAAGCTTGTTCCCCATCCAGTCCAAAGCCCAATTATATTTGGCACCTTTTTGTTATGAAGTCACTTTTTTGCTGGCACTTCCTTGTGAAATTACCTTTGACTAGTACTTTTCACCTTACATATCTCCTTTTCCCTAGCAAGCTCAACCGCGTTTGGCACAACCATCACTCCAGACTCTCATATCCTCGGCATTTTGCTTGTTTAGCCAGTTCCTGTAGAGGAAGGAGCGCTCTTGATGATATTGTTTCTTCCGATGATCACCTTTTTAACTCCTTATGTGCCTTTGTGCGTAGGAGTTACATCACCTTTTTTAAAGGTAGTTCATTGCCTTTTACGTGAAATCTTATCCCTTTGTTTTCCTTCTGTAAGCATTCCCGCTGTCTTTTACACGCGACAAAACTTTATAGTGGGTATCGTCAATCATTTTGAATGTTTGATGCTTATGTGACCAAGGACTGAATGGTCACTACATAAAGAATGTCATCCCCGCCGTTGTGCCTGTGAGGTTAATGATATTCTGACACCTTATACAGGGGTAGTTATTGCCCTCGACTTACCTTTTGTGAGTCTTATTCATGCCGTCATCGTAAGACTTTTGGTTTGTGCATCTTGCACCTTTCCATACCCGGTTGTGCCTTTGGCACATCATCCTCAACAGTTCGTCTTTACATATTGTGTTTTTCTCCCCATAGAGTATCCTACCTTTTATAGACGTCTCCCTGAACCTTTTGTTCTGACGTTATTCTCTACCTTTTATAGAAGGAATTTTCTTCCCCGAACCTTTTGTTCTGGTGTCTTTCTTTACCTTTCGTAAAGGAAATCTGTTTCCCTGAACATTTTTCTCCTAGCCTTTGCTCAGGAGTCTTTTCTGCTTTTTGTAGAAATTTACACGATCATTTCTTCCTCAACGGAATATCCTTTACTTGTTATAGTGGGGCCGTTTCTCCAAACCTTTTGTTCTGGGGTTCTTTCTGCCTTTTGTAGAAAGAAGTTGTCTCCGAGCCTTTTGTTCCGGACTCCTCGCTACCTTCTGTAGGAGGAATTATATCCTAACCTTTTATTCAGGAGTCTTTTATGTTTTTGCAGAAATTTATTCGATTGTGCTATCCAGAAAGGGGTTCCTCTATATGGTATAGAAGGAATTTATCTCTTCTCCAAGCCTTTTATTTTGGAGTCCTTTTCGCCTTTCACGTAAGGAACCTTTCTCCAAAACTTTTGTTTTAGGGTCCTCTCTACCTTTTGTAGGAGGAATATGTCACTCTTTGACTAATGGATTTCTACCTTTGGTAAGAGTTATCTCATTACATCCTGTGAGTCCTTGCTACCTTTCGTGGAAGGAATATCTCACTATACAACTTGAGTCTTCCCTACCTTTTATAGGAGGACTATCCCTTGAACCCTAATTATTATCTGTTATTGCAAGGATGTTTCCTCTTTCAGGACCGGCAAAGCACTTGTGTTCTTTTGCATTGCCTCTTGAGCATGTCTTCATATATCCCTCATAACCAACCAATCCATCACTACCATTTATCTTTTGACAGATGTCCTTTTAAAAGCCGTCATGTTATTCCATCTTGATACGTTCCACCCCGGTTATCTGGAAACTTTGGGTATTCTTGTATTTAATTTCCTTGTACCTTGACCCTGAGAAGGCTTTCGTCATTCTCACTTTCAAGTTCAAGGAGATTAAATAGGGGCATCTGTCAAACCCTCTTTTTCACCCTAACCTCTAACCCCATATCATTATCATTTTGCATTGGCATTGACACCTAGCATTGGTCTTAGACAAGGGATCAAGGGATCTCACTCAACAATCAAGGGAGGAGTTTCATCTCAAGATCTCAATCAGGATCTCAAGTGAAAATTTGTGACAATCTTAAAATATAAGGCATCCTCCATCATCTAGGCAGGT
This sequence comes from Lathyrus sativus, assembly GCA_963859935.3. Classification (NCBI taxonomy): domain Eukaryota; kingdom Viridiplantae; phylum Streptophyta; class Magnoliopsida; order Fabales; family Fabaceae; genus Lathyrus; species Lathyrus sativus. Next base: position 460,962,699 of record OZ012739.1, on the reverse strand, counting down.
TACTCAACCATTTGAATCAAGAATGCAAGCATTGATTCCTATCCTTTTATCTCATGGATAACAAGTGAAGATTTTGGTTCAAAGGAGGGTTGTGGCTAGTTCCTCGGGAAATACATGATTCTAAAGCTCAACACACACCTTGGGGGTCCCCTACATAGATCATGTATCATCTCAAGCTATCACAAGAGCCTCAATCATTGCAAATGATCCTGGGGTTTCATCTGGTCAACAAAAGTCAACAGTGATTCAATTAGGTCAAGATCTTGAATTTCAAAGCCAATAAAGGGCATGATACTTGTTTTCAAATGATTTCATGAGTTTGGAACAAGAATAATCAAGGAGAAACATAAAATCAAGAGTTTTACTAAATTAGGATTTTGATAGAAATTTTTCTAAGTGTAAAAAACCCTAATTTTTAGTCATCTTGCAACTTCTATAACTTTCTCATTTTTGATCCAATGAAGGCAAACTAGCTATCAAATTGAAAAAGATACCGTGAAATACAAGTTTGTAGAAGTAAGCATGTCCAAAAGACTCATGGTTTAAGATATATGATGAGTTAAAGTTGAGAAAAAAGAGGTTATGAAATTTCTACACTTAGAAATTTTTCATAGTATAGAAATTCAGTTTGAAATACCTACTTTCAAGCCTATTTTTCATGGTGATACAAGCTTCATTTGAATTTCCCTACAAGATGAAAGTTGTAGAGCATCCTTTAAGCTTTCTTTTGAGTACTAGATCATCTCTATTGGATGTGTAGAGCTCAAGTTATGATGCTTTCATGTTAGGGTACCAAAGTTGTCAAAAGTAGTAGGTGTTTAGACAGATTTTTCAACCCAACTTCCAAGACATTTTTCACCAAGTTCTTGACTTAATTTGAGTTTTCCTACAACATGAAAGTTGAATATCATTCTTCAATCTTTCCATCCATTACTAGAAATTTTCTACTGGATCAAAACTCCTCAAGTTATAAAGGTTAAAAAAATGAGGTTTTAATTATGTTTTAATTATGTTAAAAATGAAAAAAAAATTCTAAGTTACTTTGGACAGTTTTGGGGACACATCTTCCACCCATTTTTTCTCATTGATTCAAGAGGAATTTTAATCTCATTCAAATATGAAACTTGAAGATCTTTCTTCAAGCTTTCCAACCATCACAAGATCATTCCCATTGGATCAAAATTCCCTAAGATATGCAACATCAAAGTTGAGTTTTAATGTTGGCAAAGGATCGTGACTTAAATTTTTTCTAAGTCCTTTGAGATAAGTTTCAAGCCATGACTTTCAAGCCATTTTTCATGATAACACAAAGCTTGTTCCAAATTGCTATCAACATGAGATATGGTCATCATATTCTTAGCTTTCTCCCAGGCACAAGATCTCATAGATTGAAGCATTGTCCATAGAGCTATGGATGCTTAAAAGTGGATATGTGAACATAATCTTATGCATTTTAGGTCACCATTCTTGGCACATCATGAATCAATGTTGGAAGGAAATTTCATACCTCATTTTCACATGCACCAAAACCTCTTGTCCTTGTCCCAAACTTTGCTCAAAAGATGCCAACATGAGGTGTACCTTTTGTACCATTTTGAATTATCCTTTCCAAAAGTAGAAACACAAAACTTGCACACCAATATGCCTCATGACATGCCTTCCATCCACTCTGAATCTGCTCCTATTTGGCTCACAAACACACTCACCATCCACCTTATATGTGTACATCCAGAGCCACCATAACACACACTCTTGCTTTTCAAATTGGCAAAAAAAAACTTTGATTTTAATTTTTAACCACTATAACTATGTTATTACCCTTCAAAAAACTCCATATATAACCTCAAGAAACCATAGAAGAGGGGCATACTATTATTCAGCAGCCAAGAGCCTTCACATTCTCTCACTTTTTCAAAATCTCTCTCCTTTCAAATATGAGTATTCAAGGCGTTTTCTTCCATCATTTTGTCACCACTATCATCCTCAAAGTCGTAAGAAGTAAAAGAGAAGGGTTGCTAAAAGCTTGAGGAAAGAACAGAAGCTGTGGATCTTTGTTTTGGAGGTGACTTTTTCTTACTAATTTCTTGCATGCTACACGTGTTTTAGATGCATTTCCTACATATTTGGAATCCTGAACTAGCATAGATGATATTTGGATCCCTGTTGTTCTTGTTTAAGAAACTTTCAGTTTGTGTATAAAACTTTCGTGGTTTGATTTCTTCATGATGCATCATTCTTTAATCGTTTTTTATGCCATATATGAATTCTACGTGAAAAATAGAGCAAGGTAGTGTCTTTCTTTGATGTTTTAGTGGGATTTACAGTGAACTCCCACGAGAGTCACCAGAGAAGATGATCGGAGCCCTAGCTTCGATGTCTGATGTGTATCAGGTTTGAATCCTTGACTTGCTGAGTGTTTGTCCATGTGGCGTTGAGTGTCAGCCACATCATTTATTGATGCCTGCGTGGCGTTTATTTTTATTTCACTTAGTTTCTGATTTGGGTTGGGCTTTTCTCAAGTTATTATTCGCACTCCCAGTCCTCAAGCCCATATGCGCGCATCACCTGATTTCATGTGTTCTAGGATTTTACTAATGCACATCCTTTCATGTTTCTTTTTTATTTTATTTCACTTTTTTTCCTTTTTCATTTTATTTTTAATGTTACCTTTATTTTAAAATTACCAAAAAAAATGATTTTTAGTTGCTTTAACATGTTAAGTTATTTTTCATTTTTTTCATTTATTCTTATTATTTTATTTGGATTTATTTGTGGTGGGTGTTCCCTTATTTGCCCCTAGATTAGGGTTTTGAACTTTGATGCCTTAAACACTTTTGCTTGAGCTATTTTTTTGCTATGTTTTGACTTATAATTAGGGGATATTTAGATGCTTTTGTTGAGGTTTGATAATGTGTTTTGGTATGCTTTTTAGTTGATAATTTGTGACCCTCGATTTATGTTTAACTTGTGGAGTACCCTAGCTTGTTGATTGCTTTTGTGCAAGTTCTTGAGCCTAGCTTTTAGATGCCTTTCACACACACACACACACACACACACATTTGAGTATGTTGACATGTGTTTGAGTCTTTTGCTGGAATTTATTTGATCATTTTCCTATTTTTGGATGCTATATCAAGTTGATGATGTTTTGATTGTGCTTCCTTGTGGTTCTTGACCTAGTTCTTTGCTCATGTTTTGAGGGTGATTCCCATTGATTTCTTTTGATGTCTTGATGATTAAATACACTTTGAAATGCTTGGGTTTACTTCTGACCTCATTTGTGTTCCAACTTAATAGACTCACTTTGCTTTGATATGTTCACTCTTGTATGAGGGGTAGTTCCCCTAAATTATAGGGGTTTGTACCTTGACTCTTTTGACTTTGCCTAGTTGATTGAGTTATGTTGTGTGACTTCTTTGAACTTAATTTTATAATTTGAATGTGTATACTTCTTCATTGGTATATCTCTTATTATCTATGGTTCAAATTTGAAGCATATCATCTTGCATATCAATTTGCTTCATTCTAATTGACTTGATTTTGTCTCTTGCTTGGATTGTCTGAATTGATCTCTTGATATCTTGTGTCTTCATTCTTACTCATCCCTCTTTCATATTTCATATATCATCTCCCCCCCCCCCTTGGTGGGTATTATGTTCCCTCTCCCCATTACAATGTAATAATTTAGTTCTTTTGACTATTTATTTGTGTTGGCTTTATTGATTAAGAAAGATAAAATGAACTTAAGATTATAACATATTTTCAAAATAAAGAACAAATAAGACTTGATCCAATATCAAGTCCTTTTCAAAGTCATTTAACTTGGATTACCTTAGTTTTTCTTCCTCTCTTCTCATCTTTTTTATAAACTCCACACTCACCTTGTATGTACTCCACCTTTGTAAGTTGATTGCTTCGCGCATCGCCATCAACCTACCTTGATCTATTAACCACCTTTTCTTTTCAAAAAGTTTCTCTATTTCTTTTGTCTCCTTGAGTCTAAAAACCTTGGTCTTGTACCAAGTGCATTTTTAAACTTCTTTTCCCAGTAAACTTGGATGGTTGTGGAATGGTAAGGCGAAGGCCTTCTCCTATCCCGAGTGCTTGACATTACCTTTAGGGTTCACTGTCATAAAGTACTTACCATTCGAAACCAAAACATCTTTAATAATAGAATAAGTTTCTCTTTGTATTGAACTAAAGAGAGAGGATTGAGTTAAGACTTCTTCCTCTCCGAGTATAAGGATACTCACTTTAGAGTGTGTGGTCTCGATACTTGTCTTTCAATATGAAGACGTGACTATATTTGCCACACCATTTTTACAATAAATCTCCTGAGATAAGTAATTGGGTACTACTCATAAGGGGTTACTATTCGAGGACTTATTTCACCCTTAAAAGTATCTTTCACAAATCAAATGTGACATCTTCCCTTGACGGCGAAAACTAATCTTTTCAAAAAGGACATGTTACGTCCGTTCTATCACAAATAGGTAATTCCTAAGACTTCACAAGTGAGCTGCAATACACCTAACTGCTAGAATACGTATGTTAGCATCATCTATAAAAAAACACCAACAAACTATAGTCCAAACTACAGATGCTCTGATTCTTCGTCTCTTTTAAGTAAAGATACGTAGGCACAAGGGCCCTAATCCTTGGCGAGCACATTCCCGTCTTTTATTCGTAGTCCTTCGAACTACGTTGACTCCGACTTTCTCATACCCGTTGAGAATACGTAGGCATAGGACCGCGAAGTACTACCGAGTCTCTTTTCCTTTTTCACTTCCTCTTTTCTCTATATTTTAGTTCCATACACTTTCTAGCTCCTTTTAGAGAACTTTTATAAAGCCATATGATTTAGGAAATATCCTCACACATAGAAAAACAAATGGTTCCTATCGATTACGATGGATGCGAGGGGTGCTAATACCTTCCCTTCGCATAACCGGCTTCTGAACCCTTTCTTTTGGTTGCGAGACCATCTTATCCATTTATTTATTGGGTTTTTTTTCCGATGTTTTCCCTTCCTCTTTTGGGATAAATAAAGTCCGATGGCGACTCTTCTGTTCCTCCATTTTCGCCTCTCCGTCGTTGCATTTTTTGAGTGGCGACAGCGAGTCCTAGGACAGGTTGTCCCCTTATAATTGACAAAATCTGGCACTTTGAATTTTGGAGGGATTCTTACCCCTAAAACCAAACCCAAATCTGACATATCAAGACATAATGAGTTTTGACTCTCACAAGCCTTTATCTTTTCTTCAATCAACTTGAACCTTTTGTCAGCCTATGACGAAAAACTAGCGTCCATATCTCGCATATAAAAGACATCATCCTAATGGTCCTCCTCCCATTGAGGGCCAAAAGCCCCACGCACTGCACACACACTTTCACCAACACCATCTATCTGAGCTCCACCATGAGCACCTCCGCCAAGAGGGTTAACAACATTAGGAATGTTATTTCCTTGTTGAACAACGCCCCCAACAGGTGGAGGAATAACACCAGCTCATCCATGTAAAACACCATATTCATCAACCCGTGCTATCAGAGATTGGACCAAAGTCCTTAATTGTTCCTGTCCATTAGCTACATTTTGCACCAACTCCATGAATTTAGCCATGCGCGATCTGACCTTTTGCAACTCCGCTTGAACTTGATCTATAATCCTTTGTTTATTCCCTAGAGTTAAATATCTGTGGAAACCGAATTCTGCAATCCTGTCAACTGTTAAAGAAAACCAAGAAAAGATAAGAGTAAAGCCACCAAGAACATTTGCGATGCAAATGAGTATGTAAATGCAAAATGCAAACATGTCTATGTATTTACAGGAAGATCTCCCCCTTGATTCCGGTTTCAATATACGTGAATAATAGAGATGGATAGAATACCAAAATGATTTGCTCATAAATTAAGTAAAGCTGAGTCAATACATATAAATTAGCAAATGAGAAAGATCCAAATACAAAAGTAATGACCCCATCCAACAGATCTGGTGATGATCAAGAAGAAAAACTACTAAGACATATCAGAAGATGATCCTTCCTAATCACTATGCTCTTTGCTTCAGATCTGAGCCTTCTTGAGCATCGCCTTCGTGTCAGGATGATCTGGTCTTGCAACCAACTCCCAAATGAGGATGTCCCTTATGTGTATAAAATCTCTGACACTGACCGTGTTCTTCCCAAGCGTCCTCACCAAAGGCATCTTCAAGCTTAGGTTTTTTCAACTCTGCACGGATCTTGAGCTCTTCAAAAGCTGATAGAGTCTCATTGAGTTTTTGCTCTCTTGTGTATCTACAGGATAATTCTACCATCCCTTCTCTTTCTTTGGCCCTAAGTTGCGCCTTCAACTTATCAATCTGGTTGTGAAGCTCATCTTTCCTATTTTTATTGGTTGTTACTGTAGCGTTCCATCGATCATTAAATTTGGATATCTTCAGATAAGCTCTGTCTAAATCCTTCTTTCTATGCTTCAAGAAGCTACTTGTACTCTTCAGATCCTGGCCAACTCGCTCTCTTACTCTGATCTCCTTAAATAACTCATTCTTCTTTTTGGTTAGTGTTTCTGTCTTCACTTTAGCCAAGTGGACAACTTCATTCTTGCCATGCTTTAATTGACTGGTTTCCTTTTTCAACTCCTCATTCTTTTTGCGCAGTTCATCCTTCTCTGTCCAAAGCTTGTTGTATTTTAGGATATCAATTGTCATAGGCTACTCAACTACCAAAGGATACAAAGGTTCTTCAACAGAGAAATGCAATAGCATTCATTCAACCCTCTTCAGAATCCAATCCACGTATCTTCCTAAAGAAAGCTTCCCCTTCTTATGGATTTTAATTCATGCATCAACAACTCTCTCGGGAATATCAGTATAGTACAGAGATTCATGTACTTCTTCATCCTTTGGAGGTCCCCTCAAAGCATATCCAAATTTTTTGACGGTGAGAGAAGGGTTGTAGTTAATCCCTAATTTCCTTCCCAACAAAGGTACATTAGGAAAGCTACCACAATTGAAGATGACCCCTTTACCAAGCAGATCTCAATTAAACCAGACAATATCCTTGGCAGTTAGACCCATGAGTCTCTTTGACCATTCAGACAAATTTCTTGAATCAACGAAAGCTCTAGAACAAGGAAGATGATCCATAAACCACTTGTGAAGAAGTGGTGCACAACAAGAAACAATATTTCCTCTTCTTGTCTCATTCTTGTAATGTACTGAATTGTACAAATCTCCTAGGAGAGTGGGTACATGATTCTTGGAGGAAAAGGTACGGATATCATCCATATCAACGAAGTCTGGTATATTGGTAAATAGCACAATGCCATAAATACACAGAGCCAAAATAACACTAAAGACCACCTAACATATTTATGGGCTTTATCCACCAAGAAAGATAGGGTAAAGCCAGAAATTCCATTTATACTGACTACATCATCAACCAACTCAGACTTGCTCAAATAAAGAGTGTTGGCAAACTTCTCGAGATCGGATTCTTCTTCTGAATGAAAGAACGACACTTCATCTTGGACTGGAACTCCCAAGATAAAAGCATACCCCTCTAAAGTAGGAACCAACAAATGATCTGGGATGGTGAAACTGTTGGTGTAAGCCCTAGAGGCCAATACTTTTTTGGTACTTGTATCGGATTATTCGTTTAATAATAAAAGGCATTTCTTTATTATGTTTGTCTTTCAGAATAATAAAGTCCCTAGAATAGTTAGTCTGTTTAATGAAATGTTAAGTGTGACTTAATCATGAGATCCCATTAAACATAAAGACATTATTCTTAAAATATCCGTAGTCAAGCTTTATTGCAAAGTGGGATAACATTAAAAGCATTGAGACTATTATGAAGATAGACTGATGATCACATCTCATGGATCATGGATAAAGAGTTATCAAGTCTTGACATAGGTATAAATATTAGGAGTAATATTTATACCGGATTGACCCGCTATGAGAATACTACATAGTATGTTATGCAAAGTGTCATAAGTTATTCTCATGGTGATAATGGTGTATTACCACCCTTCGACCTGAAACCACTATGGACCCTAGATGTAGAGCCGGGTGCTTTATTGCTGATCAAACATTATCCGTAACTGGATGATCATAAAGACAGTTGATGGGCACTCCACGAAGCATGCTGAGGGACATGAGTGTCCTAGATGGAATTTGCCAATCCTGCATAACAGGAGAAATGTCTAAGGGCCCAATATTGAACTGGACAAGGATGACACAGTGTATGCCTTGTGTTCAATATAGACATAGGGGCAAAAGGGTAATTGTACAAACATATATTATCACGAAAAAGGTTTTGTCAGATCACATGACATTTTCGTGACTTGGGTAGCAGTGATGTGTTGCTAGATACCGCTTACTGTTTATTATGTTAAATATATAATTTAATATAATTACCAACGTTACGAAATCCTACAGGGTCACACACATAAGGACAGTTTGATGAGAGATAGAGAAATCAAAGGAACACCGTAAGGTACGGTGCACTTAAGTGAAAAATAGAAATTCGGATAATATAATAATAATTATTGTTATTTTATAATGGTTATAAAATAATAATAAAATAAATATATTTATTATAATAATAGTTATTATAATAATATATAATATTATTATGGATCATGTGAATTGGGTTTTAGCCCGCAGCCCACAAGAGAGTCTATAAAAGGAACCCTTGTGATGAAGCTTTCACTTGATGCAATTTCGTTTTTGATTCTCTTTTCTCACTCAAATAATTCCGTTCATAAGCAGCTAGCACTGTGACCGGAAGCTGTTCGTGTGGACTGAGTAGAGGCGTTGCACTTCATCAACGCTTGTGATCGCTGCATCAAAGATCTGAATCGCCACAAAGAGGTAACGATTCTATCACTGACCATGCTCATTCGTAAGGATCACTAAAGGAAATTTTTGTTTTCCGCTGCGTTTAGATTGCAATTTTCCTTCAGAAACAACATAGCGGAGGGTCATAAAACTGTAATAAAGTGTGAATTACTCCCTGCTCATAGCTTGTGACCTTACAGACAAAACTCAAAATCCTCCCATAATCCCTTCTGAAGACCTCAAGAACACCGGGATCAGCCATAGTAATCAGATCAAATAAAGATCCCAACTTCGGTGACAGGAACTTGTATACAGTGATCTTCCTCCTCCCAGCCTCCATCTCTATAGAAAACTAGATAACCAAAATCAAAGGAGAGGTAAGAACCTAAAAATACATAAACATGCAATATTAAGATGCATAATGATTATGCAGATGCGAACAGGGGATCAAGGCATCTAATGCTTAAGATAGCTGCTGTGTTGTGGACTAAATATAACCAAAACTCCGCTTTGATAAGAAAACCCAGAACACTTAGGTGATAGAAAACCAGAATACCCAAGATCAAAAGTCTGCTCTGATAAGAAAACCAGAAAACCGGGTTGGTTGGAGGTCAAAGTTTCCTGCAAAACCCATCCCCTCTTACATGTGGGTTCTAGTCTTGGAAGACATGGAAATCCTAGCAGGTTATCAGTATCACAAACTCTCAGGTCGAGAAACAATGATACGTTCACCATTTCTGGTTTAACATCATGGTCAATCAAGGAGGTCTCAACTGACTTCCCAATGAACGGTCTTCCGAGTCGTTAGCTTTCTAAGTCAATACTCCCTCAATTGCACCAGACGCGCAGGATAAAGTATCTCCAAATAAAAACCTTGTATGGACGTGAATTTTGTGCGAGCTTTTGCATGGCCAGACACCACACAAGCTCCCACTACTCTCCACACTAATCCTATGTGTATACTCAAGCTTAGGTATTGGGCTTACCTCTCATGGAACAACCTACCCAACAACACAACAACAATAGCATAATAGAATAACAATGATAAAAGTGCAAAAATAAAATGCAAATGCAATAATATACAATAGTAAATGTACTACAAATACAACATACATAGGCACAAATATAAAAACCAAAAGATATAAAATAGGCAAGCGCTAGGATTGACTCGCATAGGGAACCAGAGTCCCCGACAGAGTCGCCAGCTATCGCGGCTACAAAAAAATAACTGGAAGAAACAAATAGAAGAGTCGCCACCAAACGTTATTTATCCTAAAGGAGGGAAAAGAAATGATCGAAGAAAACCTAAAAGAAAGGATAAGACAAGGTCATCACAACCAAATCTTGGGTTTGGGAGTCGATTACGCAAGAGGAAGGTATAAGCACCCCTCACGTCCGTTGTACTCAACGGGATCCAAGCTTGTTGTCTAATCAAATGGTAAGTTATCTAAAAGCTAATGCTAAACGGAAACAGGAAATGGAAAAGAAAAAGAGACTTGATATGACATCACCGCCCTATGCCTACGTATTCCCTCGTGCAATGGGAAAGTCAGAGTCAACGTAGTTCGAAAAACTACGGGTGAAGGGAGGAAGGTTGCTCGCCAAGACATCGTCATCTTGTGCCTACGTATTCTCATCTGGTATGAGAAATCATAGAAAATGTAGTTCGGGAAACTAAACCACTGGTTGGTTAAGTATTTTTTATGAGTGGCGTTAAGCTCCCATTCCAGCAGTTAAGGTCGAAGCCTGTTTGCAGTGGAACGGAAAAGTAACGTAATTTTTTCTGAAAATGAGTTTGTATAACAATCCCGAAGGATAAAAAGGTTTGAATTTTGTTTAAGAGTTTTAGATAAGTGAATTGATTTGATTTGAGATTCACGTTGCACTTAAGACTATGATATAGGAACAAATATGTCTCATATCGCCCCCAGACGGGGCGTACACTAAACACTCTAGACAAGGAATGAGAAACCCCTCGCTCATCGTTTCCCATATGCTTAAGCCCCGTGGCACACAACGTTCATCATCTTAAATATTTTGAAATTGTTTTAAGATGAGAAGAGAAGACTCAAAGATTGAAAATAAAATACTAAAGGAAACTGAAGCCCTAATGTTGTCATGCACAATGGTCCTAAGGTTAGGATAAAACGGAAGTCTACCTAATATTATCATACAAATGATGAACCTAAAGTTGAAGTTAAAAAGAGACTATCCTAATTGTTATCATGCAAAGGATTGAAAGTCTAATGTCTCTCTAACTCGCATCTTAACCAAAAATTAAGTGGGACTAGGAATCCTAAGGGATCATGTGAACAAGCACAATTAAGCATTATTTAATTCAATCACAAATGAAAACACATCTCAATAAGAAAATAAAGATGAAGAAAAAGAAAATGCAAACAAGATGAACAATCATGGAAGTTCAAAAGCAAGAGCGATCAAGCAATCACACATCTCAATCACATAAGGTGAACACCCACGTCATGTCAAAGCAACAAAGAAACAAAAATATGTCAAACCATATCCAAATATTTGAAATTAAAACCCAATGGCAAAACAAAGTGCCCACACACATTCAAATGACCTAAACATCTTACAAGAAGCATTATCAATCACAAAACAAAGTGAAATGAAATCAAATGAGATGAGAAACAAGGTAGGACAGTAGCAATACCACATCACATCCAATTCATGTCAATGATCAAAGAAAGAGTACAAAGAGTCAAGTCATGCACCACATTCACAAACAAATCAATTGACATACAAAACAAGCATGCATGACATAACCTTAAAGGAATAGACAAGAGATTAGGGCATGAAACCAAGTATGGGCAGCAACATCAACATGAATATCAAGTCAAAGAATCACTCATAAACACACAAGAGAAACAACAAAGATTGAATCCAAGGACATGCATCAATAATTAATCATACATCAAAAGCACTCTCAAAAGATGAGAGACATTCAAACAAGCAAATAAATATCAAATGAGACTAAAGAAAAATCAGAATACAACCAAAATGATTTTAGAAACAAGTTTGAACAATTTGAAACTTAAAACTATTTAAAATCAACTAAAAGCTATAAAAAGGATAAAAAAAAGTTAAACTAAAAATAAAAGCCAAAGGAAATCACCATAGGTCAGAGACCATCCCATGCCATTTTCCTCATAATTTTAAAATTCCTAAAAACAATTTTAAATTAATTAAAATCAAGCAAATAAACAGAAATACATGAAAAATAGAAAAATAAAAAAAAAATCACCATAGGACAGAGACCGTCGTTGGATCATATACTAATTTTCTCATAATTTTAAAATGCCTAAAAACAATTTTAAACTAATTAAAATCAAGCAAATAAACAAAAATACATGAAAAATAGCAAAATAAAAAATAAAAAAGAACTAAAATAAGAATCATAAGAGAAAAATGAAAGGAAATTTTAGAAATTATTTTGGTATTTTTATGATGAAAAATGAAATTTCTATGAATTTTTGAAGATAAAATGAATTTAAAACAAATTTTGTAAGAGAAAATAAAAATGGAAAAATGTGGTGCGTTGGATCTCAGCTCATTAAATGATGTGGCTGATATGATGATCCAGGAGCGCGGATCCATAGTGGATCTAAGTCAGCCTCGCCACACAAACTCATTAAAAGTCAAACGCACTTGATTAAAATAATTGACAGGCATGGACGGTCAGATGATGCCAGCTCATCATCTTCAACCTCCAGCCATTTGAAATTGAAAGGAAATGCAGAAATTTGTGGCTCTAACAAACCACAACAATAGACGCTCATAGTGGTATCATCAGATCAGATGCGTCTCTTCAAGACGATCTCAACCATATCACCGCGCCAAATTTCTTTTAACCATAACTCACTCGATTTGAGAAAAACCAAATAACATTCATAAAATGGATTTGAAAATAGACATGTCAAATTCAATACCATCTAAAAACTAACAATACTAACAGCATCAGAAAACCAAGGACTACATTATAGCAACAAATTTGAAGCAAAATGGTGAAGAGTTTTACCTGTTGAAGCTCAACTCTGAAGCTCTGAAAATGGAGTCAGCAAGCTTGATTCAGGCCATGATTCTTCTGGTTCTCAAGTTGGTTAGCTTCACTGAATGTAGATGAAGCTAACTGAGGGGAGATTTTAGGTGATTAGGGCGTGGAAATGAAAAAAATGAAATTCAAGCTTAAGAGTTCGAATGGGATCTCAACAGAGTGGTTTTGATTATCAAAACTTGTGGAAATGGGTGGAATGACGTCCTTATTTATAGGAGAAGAGTTTAGAATTTCGAGGGAGGATGAATGATGCAATTTGGAGAGAATTCGTGCACACCCGTGTCATGAAAGAAGTGTGACCTGCAGCTTATCAAAACTCATCAAAAACCAGTACTTCAGAGCTCTAATCAACCCAGGCAAGTTTGCTAATTATGTTTAAATGGAACTCGCGCCTTAATTTGGTGATTAGAGACCACATTAATCCAATTTGCTTCTGGTTTCAAAGGAAGTCTCAATTTTAAACATTCAACTTTGCAACCATGGTTCTCACAATGTAGGAAGCTTTATGAATTGATCCTTCTTGCATTGGATAGAGGAAATGACAAGCTTTGTAATGTGAAAAGAAAGTATTAATTTGGCAAACTGAGCTGAGAGATATGAATCTTTGAAGTAGCTTGCATCAAGGGATTCAAACTTATGAAACACTTTGAAAATTTATGAGTCCTTTTAAAGACTAAAAATGACCTATAATGTTTTGAAAAAAACCAAGGCCTTCCATGGGTTTTTAGAACTTTCATATTGAATAAAAGTTATAGAGGACATCCTCAAGTTCATTTTGGAAAAATAATGAGATTCAAATGATGAAAATTGACCAAGTTATGACCTTTGGAAGTTGGCAAGAAAATCTATTCAAATCTCAAAATGACCTATAATATTTTCATACTTTTGATGATTTTCCAAGCACAATTGGACCTTGCCATGCAAATAGAGTTTTTTAGGGATGATGAAAAGAGTCCATTGAAAAAAGAATCACCTAAAAATGTTGAAAATTGAAAGATTTATGCCCTTTTGACCATATCATCAACAACTTGCTAAATTAGGCCAAACTAACTTGAACCAACTTTGAATCTCTTGAATATTCCTTACACATTAAGACAAGATGAATCTCATATGACCTTGAAATGATGTCACCTTTAAGCACACTTGATAATGAGGGGACCTTGGGGCTTGATAATTCCCCAAAGTTGAGAAGAAAAACTTGGTTGAGGTTTAAGAATCATGTTCTTCTTCCTGGGAATCAAGCCATGATACCTTGATCCCCTACCTAGAAACTATGCTATGCATAAATGTTGGTGCAAATGATATGAAACATAAGCCAAGATATTAACAAATAGGGTGGGAAACGTTTGGGGTGCTACAATGTATCCATTAAGAAAATCACTCTACTTCCATTTGATACAACTTGAAATCTTTGGAGCAAGCATAAGCTAGTAGAAGGCGTATAGCCTCGAGGCGAGCAACCTAAGCATAATTTTCCTCATAGTCAATGATATCCTCTTAGTTATATCCTTGATCCACTAGCCGGGCTTTGTTCCTAGTTATCACTCTATTTTCGTCGAGTTTGTTTCTAAAAACCAACTTATAACGCTAATCAATTGATGATCTCTTGGATGAGGAACAAGGTCCCAGACACCATTCCTTTTAAATTGGTTTAATTCATCTTGCATGTCCATAAGCCAATTCTCATCAAGTAGGTAATATTTAGAGTTCTTAGGCTCAAATTGTGAAATAAATGTAAAATGATAACAAAAGTTACTTATCTTAGAGCGAGTTGTCACCCCTTTGGTGATGTCTCTAAGTATGTTGTCGATAGGATGATCATTGGACGTTCTCCAAGACAAAGGAAGGTCATCCATTGCAGTTGGAATTTCATCCTTTTTACGATCATTATCTTCTTCTTTCTCAACATCCACCACTTTAGGCTGATTAATTTCTTCTTCGGGTTCTTTGATAATATCTTGCAAAGATACACCTACATCATGAAAAGAAACACCTTTCTTGAAATTTCTCGGGAAGACTCATCAAAAGTGACATGTACTGATTCTTCGATAATAAGTAATCTTTTGTTATAAACTCTATAAGATTCACTCGATTTAGAGTATCCAAAGAGTATACCTACATAGGTTTTCGCATCAAACTTTCCAAGATTATCCTTCCCATTGTTTAAAACAAAGCATTTGCATCCGAAAACATGAAGATGTGACACATTAGGTTTTCTACCATTTAGAAATTCATAGGGAGTTTTGTCTAAAATAAGACGTATTAATATCCTATTCAAGACATAACATGTTATGCTAATGGCATCAGCCCAGAAATACTTAGGTAGATTACCCTTATTGAACATAGTTCTAACCAACTCCTCTAAAACACAATTTTTACGCTCCACAACACCATTTTGTTATAGAGTTCTTGGATCAGAGAAATTATGCTCAATGCCATGTTTATCACAGTAATTCTTAAAGAGGTGGTTTTCAAATTTACCTTTGTGATCGTTTCAGATATCAAACAATTTTTAAATTCAACTTATTTTGGGATAACCTTGCAAATTGAGTGAAAGCATTTAATGTCTCATCTTTACTATGCAAGAAAATGACCCAACAAAATATTGATTAATCATCTATAGTCACAAAAAATATAGTAGTTACCACCTATGCTTTTGGTCCATGAAGGGCTAAAGAGGTCCATATGAATAAGTTCAAGAGGTCTCAAAGTTGAAACAATATTTTTCGATTTAAATGAGACTCTTGTTTGCTTACCCATTTGGCAAGCATCATATAAATGGTCTTTTAAAAACTTCATTTTTGGTAGACCGATTACTAAATATTTTGAAGTCGCCTTGTTTAGTAAATCAATATTGAGGTGAGCTAGGCTTCTAGGCCATAACCAAGAGTGTTCACTCATGGTGACAAGACACTTAGTTCCGTTCATGGATACATCATTTAGATTAAACATATAGGTGTTGTTAACCATCAATCCCTTAAACATAAAATCCTTCTTTTCATTGTGCCCAAATATGCAACAAGTTTTTGAAAAAGTTACTTTAAATCCATTGTCACATAGTTGACTTATGCTAAGAAGATTGTGCTTAAGACCTTTAACTAACATAACATCGGAGATAATAGTAGATAAGAATTACTTATACTACCTTTTCCAAGTAGTTATCCCTTGTTGTTGTCTCCATAAGTAACATATCCTTTCTTATTTGGAAAAAAGTCAATGAATAGAGAGATGTCACCTGTCATATGTCTTGAGCATTCACTATTGAGAAACCACAACTTCTCTGTAGATCCAAGACATTCAACATTATTCTTCTTCTTTTTGTTCGCCATGAAACAAAGCTTGGCCAATTCAATACTTGAACTTGAACTTTCATCACTTGAAGAATCATTTCCATCTTCCCAGGTAACATATGTTCTTCTAGGCTTGCTAGATTTCTTGTGGTGACCATTTTCTTTGTCTTTCTTAATCAATGGAAACTCCGGTCTATAATGACCGACTTCTCCACACCCATAGCACAAACCTCTATATTTGCCCTTCTTATCTCCATCTTCTTTTGAGGAGTTAGATAACCTTCTAAAATTGACTAGGTTATTGTTGAAGTGTTTGACTTCATTTTTCCTTATGTATCTATTGTATCTTTTGACGAACAAACCCATTTCTTCATCATCATAGTTCTCATCATCACTTGATTCACAATTATTTTGCTCATAGGTTGAGGACTTGAAACTTGAAGTCTTTAGAGCAATAAACTTATTTCCTACCTCTTTGTCTTTATGTTTCTCCTTCTTAATCTTCTTCTCAAACTTTTTCTCATGTTTTTCCAAGCAAGTGAGCTTTTGCTCTTATTTTTCTAGCTTGCCAAATAGAGTTGTGAGATCAAGTGTTTTAAGATCATTTGCTTCTTTAATTATGGTGACCTTGGGTTACCATTCCCTATTAAGACATCTCAACACCTTACTAGTAGCTATATCATTAGAGATAGGATTACCTAGAGCCTTCAAGTGATTATAAGATGTATGGGCCTCTTTTGCATTTGGGAAATGGTTTCACCATGCTTCATGCGAAATAGTTCAAACTCTTGATTTAACATATTGATCCTAGCTTGTCTGACCTCATTAGTTCCCTCAAGGGAAACTTCTAATTCATCTACATTGCTTTCACAGTTTCACAATGAGAGATACGATAATATTCATCAACACCAAGTGCAGATGTGAGAATATTTTGTGCCTTTCAATCATGTGACCGCAATTTCTTATCATTATCATCCGATCATACTTTCGGTTTAGGTACGGTAAAACATTCGTTATTGGTCATTGTAATTTTGTTTAGACCGTTCATGATGGCGTCCCATATACCCCTGTCAACTGAGTTGACATGGATACACATACAAGCTTTCCAATAGCCATAGTTTTCACTGGTGAATATTGACGCTCTATTATACACCCCTTTAGGTTCAATGGACATTTTCTAAAAAGCAAGTATTGAAGCACGCAATTAACCAGAGCTTCTAATACCACTTTTTAGATGAAGGCAACTTATCTAGATGGGGTGAATAGATCCACTAAAAAATTATAGATGAAAAAGGTTTTTAAAACATTGGCTAGCGAAAGTAACTTGGATCGATTCATCTAAACCGAACCACTATCGAAATGCTCAGACATGCATATGTGAAAACAAATCGAGATGATGGTAAGCAACTTAACAAGAAACTTTATTAGAAGGCTACTTAACAAGCCACTTTATGATACACATTCTTTAATCTCAATTATTAGAAGGCTACTTAACAAGCAACTTTATTTCTAATGATAAATCAACCAAAAACACAATTGAAGAAATTTATCGAACACCTTGTGTACAATTGATTATGTTTGAGATTTTATATAGTTTTATTGATCTTTAAATCCAACCACAATTAAAGTGATTATGATCAATTCAACAAAATAATTTTCAAATGATTTTCAAAAGAAATCACCAAACAAATTAATCACACAAATGATGAACAAGATAATTTGCAAACAAAATGTAAGAGAGAGAGAGAGAGAGAGAGAGAGAGAGAGAGAGAGAGAGAGAGAGTACACAAGGATTTACTTAGGAAGTTCCTTAATCAACCTCGTTGTGGGTTCGTCTGCCTTCAATTAGAATTAGAATTGAGATCATGTAATTAACCTTACTTTGCAATAGTAATTTTTACAAGAGAAATGTAGTAGTGTTGTCAAACCCTAAATTTGATGTTGATCCTAAAAATTTCTCTTTCCTTGATATATGAGCTTGATCAAGTCACCCAACAATGCTAATTCGATTTACTGTCTCATGCTATTCCTTTGCAAGAACTGCAACCCTTCAAAGCCTTCACTCGATCGAATCTGAATTGTAACCTGTTGTATCCCAAGATTTAGCAAGAAGATCCACCGTCTCTCGCTACTCCTTTTCTAGAACCGCAACGATTCAAATCCTTCACTCGATTGAATTAAAACTTGAGTAATCTTGTCCAAAATATTCAAATCCACACTTTGATGTTGAAGAAAAACTCCACCTTGGTTTTCTTATTTGAAACCTCCCTAAGATCTCAACCTAATTTACAATACCACAAGCTAAATTGGACCTTATCAACTTGATTCTAAATGGCACCCAAACAATAAATGATTATGTGAATGTTGTTTGTGTGTATGCACAAAACCAAGGTTGAGATGTGTGGAGGAAAATCGCCACACATCACATAAGTCTGCAAGACATTGGTTAATGCAGGTTTCGATGATGACAAATTCCCTGGATAGATTGGAAATTATAAACTTCAGATCTACTAAAACAAATGCAACGTATCACCCACCATATCCTTTTATACTTGTCTTAAAACTGCTGAAATGAATATACTATGTGTAGATAAAGTGCAATCATGACCAAAGGCATGAAAGACCTCAAACTGATGAATTTTTGCAGGTTTGCAGGGCATGAGTCGACCATAGGGTCGGCGCATGCATCAGAACAATTTTGCACTAGTCAGCGCACAAGGCAATGAGTCGACCATAGGGTCGGCGCATGAAGGAATAACTTTCCAACGGGTCAGCGCGTAAAGGCATGAGTCGACCATAGGGTCGGCGCATAATGGAAATAGATTTCAACGGGTCAGCGCACGCCGACTGTATGGTCGACGCACACTGATGAATTTTCCAGATTTCCAAACAACACAGGCCATGCATCGACGCACTGACCTGCTGCGGTCGACCGTTCGCGCGGAAAATTTGTTTTAAAATGCTTCCCTCTTATATTTGAAATACTGTTATGTCTAGAATTATGTTGGCACTATATATACCTGTTTAACCACTTGTGTCATTTTAACATTTGATATTCTTTTGATTCATGTGTTCAAAAACAAGAAAGAGTGAAATAGGTGTCCAAGATTCATCATCTTCATCTTCAACATCTCACAACATTTCAATTACACACAATCATTTTTGAAATGCATTTGTGAAAGATTCAAGGTGATAAGGTTCGAAGCTTAGATTGGAGAATCAAGTTCGGGTTGAAGCTTGTGACAGATTCTTTCTTGAATAAAACCATTGGGGTTTTACCCTCCAAGATTGGTTTGAATTTTGGGGTTTTTTGGACGAGATTCTTCATCAAGGGTCAACCGAGCGAAGGTGATTGTGAAGAGGTGTTCTTCACAAGTCTAGTAGCGGATTCAGTAATTTTGAAGGGAAGATCTCGGGGTCGATTTGGTGCTGTTGAGATCAGCCGGAGCCGAAGGTTTGAACAACAAAGTGTTATTCAATAAGGTGGCTGGAGTCGGAGGTCCATCAACACAAATCAGAGAACTTGATTCATCTTGAATCAAGGGGCAAGGAGTGAAGGCAACTTTCAACACATTGAGATTTCTGTTGTATATTTGCTGCTCAATCCTTGTATAAACTGTTACATTCAACAAGTGATATCTATAAAATCTATCTCAACTCTAGTTTTAGAATTGAGGGAACACGTACCCCGAAGCGAGGACGACGGGGGAACTGCCTCACCAAATACTTGTCTTCTCTATTTTCAGCATTTACGTTATAGCTCAAAATAAGTGATTTTTGTATAAACTCTATTGTCAAAATTGTGATATCAATTGAGTAAGAGGTTAAAACTCTGTTTTTGACTCCAAAGTACAACAAGACATTGTACTAGGCTGGTTGGAATCACTTACTCAACATAAATATCACTTGGAGTGTTTTGCACACCAAGTGTTTAACATATTGCTTGAACCAAAATTATCTTACTTGTGTATCTAGTTTTGGTTTGCTCTTTGAATCATTGGAACTAGGAATCCTTACAACTGAAGTAAATAATTGATAAGTGTAATTAATGTTGTGATTCTATTTTTCCAAATTGTCATTAATCCAAAGGCTTACGCATATCCGGTTTTCCAAGAACCGTTCGTTTTAGACTATATATTCCTCGGCCGCTTCCGCACTTAAAACATTTTTAAAACCAATTTTAAATTGGTAGCGCCGACTCAAATTTTAATTGGGGATCTATTCAACCCCCCTTCTAGATCCGTTTCATAGTCTAACAAGTGGTATCTAGAGCTCCGGTTATTCGGTGCTTCAAATACAACGTAGATAGAAAATGGCTAACGAACCAAAAGGGGCGTACAATAGGGCTCCCGTTTTCAACGGTGAAAATTATAGTTATTGGAAAGACTGTATGCGTGTGCATATAAACTCCATAGACAGAAAAATATGGAACGTTATCCTCAATGGTCCAATAGAAATTACTATGACCAATGCGGATAATGTAGTTGTGCCAAAGCCTGAAGCATAATGGACCGATGACGATGAGAAAAAATACAATTATGATTGGAAAGCTAAAAACATCTTAATCTCCTCATTAGGTGTAGATGAATACTATCGTGTATCCCATTGTCCTACTGCTAAGGCCATGTGGGATTCACTACAAATAGCCCATGAGGGGACAAACGATGTTAAGTTGGCTAGAATCAATACATTAACACAAGAGTTTGATCTCTTTTTCATAGAGCAAGGGGAAACCATTGCTGACATGCAAAAGAGATTTACTCATCTCATCAATCGTTTACATTCATTAGGTAGGCCTGTTTCCAATGATATTGCTACTAATAAGATCTTAAGATGTCTTAACAGGGAATGGCAGCCTAAAGTGACCGCCATCAAAGAAGCACATGATCTTACCTTATTAGACTTGACAACATTGTTTGGCAAACTACAAGAGCATGAACAGGTACTCTTGAGCCTAGACCAACGCGAAAAGATGGAAAAGAAAGACAAAACGAAGGTGAGTGAAAAGAAATCAATAGCTCTCAACACTTCCTCCTCGAAGTCTCAAGCAAAAGAGCAAAGTGATTATTCCTCAAGCGACGAAGAAGAAGAGGATAAGAGCGAAGATATGGGGTTGTTTGTCAAACGGTATAACCGTTATGTGAGAAAGAACGACATCCAACATTCCGAGAAGAACTTGGTAAACTTCCGGAAACAATCGAGGTACTCCAAGGATGATGACTCAAAAGGTAAAAAGACTAGAGGGACGTGCTACAAGTGTGGAAAGCCCGGTCACTACAAACCGGACTGTCCGATGAACAAAAAGGGAAAGGACAAGGAATCATCAAAGTCACACAAGAAGTCATCAAAGCCTAGGAGAGCGTACATAGAGTGGGAAAGTGACAGCGACTCTTCCTCCTCTGATGAAAGCTCTAGTGATGAAGAAGATTCTGTGAATCTATGCCTCTCCGCTAATCAGAAAAATAAGAAAAAACAGGTACGTCACTCTAAATATGATAAGTCCTCAAATATGTCGCATTCAGAATTACAAACCGCATTTAATGCCTTACATAATGAAGCAGTTGAAGCCTTCAAGAAACTTGCCTCTAATAAGAAATTTTTTACGTATTTAGAGCACAAAGTTAAAGAGTCCGAAAAGAAATTAGAGGACCTTAAGGCTTCCATTGTGAAAGGCAATGAATCAAATTGTAAGGATAATAGAAACCCTTTCAACTTCGGGTGTGATACTTGTCATATTTGGCAAGGTGAGGTTAGAAACCTCAAGGCCAAATTAAACAAGGCACTTGAGCCTAAAGTTACATTTGCTATTGCTAAAAAGGATTTTAGAAAAAGTATGATTAACCCATACCAAAAATATGCATATGTAATTAGGGATCAAGCAAGTGAAAGTAACTCTAAAGTCGATTTTGCATGCTTATATTGTTGCAAGAAAGGCCACTCCATTGGTAAATGCCGGTTTAGGAGATTTCTTGTTCCTAAAGGCATCTACCAATGGTTGCCCAAACGCAACCATTTTGTCGCTAACCTATTAGGACCCAATATGCCATTGGGTACCTCCTTGTGCTAATTATGTTTTGATAGGTGAAATGTGTCGAGACCACCGAGAGAAGATAGGTTCTCGACAGTGGGTGCTCAAGACACATGTATGGAGACATATCCTTATTCATAGACTTTGTGGCTAAGAAGAAAGGGTATGTAACTTATAGTGATAACAACCGCGGAGCAATACTGGGTAAAGGTAGTGTAGGTAATCCCGCCTCTACTATGATTTCCGACGTGTTGCTCGTCGAAAACCTTAAACATAACCTGCTTAGCATTAGCCAATTATGCGACAAAGGATACAATGTATCCTTTTCAAAAGATTGTTGCAAAATTATGCATGAAAATGATAAGAAGAATATGTTTAATGGTTTTAGAGTAAACAACGTATATATGCTTGACTTAAATGAAGTATCATTAACAAGCGACAAATGCCTCATAACTATGAGTGAAGACTCATGACTATGGCATAGGCGTTTAGCGCATGTTAATTTTGACTTACTCAATAAGGTAGTCTCAAAAGACCTAGTCTTAGGACTTCCCAAAATAAAGTTCACCAAGGATCACCTTTGTGATGCTTGTCAAAAAGGGAAGCAAACGAGCATCTCATTTAAATCCAAAAATATAATTTCAACAACGAGACCTCTTGAACTTCTACACATGGACTTGTTTGGGCCGTCTAGGATCAAAAGTCTAGGAGGAAACTATTAGGGGTTCGTAATAGTGGACGACTTTTCTAGGTTTTGTTGGACCATCTTCTTAGTAAGTAAAAGTGATACATTCGCCACTTTTGAAAAGTTTGCTAAGCTTTCCCAAAATAAGTTAAATACAAACATAGTGTCAATTAGGAGCGACCATGGAGGTGAGTTTGAAAATCACTTATTTGAAGAATATTGCGGTAACCATGGTATAGATCATAACTTCTCCGCTCCACGCACTCCTCAACAAAACGGGGTTGTGGAGCGCAAAAACCATATTTTAGAAGAATTGGGAAGAACAATGATTAACGAAAGTGGTTTACCTAAATATTTTTGGGCCGACGCCATTAGTACGGCGTGTTATGTTTTGAATAGGGTGCTTATTCGCCCCATTCTAAACAAAACACCGTACGAACTTTTAAAAGGGCGAAAGCCGAATGTTTCCCACTTGCATGTGTTTGGATGCAAATGTTTTGTATTAAACAATGGAAAGGAAAACTTGGGAAAATTTGATTCCAAAGCCGATGAAGGTATCTTTCTCGGATACTCTCAATCGAGTAAAGGATATAGAATATATAATAAACGATTACTTGCTATAGAAGAGTCTGTGCATGTTACTTTTGATGAGTCCTACCCGAGAAATGTCGGAAAGGATAGTGTTGTTCATGGTGCAGGTACATCCACTGAAGACATACTCAAAAGTGGCGAGATGGGGATTGATCAACCTGACAAAGCCAAAATTGAGGAGGATAAGGATGCACACCGTGATGTAACAGAGGAAGTTCATCCGCCTTCAAACGATGATCTTCCTCAAGAGTGGAAGTCATCTAAAGACCATCCGATTGAAAAAATTCTTGGAGACATCACAAAGGGTCTAACAACTCGATCGAAGCTAAGTAATTTCTGTTATCATTTCGCTTTCGTGTCACAGATGGAACCTAAAAACCCTAAGGAAGCCCTACTCGATGAACATTGGTATTTGTCAATGCAGGAGGAACTAAATCAGTTCACTAGAAATGAGATTTGGGACCTTGTCCCTCCTCCACGAGATCATCGAGTAATCGGCACCCGATGGGTGTTTAGAAATAAACTGGACGAGAACGGAGTAATAACTCGTAACAAAGCGCGTTTAGTCGCGCAAGGGTATAACCAAGAGGAAGGCATCGACTATGCGAAAACTTATGCGCCGGTTGCCCGACTCGAGGCTATACGCCTTCTACTTGCTTTCGATTGTGTGAAAGATTTTAAGTTATTTCAAATGGACGTCAAAAGTGCGTTCCTTAACGGGTTCATAAATGAAGAAGTCTATGTTGCTCAACCACCTGGTTTTGAGTCTCATGAGTATCCTGATCATGTCTATAAACTGAAAAGAGCTTTGTACGGTCTCAAACAAGCTCCTAGAGCTTGGTATGAGAGACTAAGCAAATTCTTACTTGATCAAGGCTACTCAAGAGGAAAGGTTGATACTACTCTCTTCATTAAACGTCAAGGAAAACACTTAATTCTTGTACAAATTTATGTTGACGATATCATATTTGGATCCACTGACATGAATCTCGTAAGAGAGTTTGCTAAGCTTATGCAGGGTGAATTCGAGATGAGTATGATGGGTGAACTCACATATTTTCTCGGTTTACAAATCAAGCAACTGAAGGAAGGAACATTCGTGAGCCAAACAAAATATTGTTTGGATCTTCTCAAGAGATTTGGCATGGCAAATTCAAAGGCCATAGACACTCCTATGCCAACATGTGCAAATATGAGTAAAGATGAAAGTCGTAAAGATGTTGAGGTAAAAAGGTACAGAGGTATGATTGGCTCGCTTCGCTATCTTACTGCTTCGCGTCCCGACATTATGTTTAGTGTGTGTATGTGCGCTAGATACCAATCATGTCCTAAGGAATCCCACCTAAAATCTGTCAAACGCATACTTCGATACCTATCTGGTACTCCGAAGTATGGATTGTGGTATTCTAAGGGTAATGATTGTTCATTGGTAGGCTTCTCCGATTCCGATTTTTCCGGTTGCAAATCGGATAGGAAAAGCACCAGTGGTACGTGTCACTTATTTTCAAATTCCTTGGTCAGTTGGCACAACAAGAAACAAGTGTCTGTTGCTTTGTCAACCGCCAAAGCGGAATACGTAGCCGCCGGTAGTTGTTGTGCGCAAGTCCTATGGCTTAAACAACAACTATTGGACTTCAATTTGAAGTTAGAACGTGTTCCAATATTTTGTGACAACACCAGTGCTATAAATCTTACCAAAAATTCGGTGTTACATTCGCGTACCAAACACATAGAAATTCGACACCATTTTCTTAGGGACCATGTAGAGAAGGGTGACGTTGTCTTTGAACACGTTGATACTAAAAACCAACTAGCGGACATTTTCACAAAGCCGCTAGCCAATGAGCCCTTCTTTCATATCCGTCGAGAACTTGGTATTCTCGACATTTCTGATCGGGTTTAACAATTACTACGTTCAAAATTAATCTATTTACAACTATGCTTTTGTACCACTAACAATTTTTTTTGAGTGTGTTACACGTACAAATCCATGATTAACAAGTGTGGTCGGTATAGAGGTGATATTGCTCCTTTCTCTCTCTTTTCATCTCTCTTTCTAAACATTCATGACTTGAAAATAACTATATCGTTCGACAATCATGGTACTTATATATGTATATGACTTTTGCTGGCTGATACTATGTGTGTTGAATGCAAATCATATTGTGAAAAGGTGAATAGGCATGATAAATAGGCAAGTGTGGCATTCTGCATAATATGAAACTGAAAAATTGGGTTTTTGAAGGTTATGAGTCGACCTAAACAGGACAATGGTCGACGCATGCTGTAAACTTTCAAAAT
Source organism: Lathyrus sativus (assembly GCA_963859935.3). Taxonomy (NCBI): domain Eukaryota; kingdom Viridiplantae; phylum Streptophyta; class Magnoliopsida; order Fabales; family Fabaceae; genus Lathyrus; species Lathyrus sativus. Next base: position 460,936,884 of record OZ012739.1, on the reverse strand, counting down.
TATCAAAAAAATATACAGTATGTTCCAGGTTTTGTTTATGATTTTTCCAAAATCATTGAAAAGAAATAATGCATGTTAGGAGGCCAAATGAATGCAAAAGACTTGAAAAAATTATGAATATTTGGAAATTTTCATTACATAGGTCGATCTATGAAAGTCATGTGTCGATTTGTTCAACGCATAAGCCAACCTGTATAAGGTCATGTATCAATCTATGAAGGTCTCGTGCTGTCCATGTGTCGACCTGAAGAGGCGGCATATGGAAAAAAACCTACAAACTTTAATATTGTAGCATGGGTGTTGACCTAATGAATGGATGTGTCAACCTATAGATGAGAATTTTTTCTATAGGTCAACTTGTAGACGTATGTTACGACCTATAATGCAATTTTTTAAAAAAAATTATTATTCATGCATGACACCTTTTTCAAGTTGTTTCCAAATATTTTTATTCTTCCTAATGCTAAGATGCACATTGAGAATTAGAGGATACGATCCAATATACATTACCACTAAAGTATCCTAGTTTTGACATCATGCAAAATATATCTAACAGAAAGTTGCACTCACACTCTAATTTTATCCAACTCCTCCTTCGCCTCCACTAGGTCAGCCACCAGATAGCCTACCATCATCTCGAGGGCCTCGTCTTTGATAATCCTCCCATGATCTAGAAGTCTCCCCCTGATCGGAAGTTGTAGCAAACATGAGAGTTTGTCGAGTGTGATAAACATCTCACCACACGGGAGATGAAAATATGAGGTCTTCGAGTGCCATCTCTCCACGAATGCGTTAAGCATCCCGTGGTTGACCATAGTATAACCGGTCATGCATAAGTCTTTCAGGACAGATATGGACAAAACTTCCTAAAACCAATCCTCATTCAGTTGAGGCAAGCCGACAATCTTCCGCCTGTGGTTAATAAACTTCTGTGGATCACGCTCCTAAAAAAAATAATCAATGTCAGAAATTTGTCAACTAAAATTAACATAAACAAAAATAATGAATCCAACAAATCCTACCTTTCCGTCTCAGATATGTCTGGAAGTATGATCTGGATACATAGGAAATAATGACAAATCAACAAGACCTCCTCCAAATGCCTCTAGCTTAGCATCTGCAATAGCCTCACCCCCTGGAGGTGGCACTGGATCATCATCATTAATAGTAAGAAGTGGCACAGATTGAAAAGCATCTACAGTAGGAAGTGGCACTAGTGAATTGGGTACTGCAGGCGCTTGAATAGAGGAAACTTGGTGCCTGCGGGTGGATGGAGGGAGTGAAGCATCAGATGATGAATCTCGTCTCCCATAGGAAGAAGAAGATAAAGTGGCATGAGGAGAAGCACGAGCCCTAGAAGTAGATAGCTCTGCATGACCAGAGGGACCTGGAGCCTCAAGAACCTGCAGACTCTTCTCCCGCCGCACTGATGCATGTTGAGCAACCCTTCTGTGCATCAGTATATTGTGTCTATCAACCATTATGCCTGTAAGTTAAAGTAAAGCAGACAGTTACTGCAGGCAAACAACACCACAAGCAAGAAAATAAAAAAATACTGAGAAAATTCCTGAGATGCATCTCCAGAATTTGAGAAACTAAAACGCTGACAATTTTCGGAGATGCATCTCCGAAATTTTCTGCAACTTAGAAGTTGCATCAATGACGTTAATGTACCCCATGCAAACGTCTAATACACTATGTCTAAACTATCATAAATGCATTTTTCACTCATTTCTAACCTTAATAATCGATTTCAACTCATTTACACAAAAACTCAAAAAAAAAATCAAAAACTCAAAAACTTACAAGAAATTGATGTTTCTGATGTTACAGATGTTGATTGAGTTTTGACTTGGTGAAGAGAAAAAATTTGAGAGAGTTTGAAGTTTATTTTGAACAAAGTGAGAAATGAGGAAGGAGAATGGTATGAAACGATTTAACTTAAAAAATATTTCAGAGTTGCATCTCTGAAATATTTTAACGTTAATTGAGCTTTTGGTGCTTCTAGAAATGCAATTTGAAAATCTAGAGACATTTATGTATTTTCGTTTGGTGGCTAAAAAACTTAAAGGGTGCATTAAGAATCCTCTCATTTTTGCATGTTTAGCTAGAACCCTTAAAGCAATTACAAATTCACAAGACATCTCCTAATATTTTAATCTTTTAAATTTTGAAAGATGGTCTTCATTTTAAAAAAATTAAAATTCACTCACAAAATTTTCAAAATATTGCAAACTATCCCTTAATATTTTTAAATTTTTACAAATTAGTTCCTTCAATTTTTTAAAAATTGCAAATTGGACTCTATTTTTTAAATTTAATGTTAGACCCAAAACTTTTGAAATTTATAAAAATGACCCAAAATTTTTAACACTTTATAAATAAATAAATAAATAAATGAATTTCAATTAAATACTTAAAATTTTAAATTCTCTAAATTACATTGTTCAAACACACCCTGAATATTTCTTTGGAAAGAAACATGGTAACTATTATGTATATGCACACGTGCATTTATTGTCAAAATAGGCTAGCCCACATGGGCTTACCTGAGACTCAGAAAAATCATAGGGCTTGAGCTTTAAAATTATAGTCCATATTTCTTAGGGCTTTCTTAACCCAGACTTGAAAAACTCACTATCCATGAGGGATAGTCCATATCATGTGGGTAGCCTATTAGGCTCACATTCCTCTAAATTTTAAAAAATTATATTAATATTTATTTTGTCTTACTTCAAAATAACACATTAATTTTTCTCACGTCACTAAATTTTATCTCTATTTTGTTCAATCTTTCTCTTTTAAATATTATACATTAATATAATCAACATTTTTTTCTCGTATTCTATTAATTTCTATTATGTTAAATATTCGAGTATTATTTTATACAATTTAGACATGTATTGTATTTATAAACACATTATAATATTTATAAAATATAATATAGTACTTAAAATGTATTATATTAAAATAATATAAATTTTATTTTTATTTATAATAAATTTTATAACATTTTTAATTTAAGTTTTTATTAAAAAAAATTCATTTATGATCAGATAATCCAAAGTCCATTTATGACCGTACTCAAATAATCGAATCCATATTTTAAAATTGAATTTTTTAACCTAACCCTAAAAAATTCAAGCCCCCTAAAATTGGCACATACATTTACATTTAAGATGGTAACCCATTTTGCGAGCTTTACGTGCATGCACAAAAGATAGTACTATCATTTGTACATTTCTTCGTGTAAAGAAAAGTGTATGTAAATTATTACAATATGATGACTACAAAAGCAAAAGGATATGGTAAAGTCGGTAACGGTTTGCAATTAACAAAACATAATTACAGTTAGGAAAAAAATCAGTTAGAAAGTTTTAAAAAAAGTCTAAAAAGTTGTTACAATAACCATGTGTCCTATGATAAATAGCAACTAACTATTCTATTCTAAATTCGACTCTCATTTCTACGTCAATCTAATAATTAAATTACAATGTAATTTTACAATGCGTCGAATAATTTAAAGTTAATATATATATTTTATATATTTAAATTGTTTTAATTTCAAATTATCTAAATCGAACCGCTAAATCTCTTCGGTCGCACTAAAGAAGAGGGTGTGACATGATATCTTAGGTTGCTAGCTAGGTGTTTATTTTTCTTGAAGAAGATTGTATGATATTGATGTATTAGGTTAGCTAGGTGTATGTTTTTCTTTAACAAGAGTCTCTATTGAGTGTTTTGGGAAACACTTTACCTAATATCATGACTCGAGCAGTTGAGCACTAACCAGTGTCCTATCAAACCTTTGCATCATCTCTTGCTTTTCAATAATGGCACAACGATAGTACATTGATACCTTTTTATCTACACAACTTGTCCTATCTGGTTTAACATGCCTTAGTTGTTAGGTCATTCAACTTCAAGGTCAAAGTTTTAAGACTTTAATTTAAAACATTGATACCTTTATATATGTCTTTGTTATATATTAATTAGTCTCGATGTACCAAACTACCATTGCAATATTTTAATCATCTAAAGTGTGAGAAGTGGAGAAAGTTAGTTTTCAACGTATAATAACCATACATATATGTATATTTAAGTTTAAGTTTTCTCCTCTAATGAGGACATAATTTTAGATTATATGATCCAAATTGGTAAAGATTTGAAAAGTGAGAGGATATATGATTCAGAAATCTAGTTTGTCTACTATGTAAAAAAAAGCATGTTTACTTGAGATAGATACTTTAAAAAGTTAATGGGAGGAGGATTCGTGTGATCAAGGAGGACCCATATTGCTAGATAAGAAACATAACTTAGTGGAAAGCATACAATCTTTCCACTTGTCTCATACGTACTTAGTACTACCGTCCAAAACCATAACATGATACTAAATTTTGACACTCAATGTAGAAATGAAAACAAAAAAGTCCATGGATCACAAAGGGTTGTTGAAATATTTAAGATGTTAGTTAAAAGTTTTATTGAGTAGATTACATATATTATTTAACTTTCAATTCTAACAAGCAAGTTGGTTGAGATACATGCCGCCGGTTCAAATTACATTAAATTTATGGAGAATTTTTTTAATTAATTTTGATGAACAAGAATAAATCTTTTTAATTGATTACACCTCTTGTTCTTCATTTTTTACTCGAGTGAATCAACTAACATTAGTTGCAAGATGATTCTGCTACACAATCAATAATGAGAGAAGAAAGAAAAGTAAATTGGGGAAGAAAGGAAATTAGAGTTTTAGAGAAAAGGGGAAGAAGAAGAAATATTTCTGTAGAGTTTTTCTCTGCTTTCAAACTGAAATTTATTTAACTTTTCTCTTATGCAACTACATTACATCAATGATAAGGTTCCTTCCTATTTATAGGTTAAGGTTGCTTGCACACCAAACAATCTCTAACTAACCTAATTAACTCAAGTAAAACAAACAAATAAAGTTAAGTCACAATTTTGTCGAGATACACTTCGACATTTTGACATCTACACAATTTCGACACTAACAGGAATCTCGACATCTCCTTACTTCTGTCGAGCAACATGCTTCGACACAAGGAATTACATTCTCAATACACCACCTAATTCATTGTGTCTAAGCTATCTACATTCATTAGAGATCTTAATTTCTTGAACACTTCGTCCTGCACCCCTTTTGTCATGATGTTCTACAATCTGATTCTCACTTCTGCAGTGTTCCAAGTTCATCTTCCCACTGACAACATGTTCTCGAAGATAATGGAATCTCATTTCGATGTGCTTTCTTCTTCCATGTGCTATCAGATTCTTTCCAAATTGATAGCAGACATGCTATTGATCTTCATGGTAATTGCTCCATGATTCTTCCTTGTAATTTCTTTGACCAAATTGACCATTCATGTTGCTTGACATGCATAGAGAAAATCATCTATGTACTCTGCTTCACACGACGACAATGTTACTACTGGTTCTTTTCTTGAGTTTCAAGCAAATGGGCACCACCTAGCATAAACACATAGCCACATGTGGATTTTCTATCCATAACATCACTACACCAATTTGAGTCGGTGTAACCCACTAGTTTGCAATCTTTTCCTTCATCAGTTGCAGGAAACAAAATTCCATAGTCGAGAGTTTCTTTCAGATACCTTAGTATCCTCTTCTTTGCTGCTAGGTGTGATACCTTTGGCTTCCGCATGAATTAACTCACCATACATACATTGTATGCTAGATCAGACCTTGTGTGACAAAGGTATCGTAATGAACGAATAAGTATTCTGTACTATGTTGAGTCAACATCATATTCCTCCGGGTCTTTTGAGAGTTACAGTCTTGGTCCAGCAAGTGTCAAAATTAAATTGAAGCCTTCCATCTCAAATCTCTTAAGTATCTCGTTTGCATATCTTCTTTGATGCATCATGAAACCTCTACCACTCTTGTAGAATTCGATGCCAAGGAAGTATGAAATGTTGCCCATATCAGACATTTCGAACTCCTTCCTAAGATCACCTTTGAAGAATTCGATCTCTTTCTTGCAGCTACCTGTTACTAATAAGTCATCGACATAGAGACATAGTATATAAAATTCACCATTGCTTCTTATTAGATATACTCCATCAATTGTTCATTTCACAAATTCATTCTCTCTTAAAAATCTATCTAACTTCTTATTCCAAGCACTTCGAGCTTGCTTAAGTCCATACAGGGCTTTATGAAGCCTTTATACCCAACTAGTTGTGAAACATAAACTTAGGAATGTACATTTCACATCCATCTGAAACATATTCCAGTTGTTCATATTTGCTATACCAACAGCCAACATGATTATTTTGATCCTAGCAACATGTGAAAAAACCTCGTCGAAGTCGATTCCTTCTTTCCAAGGAAATCCTTTTTCCACAAGTCTTGTCTTGTGTTGAGTTACTCCTCCTTTGGGATTCAACTTCACCTTGTATACCCACTTCACATTGATTGCGTTCTTACCTTGAGGTAATTTGACAAGTGACCAAGTGTTGTTGACTTTGCTGGACTCCAGTTCTTCACTCATCACTTTCTTCCACTTCAAATCCTTCAATTCCTCAACTACATTGATTGTTCGAAATCTGCATAGAAAACATAGTGAACCCGCTCACCTTCGTCGTCGACCATATCATCTAATGTAATCGCAAATTCTTGCAATCTTGTAGGCATGTGTCTTGTTTTTTGAGGTCTGCTTGTGCTTGCTTGACCTCTGTCTTCTTCTTGCTTAACTTCTCTTTCAACTTCACTTTCTAATTCTTCACATAAGATTCTTACTGAATCCTTATTTATATTTTCAGTCTAATACTATTTCTTAAGACTATCTATGATCACGTAACTATTGATCACTACTTGCTTGTTCACTGGATCGAACAACTTGTATCCTCCAGTCAAATGATATCATATTAGGATCATTTGACTCGACTTTTCATCAAGCTTACTCCTCAACTGATCAGGCACATGTATATATGTTATAGATCCAATACTTTTTGATGACTCAAGCTAGGCTTGACACCAGACCAACATTCTTCTGTCGTGAATCCTTCTAGCCTTTTTCTTCGGGCATCTGTTCACTATATATGTTGTAGTCGACACAGCTTCTCCCCATAATTCTCTAGGTAGATGCTTGCTCTTCAACATACTTCTCACCATATTCACAATGGTTTTGTTCTTCCTTTCTGTAGTTTCATTTTTCTGTGGAATGTAGAGTGTCACCGCCTCATGCACAATCCCTTCTTGTTCATATAAGGTTTCGAAGCCTTTTGACACATATTCTCCGTCACCATCAGTCCTCAGAATCTTGAGCTTTCGACCACTTTGTTTTTCGACCGTAGATTTAAACTTGGAAAATACCTCAATACACTTCACTTTTCTTCTTGATCAGGTAAGTCCATAGCGAAGGTGCGAAAGACACAAGAAAGGGCGGGGGGGGGGGGGGGTTGAATTGGGTTTTAAAACAAAAACTTTTTCAACCAACTCAAAAACTCAACCCAATCAAAAGATTGAAAAGAGAAAGACTAGAAGAAGTGGCATACATCATCAAAATGAAAATCCCTAATGTTACAAAATTGATGTACTCCAAGAAGAAGTGGGCCAGAAAGAAGCACCAACCCCACCAACAGAAATATTATATGTACACTTAGATGTTCATATTAGAGAAATAAATGAAGAGTTGGATGAACATGTAAAAATGAGTTAAGAAAATATCATAGAGAGAGAAGCAAAAATTCATGGTTTACGAGAACAAAAATGATTAATTTAAATAAAGTCGTGATATCCCACTCAAACAAGGAAGTAGGAAAAAAGACCAAGACATGCCTAAGAGCCTGAAAAAACAAGTAGATATTGATGTTTCTAAAGAATATCATTTCCTGCATGAAGACACATGGATGACATGCAAGCATTGCTTGCCGAGGAAGAAAAGTTGGTTAGGGCAGAGTTAGCATAGCAGGGTAGACGCGCTAGGCGCAAGAATAATGTGTCTATTGAGAGCCTCATAATTTTGCCTATAGATAACAAGTTCCATTTCAGTTTAAAGGGAGTTTTGGTGGATCAAGATAGTACCAAATTGGAGTAAGTTCACTTTATTCTACAATAGACAAATATGAGAAGGGGTCTAAAGGCGGAAGCGCTCCTCAGGTGATAGGGCATATCACACTTCCAAGGTCGACGTACCAAAACTAAAATCTCTTTGTTAAGGTCATATGTAGTTGTCATACCCTAAATTTGTCCTACCCATTTTTTTTTATTTATTTTCACCTTTTTTGATTTTATTTTCTGTTTTACATTGCCCGCTTATTTTCGGTTATTTAGACACGTGTCCGCTTGCAATTGGTTGATTTTTAAATTTTTAACCAATAAAGACATGACACGTGGTCTAAGAACATTTTTGTGAATATTATTTTCTTAAATTTTTTATTAATAATATTTTAGTAATTATCTTTTTCGTTTTTATAAATTTTAGCTTGTTTTCATATTTTTAACATTTACTTAATTATTAGTTGTTAATACTTATTTTAATAATTATTGTTAATATTTTCTATATTTATACTAATGTTAGTTTATATATATTTTTCATATTTATATTAATAGTTTTTATTAGCATTATTATTAATTATTAATGGTCATGGATTAAGTGATTAGTAAAATTAAGAAAAGAAAAATTAAAAAAAAAAAGAGAAAGAATTGGAAGTGGAAATGAACGAGGCCCATTGGGCCTATGCTGAGCTTTCTTGTTATAAGGGAAGGGTCAGTTACTGTTCACGGGGACCCTAAAAGAAAAGGGAGAACCCTAAAAAGGGGAAAAGACTGTTCACCCAAACCCCAATCGGTCGCCCTTTTCTGAGAAACCCTAATTTGGTTTCACGATTCATCAGTCCCTTTCTGAGGAAAAATCCCCAAAACCAGCCGCCGCCGAGAAAACCCTAGACCTGGTTTCTCCCTCCGTCTTCTTCTACTCGCCACCACCGATATCCCTCTTTTCCCCCTTCTCCATCACAAAACCCTAGAGCACTGTTCTTCTTCAACCCTAACCCTAGATCTGCCGCCGCCGAACCCTTGTCCTTCACCCTCATCATCTTCAAACGACCTTTCCTCTCGTTCCTTTCCGTCGTTCTCCTTCTTCGAAACATAAGAAGACCTCTGACCCAACTCCGCCATGATCCTCCGGTTCAACTCAATGCAACGGTGATTCGATTACGATGGCCCTGTTCCGATTTGGACTCACATTCTGAAGACAACGATCTTTCTCTCAACAACGGCGTTTTGGTTGTGTTAATCATACAACGTCATCAGTTCCGCTTCCGCCATACCATGGAGTACGCATAATACTGCCGCAACACTGCAACGTCAACAAGTCTGAACTACTCAAATAAAGCAACTCAGTGCTCTCACGGATTAATATTTTCATTTTTCGCATGAAGTGTCGGCAAATTGGTAGCTAAGGTTTACATCCTCCTCTGAGAGTTTGAGTTCAAAGCATCGACTTGGGGAGAAAATAGAGGGTGTGTTGTTCGACGTCACGATTACGACTCTGTCTCGAGTCCGCAACAGCATGACGTCACGATGAGCTCTCCTATTTTGAATCAACAAAGGCAAACACAAATTTTCAAACAACATAGAAACAACACCATAATCAGAGCTTTGGTCCGACGCCAACATCTCGCAGCAAACTCCTCAACAGAGCACTAGCAACAACTCCATTGGAAAAATGACAGCCACTGAGTTTTAGCTTCAGATTTTGCAACAACCTCATGGTTTAGCTCATAGCAGCGTTTGTTTTCGCTTTCGTAGGTTGATGTCCAACCCGGCCTCGTAGCAGCAGATTCACCGCAACACATTCTGGAGATGCTTTCCATGTGCTCCGACCATCATTATCTCAAGTCACCTACACACCTTCAGTGATACGCAATGGTCACACAGCAACTATGCCATGGTTTCAAAGCAACACTCCTAAGTGACGAAGGACTCGGTGGTTTGTCACGTTTTGAGACAAGACGGTGACAAGCTTTTGGGGACAGAAATGAATGCAACAAGTATATAGGTTGCGCTCACGATTCACACAATTACACGACTTTGGTATTATTACGGTCTGAATTTATGTTAGTCAAAACCTCATAATGTTAGTTTTGTATAGTTGGTATATATATTTCAATTTGGTCTCATCGCAATTCGGATGCGTTTTGGTTGAGTTTGTCCTTTTATTTTATTTTTTAACTGATATTGTTCTGCTAGAGTTGTAGTTGCTGCCAAGGTTAAATTGTTGGCATTCAAAATTCAACAACACACTACTGAAACAATAATAATAAGAAGCTGCGAACGTGGTTTTCTGTGTTGGGGCCGCTGTCTGTGATTGATCTATATGCAGGTGTTGGATTTTCTTAATTCAAAATTCAAACTCGAGTTGCTTCTCGCTGTGATCTCGCCGAGTTCCACCTTACGGAGCAGTCTCTTCAACTCGATGCTCATGCGGCAACTCAGCCTTCTGATTAAAACTGGTTTTAGGTTGTAGCTCCGGCAGACGTAGTAGCTATGGAGTTCCTTTGTTTATCTATTTTGACAACAACAACTCTGGTGGCAACAAAACAACATCGGTTATTTCCAAATGCTTACGTGATAATCTTTTGGCATTTTTGAATGTTTGCTGAATTTATGTTTTGAATATCTTATAATCATTTTTTTTCTAGTTTCCTGCCCTGTTTTTTCTTGTCATTTTTACAGGATTGAATTGCCACAAAGTTCGTCCTTGCAAAGTGAAGGAAGGATTCTGGTTGATTTAGTGTTTACGGCAACGACGGAAACACAACTAACTCAACGTTAGAGTATAATCTATCCCGATTCAGTTTTCGAAGATAATTGCATCATCCTCAAAGCATCTGTCACCACAAAAACATTGAAGCAACACGCGATGACAATTTGGCTTTGGCTCGTCTTAGCGACAACTCAGTTTTAGCAAAGATTTCCCAGCAACCGCAACTGCATCAACTCGCACCACAAAACTTGAAATCCATCATGCTGGATCGCCACGGACCTTGTGGATTCAGCCTCAGCAAAAGCTAACTCGGTGCTATTACATGACTTTATTTCGTTTCTGGTTTGCCTTCAATACCAATTTTGATTCTGTTTCATTTTTAGTTTAAATTGTTATCACTGCTCTTTGTTCTGAGTCGTGGATGAGCTTTGGAACTCTATTATTACTGCTTCTCAATTTGGTCTTAGCTTTTGAGCTTCTGAATTTATTGCAGTAATTTCTTTGTGATGTAAGCTTTGAAAATGATATGAATATCATGTAGCTGATGTTGTTTTGCCTCAATTGAGATTCAAGTACATTAGTTTTTTTTCAAATTATCGTTGATATCTCAGTTAGCTAATGTTAAATTCTAGTGAATCATACTGAATTTATGAACTGTTTGGATCAATGTGATGATTTGTGGAATAGATGTTAGAAATAAACTGATGCTAATTCTATTTAGACCATTGCCATTAGTTTGTTCGTCTTTTCAATTTGCTCGGTTTATGTGAGTTTGTGCTGGTTCCTGTTATGTTTTTTATTGATAAATACTAGACCGCGGCAGCCATTTCTGTTTCGATTCATGGATGGCGACATCATTTCGGTTACGCGGCAAGAGCTTAAAGCGGTGTACCCACAAAGGCACTGTTACTTTCACTCTGACAACATTGATACGGTGATGCAGATTGATTCTCGGCGCCGATTGTTGCACCCTAAAATTTGACCAACCGGTTCTCCTATCTGGTTCATGGTTCAATTCGTATTCGCATATCAGATGCATGACATTTATACACAGACAGAGGATGTCGGGGTTGCAGCTTGGTTTTCATCTACCGGATATTTCAGATCCAGTCTAGATCATCAGGGTTTTATTTTCGGGAAATTGTGCGCTTCTCGGTGTTTTCAGCTTACATGGTGGTTTTGGGGATATTCTGATGCCTGGGGTTTACTGTTTGCTTCGATCTGGTCTCGCGCTCTCTTTTATGTTGGTCATTGGCCTTTGTTTGCATTTTTAGGATTTAATAGCCGTTTGTAGGATTTTTAATAGGCTTTTTAGATTTTTTCAGAATTTAAATAGATTTTTAATATTTTTAATAGCTTTAAATCATTTTTTAGAATTTATAAAGTTTTTAATAGGTTAATAGTTTTTTTATATATAGTTTTAATAGAATAATAGAATTTCTTTTAAATAAATGGTATAGATTTTATTAGAGATTAAATAGGATTTTAATAGATTGTTAAATAGGAATCATTAGAGTTTTTATTTTTAGATATAGATTTTAATCTAGATAATAGAAATTAATAGTCTTTTTTTTCCATTGGTTTATAGGATTAATAGAAGTGATTAGAGTTTTTTTATTTTATTAGTTAATAGTTTTTTTTAGAATTTAATTAGTTAATTCTTCTTTTTTAGATTTAATTAGGATTTAATCAGTTTAATTAGAGTTTGATATTAGTTAGGTTTTAATTGAGTTTGTTAGAATTAATTAGGATAGTTTAATTTTCATTTAGATCTAATTGTAGTTTTAATTACTAGTTAATTAGGTTTAATCTTTGATTAGTTTTTAATTAGGTTTAAGTCATTTTAATTCAGTTTTTAGGGTCATTTTCGTGGGCCCATTTCAGAGGTTTTTGGAGGCCCAATATATTCAGTCCATGTTTGTTCATTTTTTGTCCAGAAAATTGCAGTGCCAGGTGTCGAATATATAAGCGTGACACGCGTTCAGATGAAGAGGCCCCACCTCACAAGTCACCAGTCCCAGAATCTGCCACGCGTTTTCCCACTAACTCTCTCCCAGCACACGTGTAGTGCATGCACTCATCCCCCTCGCCACCTGTCCCCACCAGTCAACCCTACCGGAGAATCAATCGTCGGCCATGCAACAACCGGAGGCCGCCGTCTAACCACCTCCGGCCACCGCAACAACCCGCCGGAGCCACTTTTTTGCCCAGAATCCTCACATCTTCTTCTTTCTCCTCCGATCCTCAACAAAGATCACCAGACGCCACCGTCAAACTCGCCGGAAACCGCTTTATCTCGCCGGAAAATTCATCACGCTTGTCCAGTTCCCCAGATTCATCAAGATCTACCTAAATCTTCATCTGGTTCCTCATAGATTTTCATCATCCCGCCCAGATCCTTCATCAACCTCCAGAAGAATCTCCAGAAATTCATGAAGATTCTTCAAATCTTCATCGTGTTTGTACTCAGTTTTCCAGATATTCCTCAGTTCATCTTCGTCTACATGTTGTTCATCAATTTCCAGAACATTCAACAACAATAACTTCAAGGGATCAACACTCATCTTCACTCCTGCTTCAATTTCTCACCGGAACACCAAGACCACCACCGGACATTCATTTGTCTTCATCAACACCATACTCCTTCAGTGGACTGTTTTGTTTCAAATCTTCTTCAAGATCTCCGTCAAAGAACCTTCTCCTCCGCGAATCTTCATCAACGACGACCAGGTTCCATTTTCTTTTCATTCTGCTCTTTGCATGTGCGTCTTAGATGTAGGATTAGTCTTTTTAGGTGAACGCTTAGGTTATGGTGTTTAGCTGAGTTAAGTGGTTTTGAGTGGTGATGACGGTGTTCTTGAAGGTTTGTTGTTGATGGCGTTGAACTGAGGAAGAAGGTGATTGAATTAGGGTTTGAGAGTTTCAGAAGGGGTTGGAGAGGGGAGTTCAGAGAGGAGAGACGAACGGCGCAGCTAGGGTTGGCGTGATGAACAGTAGCCAGATTTGTGAGGAGAAAGTCTGGTTTTGCTGATAGATTGGTTGGGTTAGGGTTTGGGCTGGGTTAAGCCCAATATGAGATTACTATCACTCACCCCCTCTTTTACTCGCTATCTCCCCCCCCCCCTGTGTGAGAATGCTGAATGAATCGGGTTTGGGCCTTTGCCCTAATTGATATGCACACCCCCCGTGTATGGGCCCAATGCTGAAACAACTAGGTTTTGCTATCGCTGCACCCCCCCTTTGTTTTATTCTTTTTTTTAATTTTCTTTGTTTTGTATCATGTTAAGGAAATATTTCATAAAAAATAGTAGGAGTGTCCAATTAATTCCCTTCTTTTTTCTATAGGTTCATAATTCAATTTAGAATTTTATAGTGCAAAAATATTTAATTGATCATGCATTTTCATTTTTATTTGCATTTTTGTATTTTAATTGGTATTGAATAATTGGTTTGTGATGTGTCTGCCTTGTTGATTTCAGTTCTCTCATTTGGTATTGATTTTGGCTTTAGTTTTTTAGTATGTTATACTAGACAGATGCATGCTCCCCATAGGATTTTTGTGGATTTTTAGAGATTAATTGATGTTGTTTTAGGGTTAGAGAATAGAGACCTCATAACTTGCTGGTTAACCCTTGACCATTCAATGTTAGGGATTGTTTAGTAGCCTTAGAAGTTGACTTAGGCTTTGGGATTTGATCTCGGGATCATAGAGCCATGTAGGTTTCCCCTAGATTTTGGTAGATTTTTATAGGGTGTTCTGTTATTTTTGCTTGAGCTTGAGAATAGGAGAAGTCTTGAGGGCTTCTGACTTTGAAGTTCAACTGTGATTGAACTTTAGAGGTAGTTTCTTTTGGTTTGAGGGCCTGTGGTTTCTTCTTGGAGGTGGAGGCTGGATGAAGTCTTGTTGGAGCTCGCAAGGATGCATGGATTGAAGGCCTAGTTTAGGAGCTTGCTCTCTTTTTGTGAGGTTTGAGACCCTGAAGTTTGAGGGAAATTCATGGTACTTTCCTGAGGAAGGTACTATGGATGTCTTTCATTCTTTCTTCTCACCTCTTTCTCAAGTATCCAATGATGTTGGAGCCTTCATGTGAGTTTAGTTTCTCCTGAGGAGGAATATAAACCGATCACAGTTGTTGAGCCACATGGGATATGATTCCTAAGTGGAAGCCCCCTAGTACTTTCCTGAGGAAGGTACTATGGGCCTGTTCACTTAGTTCCCTTAGTTCATGTAGGATTTCTCAAGTATCCAATGATGTCGGAGCCTTCATGTGAGTATAGTTTCTCCTGAGGAGGAATGTAAACCGTTCACAGTTGTCGAGCCGCATGGGATATGATTCCTAAGAAGGAGCCTCCTAGTACTTTCCTGAGGAAGGCACTATGGGTCTGCTCACTTAGTTCCCTTAGTTCATGTAGGATTTCTCAAGTATCCAATGATGTCGGAGCCTTCATGTGAGTTTAGTTTCTCCTGAGGAGGAATGTAAACTGTTCACAGTTGTCGAGCCGCATGGGATATGATTCCTAAGAAGGAGCCTCCTAGTACTTTCCCGAGGAAGGCACTATGAGTCTGCCTACTTATCTCCCTTTCTTTGTTAAGCTTGTCTTGAAGCTTGAAGACTGGGATTGATTTCTCTTGTGTAGGGTTTTGGCTTTAGGGCTTTGATTAGGGTTTTGTTTAGGGCTTTGCTTAGAGATTTGGTTAGGGTTGTTCAGGGTTTTGCTTAGAGGTAGATTAGGGTTTTGTTTTAGGATTGTGCAGGGTCTTGCTCAAGGGTAGCTTCATGCTTTTGGATAGGAGTTTGCCAGGCTGGTTAGCTTTCTCTTTGTGTTGATTGACTTGTGTGGTGCTGTGCTGCATTAGACTTAGGGGTTCATCTAGATATTGCTGAGATAGGTGCATCTTAGAAATAGGCTTTGTGTGCATGAGAAGTTGAGGTGGTCCTCCTTCTGCTTGATTGTTATTGAGTGGCTTTGCTTGCTGGTATTTGGTAGAGCTGAGCTCCCTTGCCTCTGTGGTGTGTGGCTTTTGTGCCTTGATTGTTTGGTTGTTGCATTCATGCATATTTCCAGTATTTCTTTGCTTTGCGGTGATTCCTGTTCGCTGTTTAGTGTTGTTGCCATGATCCCTTAGGAGCTCTAACTTCTCTGCTGTGGAGGAGTTATGATAGACATTAGGTTGGTCAACCAGGCATGATAACATTAGGTAGATTCCCCTTTTTAACCATAGTTTTAGGGTGTCTCTTTCCTTTCTCAAAACAACAGAAAAACACTTAATAAAGGATAAAACAAAAGTAAATTCATTTCTTCCGTCAAAAGATTTGAACAAACTTCAAAACATTTTGTCCTCCTGGACTGTGAAAACCCTTGGTTAAGGTGCATTTTCCCATAAAAAACACTTGAACAGCTTGTGTCGTGCGTAGTCGAACTACGTTTGCTCTGATCTTCCATGCCGTGTGGAAGTACGTAGGCACAGGACGCGATGTCCTGGTGAGCAACCTTCCCCCCGTCTAGACGTAGGTAGTCGAACTACGTTGACTCTGACTTTTCCATTGCACGAGGGAGTACGTAGGCCCAGAACAGCGTATGTTCTGTCGAGTCCTGTCCTTTTCTTTTCTTTTCAGACTGACCACTAGCGTAGATAGATAAACACACCCTTTTTCTTATAAACACCAAGCGTGGATCCCGTCGAGTACGACGGACGTGAGGGGTGCTAATACCTTCCCCTTGCGTAACCGACTCCCGAATCCAGGTTTTGGTTGCGATGACCATACCTTTCCCGTTTTTTTGCGAGGTTTACTTCGAGCGTTTCCTTTCTCTCCGTTGGGATAAATAACGCACGGTGGCGACTCTTCTGTCAGCCGACGTCGATTTTCGCAGTAGCGACAGCTGGCGACTCTGCTGGGGATTTATGAGCATTTAGGGACTTTTCCCATCCCTTATGCTGGGACCGTTTCCCATCCCCTACGCGAGTCAATCCTAGCGCTTGGGTGTTTATCTGTTGGGTGTTGTGCATATGTGTTTTATCTTTCCGCACTTTACTTTCCCTCACCTTTACCTTTCCGCATTTACTTTCAGCACTATATTATTATGATTATTGCTGTGGGAGAGGGAGGTTACTATGAGTGAGAAGCCGGACCTGGGCTTGAGTATGCACCTAGACATAGTTGCGGAGAGTAGTAGACGAACCTGTCTGCTGAGCAGGCACAGTTCCCTACGAAATCTGCGCTCAGACGAGGTTCTCTCCGAGGTGCTCCTTTCCGGTCCTGAGGATCTGAGGGGAGTCCAGACATGAGGATTGTCGACTCTAGGGACCGATCATTTGGAAGTCAGCTAAGTGAGGCCTCTTCATGACTTGATGATGCCACTCCTTCTGGAAATCGTATCGTCACTCATGAAAGTCTGTGACGCTGATGACCGCATAGGATGCCGTACCTTTGTCCGTGGATTAGGTCCATACCTATGAGGGGGATTGGGTTATTGCAGGAAAACTGGCCTTCAGAAACCATGATTCAGTATTTATCAGATAGTTTTCTTGGCTCGTTAACTGGTGTGTTGTTTAGATCAGATGGGTTTCTTGTTTGAGGTTGATACTATTATCAGATGGTTTTCTCGTCAGATACAGAGGTTCAGATGGATTTCTTACCAGGGTATTGGTATTTTGGGTGTCAGATGATAGTCAGCGTCATGAGATTCTGGTGGCTGTGGTGGTTTTCTGTTCTTGACATCACAAAGATGTTCCTCTTCAGGCTGCAGCATGGCCCCTGTGTTCACTTATTGCATCATTTATCATATTGTATTATTGCATCACCATTTGCATCCAACTAACGTGTGTGTATTGCAGGTACATATTTCCCCTCCCAGTTCCGGTGTTTGTTTCCTAGCAAGACATGGAAGCCATGAAGAGAGTGTTACCCTATAGATTCCCGTCTCCAGATATCAGTTTGTTGTCAGAGTTAATTACTATTGCTAGGAAGAAGGTGATGGGAGATTTCAGGAAGACATATGGGAGGATCCTGACTTATGTTTACCAGCCCTCGGCTTATGAGATCAGCGGCATTTACACCCTGTTGCAGTTTTATGATGCTGAGCTCAGGTGTTTCATATTTCCTGATTTTGTCTTGGCTCCTACCCTGGAGGAGTATTCTGCACTCTTGGATATACCGATTCGCGAGCAGATGCCTTTCTATCACACGGACGCTAAGCCTAATCTGGCTGAGCTTTCTGCTATTCTGTACTTAGGAGAGTTTGAGCTGACAGGGAAGATGATCAGAAGAGGAGATGCGTGGGGATTTCCGTTGGTTGTTTTGGTGGAGAAGGCTCGGGAGTATGCCAAGAAGGGTGGCTGGGTTGTTTTTGACGCCATCCTTGCTGTGTGTGTTTATGGCATTGTATTGTTCCCAAACTTTCCTGATTTTGTTGATGCAGATGCTTTCTATATTCTGGCTGCGAAGAACCCAGTTCCTACCTTGCTGGGAGATATCCACCATTCCACTCACTACCAAAATGAAAAGTGGCGAGGAAGGAATGTCTCTTGCTGTGTACCTCTACTGTGCAGGTGGTTTACTAGTCATATGCCGAAGTCAGGACCTTTCGTCACTTCTATTGATTCTTTAGGATGGCCTGAGCGCTTGATGGGGTTGACTTCTGAGAATGTGGTGTGGGTTAATGAGGAGGTGTTAGGAGTTGAGGTCATATACAGATGTGAAGGATTCCCTAATGTTCCTTTGATAGGAAGGAAAGGGTGTGTCAATTATAACCCTTCCTTATTAATCAAGCAGTTTGGGTATGCACCTCAGGAAGCGCCGAAGCCCGAGGAGATACAGGAATCTCTGTATCTCACTGGGGCAATAGAGGAAGAGATGTTGATCAAGCTTGAGAAAGCATGGAAGAACCTGCATAAGAAAGGGAAGCCTTCATGTAGCAAAGGGGGTACTCGAGTTCTTGGTCCATATGTGGAATGGATTCGTGAACGAGCTACGAAATTCCTTATGCCTTATCCTGCAGTTCAGCCATTGTATCCTTCTCCGGTGGAGGATCCCACCACTATAGACATACAGGTATACAAGCAGCTGATGGCGGAGAAAGAAGAGTTAGCGAAGGTTAAAGAAGCTTTAGAGAAAGAGAATGCCCAGCTTCGTCATGAAAAGATTGAAATAGGATATTTTTCCAAGCAACAGGCCGAAACTTTGAAACATCTGAAGACTACTTTATTGGAGTTGACTGAAACCAAGAAGCGTCTGGAGTTAGATGTAAACTCAGTTAGCAGTGTATTGGCTACTAAGAAACAAGAGCTGGAAAGGGCCTACACGAAGTTAGCTAAGTTCAGAGAGCATTGGGACCTCACTATGGCCAAACGCAAAGAACGGGAAGAAGAGCTAAAGATACAAGTTGCTCAGTTGGGAGAACAGGTTAAAGTGAAGACTGAAGAGCTTGAAGAAGAAGCATGCCGTCAATACGAGGCCGAACGCAAACTGATTGATGCCATGAAGAATCTGGAAGATTGTCAGCGCAGAGCAGACATCAAGAGGCCCAAACCTAAGGATGGTGCCCAGGATAAGGCTTGGGAAGATTTTGTCAGAGATATCCATGGAACGGTCAGGAAAAGGGATCAGTTGATAGAAGGCTTGATTTATCGACCGGATCACGCAGAGACGAAGAAGTTGTTCGAGGATTTCTGCGACCGTACCCGCACTTGATTTCTCTCTCGTATTCTATATGTTGAGATCACCACCAGGCATGTTGGTTGGGATCCTCCTTTATCATATCAGTTGAATGGAACATAGTTGTGTAACGCCTTGACGAGACTGTTTTTCCAATATATATGAGGGTTTTTCTAAATATTGTCTTTATGGTTTCTTTTGTCTTACTACCTTGACACTGGAATTGGAGGGGAAATATCCCCAACGCACACATGCACGTTAGCATTTTGCATTGTTGTTTTCATAAACCACATTGCATTACAGGTTTGTGATCCATGTTCCTTATCATTCTTCATCCATTTCTCCAGGTATTTTCAGGATTGCAGAAAAGCGGGTCCACCGTTACTCTACCAGAACCAATCACAAGAAGATCATGGACAACGTGCAGAGTGAAATGTAAGAAATGCGTGACAGGATGGCCATGCTCATGCAAACCATGGAGACCATCGCCAAAGGACAAGAGCAGCTGCAAAATCTGGTTCAACCGATAGTCGCGCGGGCTGAAAACAACGGGACACCGCATGGTGAAAACATTGCTGCTTCTCCCCGAATTGAGAATCGTCAAAGTGCTGATGATATTCCCGTAACCGGTTTGAATGCTGGAGAAACTGGTCCTGTAGGTGGAGGTGGGAACGCCGGTAATATGAATGCCAATACAGATACTGCGGGGGTATTTGTGGGTAATGTCAACCAGGGTTTCAATGGGGGCATTGAGAATGTCGGAATGAATGGTAATAATGGTAACCAGGGCTTCAATGGTGTGAACATGGGGTATGGCAACATTGCTGGCACCAAGGCTGGGTTTGGTGACTATGGTTATGGTAATCTTGGATATGGAACTGGCGCATACAACGCTCAAGAGATGGGCAATCTGAGGTATGACCCCAGGTACTTCCAAACGGGTCCGGGCCGTGATGCAGATTATGTTGGATACGATGCAGTACCTCGTTGGGAGGATCGTCAGGAGGATGTGTTCTCTGGTCAGAATGAGGGTTATGAAAGAGCTAGGGATGACAACCATCAGATGAGATTGCTAGAAGAGAAAGTGAACGGATTAGCCAGCCAGAATGCTCTTGGGCTGGATATGTCAAATGTGGGGCTGGTCCCAGGGCTGAGGGTCCCGCTGAAATTCAAGGCGCCGTCATTTGATAAGTACAAAGGGGATACGTGCCCTAGGGTGCATGTGCGCGCGTTTTACAGGCGTATGTCCGCGTATTCTGAGGATGAAAAGA
The DNA here is from genome assembly GCA_963859935.3 of Lathyrus sativus. NCBI lineage: Eukaryota > Viridiplantae > Streptophyta > Magnoliopsida > Fabales > Fabaceae > Lathyrus > Lathyrus sativus. The sequence continues at coordinate 460,916,200 of OZ012739.1, read as the reverse complement.
TGCTAATGCACTTCTTCCAGGATAGCCTGTCAGGGCCATCGCTAGAGTGGTACATGAGCTTGGAGCCTACTCAGATCAGGAGTTGGAAAGAGCTGGCAGAGGCTTTTGTTCGACATTATCAATATAATAGTGATCTCGCCCCTAACCGAGTCCAGCTGCAAAGCATGTCTCAAAAGTCTAGCGAGAGCTTTAAGGAATACGCCCAGAGATGGAGAGATCTGGCTGCTAGGGTGCACCCTCCGATGGTGGAGCGCGAAATGATGGATATGTTCATAGGAACTTTTTCTGGAATGTACTATGACCGGTTTCTTAATTTTTCGATGAGTACCTTCTCTGAGTTGATCTTGATGGGGGAGCGCATTGAAAATGGAGTGAAGATTGGTAAAATTCAAGCGGGTGAGCCCAGTTCCGCAGGAGGTAATAAGAAAACGTTTGGTGGTAAAAGGCAGGGTGATGCCAACGCTGTATACAATGCTCGACGGAGAAATAGAAGTCAGAACTGGCATCAGCAGTCGCAAGTTGCAAGTGTAACCATTCCAGGGCCTCCTCAGCAGCAGAGACAACAACCACAGCAGCAGGCTCAGCAGCAGCCTAATAATAATCAGCGCAGACTTCAGAACCCACGACCGAGGAGAGTATTCGAGGTACCGCCGGTATCATATGCAGAACTCCTTCAAACTTTGTTGAAATTGCAACTAGTCGAGAAGAGGACCTTAGCACCACCAACCGACCAACCACCAGTCGAGTATGATGCTAATGAGCACTGTGACTTCCATTCGGGTGCACCAGGGCACAATATTGAAAATTGCCTAGCTTTCAAGCATAAAGTACAGGATTTGCTTGATAATACGGCTATTAACTTCGGAAAGGACGGTCCCAATATCACGCAACAGCCAATGCCCAAGCATGGTGGGGCTGGGGCCAATGCAGTCCTGATTGATGATGAGTTGGACTTGGTTTCGGAAGTGAGCGAGCTGAAAACCCCTTTGAGTTACGTAAAGCAGCGTTTATTGAAAGGAGGTGTCTATCCCGGATGCAGTGAAGAGTGTGATGACTGCTTGGTTCAACCTGGGGGCTGTGAGAAGTTGAAAAGGGGAGTTCAAGGTTTGATTGATGAAGGAATCCAGCAGTTTGACAGGTCTGTGGGGCAAGAGAAGTCTGTTGAGACAGAATCTGGAAAAGAGCGCAGTGAGGTTGCTACGATCACCATTCCGTTCAAATCAGTGAAGATTTCGGCATCATCGAAAAGGCCGACCATTACTATTACCAAGGCTAAGCCAGTCCCTTATGAAAGCACAAAAGCAGTCCCGTGGAGCTATGGTGCTGAAGTGTATTGCAATGGGGAAAACATTGACTTGAATGATCCGCCAGCAGGATCCGTAGACAACATAGTGGGAACGGGTGGTATAACCCGGAGCGGGAGAATTTTTACTTCACCTGAGGTCGAGGCAGAGAGGCTCGCCAGGGGTAAGAGCAAGGTTGTTGAGGGGGAATCTTCGGGGAGTAAGAAGAAAGAACCAATAACCAAAGATGTGGAAGAATTCATGAGATTGATTCGCAAAAGTGACTACAAGATTGTAGATCACCTGCAGCAGACCCCGTCAAAGATCTCCATATTATCGTTGTTGTTGTGCTCTGAGGCGCATAAAAATGCCCTGTTGAAGGTACTTGAGACATCCTTCGTGCCGCAAGAGATTTCAGTTAATCAGCTGGAGGGAGTTATGGCACATGTTAACGCTGGGCATGGTTTGGGATTCACGGATTTTGACCTAACGCCTAGAGGGCGTGATCACAATAATGCCTTGCACATCTCTATCGAGTGTCGGGGCACTATTTTATCCCATGTGCTGGTAGACACTGGGTCCTCGTTGAATGTGTTACCAAAGAAATCCCTGTTGAAATTGGATACCCGTGGTTTGTTGTGCACACCTAGTGATTTGGTGGTGAGGGCCTTTGACGGAACAAAGAGGTCGGTATTCGGGTCAGTAACGTTACCCATCCAGGTAGGTCCGGAGGTGTTTGATACAGTGTTCTACATCATGGACATCCAGCCTGCATATAGTTGTTTGATCGGGAGACCTTGGATTCATGCCGCTGGGGCAGTAACTTCTACGCTCCATCAGAAGCTGAAGTATATGGTTGAGGGGAGTATTGTGACGGTGTGTGGCGAAGAGGATATCTTAGTCAGTCATTTGTCTTCCTTCAAGTACTGGAGGTAGATGGAGAGATTCATGAAACGCTGTGTCAGGCGTTCGAAGGGGTGAAGGTTAAAGAAGAAGCTCCGGTGAAGAGTGAAGGGCAAGAGGTGACAGTCTCCTCATATAAAGAAGCCAAGGCGTTGGTGCAAGCGGGAGAGACTCAGAAGTGGGGGCAGATTCCAGACATCCCAGTGAAGCAAGATAGGTATGGCTTGGGGTACCGCCCATCTCCCTCACAGAGTGCGCCTAAGTACAAGGGACCTGTGGTGTTCACGCCCGGAGGGGTTAGTTTCGAAAGGATTAATGTCGTGTCTGATACGGAGGAAGTGGGTAGCGACTGCGACATGGACACATGGATTCGACCCAGCACGCCGGGGCAAAGCCTATGCAACTGGTCCATCCAGGACGTCATCCAAGTCACCAAACAGTAATGCGTTGTTTTTTCAATCATTGTATGATCACATGCCTTGCCCGGGGCATCGTTGACCTCGTCTTAGGGCCTAACTGTTTACCTGTATGTTTGCATGATCAATAAATGACGACGTTTTTTACATTCGAATGTTGTGATCCTTTTCTTTCTGTCTTTTTTATTTTTCAATAAAATGGCAGCGTGGTTATGCATTTTGCTTGTATATCATTTTGAAGCACTTAACCGTTTCCCTCGCAGGATTCATGAATTTTTAGATGACATCGACCAAAGACTTCCTATGACTCGTTTAGACTTCGAGCATCCGATCTTCCAAGCTGAGGAAGAGATTGTTGAGGATAGTGACTTACCAGAAGAACTGAGTCGGTTGTTGAAGCAAGAGGAGAGAGTCATTCTGCCTCACCAGGAAGAGATTGATATTGTCAACTTAGGGTCTGAAGAATGCGTCAGGAATATCCGTATAGGGGCCGCGTTGCAGGTTGACATCAAGCAAGAGCTTATTGAGATGCTGCGTGAATACAGTGATATATTTGCTTGGTCCTACGAGGACATGCCAGGGTTGGATACTGATATGGTTGTTCATCGTCTGCCGTTGAGGGAAGATTGCCCGCCCGTGAAGCAGAAACTCAGAAGGACTCGTCCTGACATGGCTGTAAAGATAAAGGAAGAAGTGCAGAAGCAATGGGATGATGGATTCCTGGCTGTCACCACTTATCCCACTTGGGTCGCTAATATCGTGCCTGTGCCAAAGAAAGATGGCAAGGTTCGAATGTGTGTTGATTATAGGGATCTAAACAAAGCGAGCCTGAAAGATGATTTCCCGCTGCCGCATATTGACGTGTTAGTTGACAACACAGCTCAGTTTTCGGTATTCTCCTTCATGGATGGATTTTCGGGGTACAACCAGATCAAAATGGCTCCGGAGGATATGGAAAAAACGACCTTTATCACCCCGTGGGGAACCTTTTGTTATAAGGTAATGCCCTTTGGTTTGAAAAATGCTGGGGCAACGTACCAGCGGGCTATGACAACGCTTTTTCACGACATGATGCACAAAGAGATTGAGGTGTATGTCGATGACATGATTGCCAAGTCTCAAACGGAGGAAGAACATCTGGTTAATCTGTTGAAGTTGTTCAAGAGGCTGAGGAAGTTCAGGCTGAGGCTGAATCCTAACAAGTGTACCTTCGGAGTGAGATCCGGGAAGCTACTGGGGTTCATTGTGAGCAAGAAAGGAATCGAGGTCGATCCTGCAAAAATAAAAGCAATACAAGAGATGCCAGCACCGAGAACAGAAAAAGAAGTTTGTGGATTCCTAGGGAGGTTGAACTACATTGCTAGGTTCATCTCTCACCTAACGACCACGTGTGAACCATTATTCAAACTATTAAAGAAAGATCAAGCGGTGGTCTGGAACGACAATTGCCAAAGGGCATTTGAAAAGATAAAAGAATACTTGCAGGAACCTCCGATGTTGATACCCCCAATAGCAGGACGACCACTGATTATGTATCTGACGGTTCTTGAGAACAGTATGGGTTGTGTTCTCGGTCAACATTACGAGATAGGACGGAAAGAGCATGTGATTTACTACTTGAGTAAAAAGTTCACGGATTGTGAATCTCGATACTCTATGCTCGAAAAGACGTGTTATGCATTGGCGTGGGCTGCCAAACGTCTAAGACAGTATATGCTGAACCATACAACCATGCTGATATCGAAGATGGATCCGATCAAATATGTGTTTGAAAAGCAAGCGCTCTCTGGAAGGATTGCTAGATGGAAGATGGTATTGACAGAATACGATATCCAGTATGTTTCCCAGAAGGCCATTAAGGGAAGTGTTCTGTCCGAATATCTCGCCGAACAGCCAATTGAGGATTATCAGCCTATGAAGTTTGAGTTTCCTGACGAGGACATAATGTACTTGAAGGCTAAAGATTGTGATGAGCCGTTGCCTGGTGAAGGTCCTGAGCGGAGTTCTCAGTGGCAATTGATTTTTGATGGGGCTGTCAATTCGTATGGTAGTGGGATCGGGGCAATCATTACAACTCCCCACGGGTCGCATATCCCGTTTACGGCTAGATTGACTTTTCCAGTGACGAATAATGAAGCCGAGTATGAAGCTTGTATTATGGGGTTAGAGGAGGCTATTGATATGAGGATCAAGAATCTGGACGTATATGGGGATTCAGCATTGGTTGTGAATCAGATTAAAGGAGAGTGGGAGACACGCCAACCTAACCTGGTATCGTACATGAATTATGCGAGAAGGTTGCTACCTTTCTTTGATAAAGTAGAGTTTCATCATGTACCCCGGGCGGAGAATCAAATGGCAGACGCCCTTGCAACATTATCCTCGATGTATAAGGTCAACTACTGGAATGAGGCTCCCAGGATTGTCATATCTCGCCTTGATAGGCCGACCTTTGTGTTCGCAATTGATGAAGCATCTGACGGTAAACCTTGGTATTGCGACATACAGAATTTCCTGAAGAACAAGGAATATCCGGCTGGGGCATCCAGTCGTGATCAGAAGACCCTAAGGAGGTTAGCAGGCAACTTCTATCTGAATCCCGACGGCGTTCTGTATAGAAGGAACTACGATTTGGTACTCCTCCGGTGTGTAGACGAGAAGGAAGCCAATTTACTCATGGAAGAAGTCCATGAAGGAACTTTTGGCACACATGCTGGTGGGCATGCTATGACCCGAAAGTTGTTGCGGGCGGGGTATTATTGGTTAACAATGGAAACAGACTGTTTCAAGTTCGCCAAGCGGTGTCACAAGTGCCAGATCTATGCTGATAAGATCCATGTGCCACCCAGTCCACTGAATGTTATGGCTTCTCCGTGGCCTTTCTCCATGTGGGGAATTGATATGATTGGCAAGATTGAGCCTACTGCTTCTAATGGGCATCGCTTCATCCTAGTCGCGATCGATTACTTCACCAAGTGGGTGGAAGCAGCATCTTACGCCAATGTGACGAAGCAGGTGGTGGCCAGATTTATCAAGAGGGATATAATTTGCAGATACGGCATTCCTGAACGGATCATTACTGATAATGGTTCGAACTTGAATAATAAGATAATGAAGGATCTTTGTCGGGAGTTTAAAATCGAGCATCATAATTCATCTCCGTACAGACCCAAGATGAATGGCGCTGTTGAAGCGGCCAACAAGAACATAAAGAAGATTGTTCAAAAGATGGTGGTAACGTATAAGGATTGGCATGAGATGTTGCCGTTTACGTTGCACGGTTATCGCACGACGGTGCGTACATCAACCGGGGCAACACCATTCTCATTAGTGTATGGCATGGAGGCATTCTTTCCATTGGAGGTTGAGATACCATCTTTGAGGGTTTTGCTTGATGTTCAGCTTGATGAGGCAGAATGGGTGAGAAGTAGATTGAATCAGCTGAGCTTGATAGATGAGAAGAGACTGGCATCAATTGCACATGGTAGGCTGTATCAGAGCCGGATGAAGAAAGCGTTCGACAAGAAGATTCGACCTTGAAGCTTTCAGACGGGTGATCTTGTGCTGAAGAAGATTCTCCCACCGCAATCGGATCATAGGGGCAAATGGACTCCCAATTATGAAGGTCCATACGTCGTGAGAAAGGTCTTCTCCGGAGGAGCCTTATTGTTATCCATCATGGATGGTGAAGACTTTTCGTCCCCTGTGAACTCGGACGCAGTTAAAAAAATACTTTGCTTAAAAATTGACCCGCTGGACAGTAAAAAGAGAGTCCAGGCTAAAATGGGGCATCCTGGCGAACCAAAAACAGAATAAAAAGGTTCGGGCAAAAGTTAGGGATAAAATGGAAAAAATGTACACCCGCGAAGTTGAAAACCTACACTAGGCGGCTTCGGCAAAAAGGGGTATCCCGGTGAATTGAAAACCCGCAAAGGGCGATTCACGCAAAAGTTAGGGATTTGAGAAGCAAATGACTACGGTCCAAGTTTGATTATCTAGTGGTTTAGGAGCATCCGGGGTCAATTATCCAATGCAATCTCTTCCGAAGACAGAGATCGGGAAAGCGTCAGAGTCCGGCGAGTCATAAGAGGATCGGTTCATGGTGTTCGTCTGTAACACGTTGCCGACATGTGTACAAATTTTATTATGTATCTTTGTACATTTCTGCATTTTGTTTATGCGTGACTACCTCTTTTCAGGAGTTGCATCTGATGTACAAATCTTGCCTATTCTCAGGCCGTTATCAATAAAGTGTGTTATTCAGTGTAGTGTGTGACTTTGGTTTTAATTTTTACAGTTTTGTTTGTAAAAAACGCCGATGTTTTTGATAAACTTACATGCGTGTAAACAGGCGGGCCTCGGCCGATGATTGTTAAAACCGGAAATTGCCTGAATGGTTGTCGTGGGTGATTACCAAGATGTTTCTTTTTGCATAGATTGTCTTGTGTTTGCTTGTTGACTTTTGCAAGTATTCAAAAGCTCGCAAAGTTCCCCGCCAGAGTCCATGGCAGGCTAGTACCCTCTCCAGAGGATGAATGCTGTGTCTTTCCCTAGTGAAGTCGCCCCAGGTAAAATTGAATGTTGTCTCCCCAGGAGAGTGGAGATTGCGTCAAAGGAAAAGATCAATGTATCTTCAGTAGTGCAGAATTGGCTTATCAAGCAGAGCAGAGTCCTCCCCAGCGAAGGTCGAGACGGATATGATTAACTTCCCCAAAGAGTTTATTGTGTAGTGCGAATCAGAGCACACCGGTCAATCCCCAGCTCAGTGATAGCAGGATGAATTATCCCCACAGGGGGTAATCAGAATGTTGATACCGTTGAAAGCAGTTTCCAGGACTGCTTTTCCCTTTCCCCAACGGGTTGATCCTTCCTCGTCAGGACGATCAGTTTTCAGCAGAGTTTGAAGTTTTGAGTTTGTGAGCTACTTTCCCAGCAGGATGGTTATCCCCAGCGGAGTTAGTTCATCTTTCCAGCATTTATATTGGTTGGAAGTGTTCCGGTAGTATTCCGGTCATCCCCAGCGGATCCAGTTTGTCTTCAGCATTTATTTTGCTGAAGTAATTCTTTGCATAAGCATGCATCATGAGCACTTGCATTTTACACGAATATGTAGCATTTCCATGCAATATAGAAGCATTACGGCATCATCAAACATGTGCATTTGGAAGCATAAGCAGGATTGATTACCCGTCCAGCCTCCGGTATTTTCTCTGTCGATAAGTGAGATCGTGGTTTGCAGAGATGTGTATGTTTGTTTGCGGCACAAGACGCGCAGTGATCGTATTTCTCCTGTCAAGAGAGTTGTGGCGCAGGGCACGCAGTGATCGTGGTCATCGTTATGTTGTGAGGATTTGTGGTAGAGTACGCAATGATCGTATTCGTCTCATATGTGGTTTTGTTTGCAACACCAAGACGCGCAGTGATCATGTTTCCTCCTGTCAAGAGGGTTGTGGCGCAGGGCACGCAGTGATCGTGGTCATCGTTATGTTATGGGGTTTTCGCGGAAGAGGTACGCAGTGATCGTATTCGTCCCATATGTGGTTTTATCTGTGGCACAAGACGCGCAGTGATCGTGTTTCCTCCTGTCAAGAGGGTTGTGGCGCAGGGCACGCAGTGATCGTGGTCATCGTTATGTTATGGGGTTTTCGCGGAAGAGGTACGCAGTGATCGTGTTTGTCCTATATATGGTTTTATCTGCAATGCAAAGTACGCAGTGATCGTATTCCTCCTGTCAAGAGGGTTGTGGTGCAGAGTACGCAGTGATCGTATTCCTCCTGTCAAGAGGGTTGTGGTGCAGAGTACGCAGTGATCGTGTTTTCTCCTGTCAAGAGGGTTGTTGCGCCAGGCACGCAGTGATCGTGTTCGTCATGTCGTATTCCCTTAACAGAGTTTGCTTGGTCAAGCACCCTTTTTCCCCCAGCCGAGTCTTTTTCAGGATGCTGTGGTGTCAGCATTGGAAGATGGGTAATGCAGATTTTTGGGTGGTTACCCGTAGTTTCCCCTGCAGAGTTATATTCCCCAGCAGGGTGTTACTTCAATGAGTTACTTGGTTAAGTCCCTCATAGTCCCCAGCAGGGTATTCGCCACGGAGTTGTTTGGTTAAATTCCTCTTATTTTTCAACAAGGTTATTCTCGTCAGGATGCTTGGTTAAGTTCCCAATTTCCCCAGCGGAATGTTTTCAGGATATCTATTGCCAGAAAAGGTATTTGACGGCCGTCGTCAGACTTGTCCTCTCAGAGTTACTTGGTTAAGTTTCTCGTGCCCCCGCAGGGATGCTCGTTCAGGTACGAACGGAAGGTTGGTAAGTGAAATCAACATTTTCTCGCCGATTAGTGAATGCTCGTTCAGGTACGAACGGAAGGTTGGTAAGTGAAATCAACATTTTCTCGCAGTTTAGTGGATGCTCGTTCAGATACGAACGGAAGTTTGGTAAGTGAAATCAACAATTTTCTCGCTGTTTGGCGTTTGCTCGTTCAGGTTCGAGCGAAAGGATGATAAGTGAAATCAGCATTGTCTCGTTTGGTTAAGCGTTTGCTCGTTTCTTCGGATGCGGAAGGTTGATAAGAGAGATCAACAATTTTGCTCGCTGTTCAGTGTATGCTCACTTCTTCGGAATGGGGTGGTCTATGGACAATATCAGATTATTTCAGAAGCAGGTTGATGGATAGGTGTTGTAGTTGTCGCTGTGGCAACGGAAATCAGTTCCATGGTTAATTCTCCCCAAGCAGTGGTGTGCGAAATTTATTTTTGCGGTTGGCAAATTTCAGGGTTTCATTGGTATTCAACCGTCATTTACCTTTGAATGTGTGAAGGCTGAGCGCTCTTCACCCATTCAGGTCCAAGCCGCTTGAATAGGGGCAGCTGTTGCACCCTAAAATTTGACCAACCGGTTCTCCTATCTGGTTCATGGTTCAATTTGTATTCGCATATCAGATGCATGACATTTATATACAGACAGAGGATGTCGGGGTTGCAGCTTGGTTTTCATCTACCGGATATTTCAGATCCAGTCTAGATCATCAGGGTTTTATTTTCGGGAAATTGTGCGCTTCTCAGTGTTTTCAGCTTACATGGTGGTTTTGGGGATATTCTGATGCATGGGGTTTACTGTTTGCTTCGGTCTGGTCTCGCGCTCTCTTTTATGTTGGTCATTGGCCTTTGTTTGCATTTTTAGGATTTAATAGCCGTTTGTAGGATTTTTAATAGGCTTTTTAGATTTTTTCAGAATTTAAATAGATTTTTAATATTTTTAATAGCTTTAAATCATTTTTTAGAATTTATAAAGTTTTTAATAGGTTAATAGTTTTTTTATATATAGTTTTAATAGAATAATAGAATTTCTTTTAAATAAATGGTATAGATTTTATTAGAGATTAAATAGGATTTTAATAGATTGGTAAATAGGAATCATTAGAGTTTTTATTTTTAGATATAGATTTTAATCTAGATAATAGAAATTAATAGTCTTTTTTTTTTCATTGGTTTATAGGATTAATAGAAGTGATTAGAATTTTTTTATTTTATTAGTTAATAGTTTTTTTTTAGAATTTAATTAGTTAATTCTTCTTTTTTAGATTTAATTAGGATTTAATCAGTTTAATTAGAGTTTGATATTAGTTAGGTTTTAATTGAGTTTGTTAGAATTAATTAGGATAGTTTAATTTTCATTTAGATCTAATTGTAGTTTTAATTACTAGTTAATTAGGTTTAATCTTTGATTAGTTTTTAATTAGGTTTAAGTCATTTTAATTCAGTTTTTAGGGTCATTTTCATGGGCCCATTTCAGAGGTTTTTGGAGGCCCAATATATTCAGTCCATGTTTGTTCATTTTTTGTCCAGAAAATTGCAGTGCCAGGTGTCGAATATATAAGCGTGACACGCGTTCAGATGAAGAGGCCCCACCTCACAATTCACCACTCCCAGAATCTGCCACGCGTTTTCCCACTAACTCTCTCCCAGCACACGTGTAATGCATGCACTCATCCCCCTCGCCACCTGTCCCCACCGGTCAACCCTACCGGAGAATCAATCGTCGGCCATGCAACAACCGGAGGCCGCCGTCTAACCACCTCCGGCCACCGCAACAACCCGCCGGAGCCACTTTTTTGCCCAGAATCCTCACATCTTCTTTCTCCTCCGATCCTCAACAAAGATCACCAGACGCCACCATCAAACTCGCCGGAAACCGCTTTGTCTCGCCGGAAAATTCATCACGCTTGTCCAGTTCCCCAGATTCATCAAGATCTACCTAAATCTTCATCTGGTTCCTCATAGATTTTCATCATCCCGCCGAGATCCTTCATCAACCTCCAGAAGAATCTCCAGAAATTCATGAAGATTCTTCAAATCTTCATCGTGTTCGTACTCAGTTTTCCAGATATTCCTCAGTTCATCTTCGTCTACATGCTGTTCATCAATTTCCAGAACATTCAACAACAATAACTTCAAGGGATCAACACTCATCTTCACTCCTGCTTCAATTTCTCACCGGAACACCAAGACCACCACCGGACATTCATCTGTCTTCATCAACACCATACTCCTTCAGTGGACTGTTTTGTTTCAAATCTTCTTCAAGATCTCCGTCAAAGAACCTTCTCCTCCGCGAATCTTCATCAACGACGTCCAGGTTCCATTTTCTTTTCCTTCTGCTCTTTGCATGTGCGTCTTAGATGTAGGATTAGTCTTTTTAGGTGAACGCTTAGGTTATGGTGTTTAGCTGAGTTAAGTGGTTTTGAGTGGTGATGACGGTGTTCTGGAAGGTTTGTTGTTGATGGTGTTGAACTGAGGAAGAAGGTGATTGAGTTAGGGTTTGAGAGTTTCAGAAGGTTTTGGAGAGAAGTTCGTGAGGGGAGTTCAGAGAGGAGAGACGAACGGCGCAGCTAGGGTTGGCGTGATGAACAGTAGCCAGATTTGTGAGGAGAAAGTCTGGTTTTGCTGATAGATTGGTTGGGTTAGGGTTTGGGCTGGGTTAAGCCCAATATGAGATTACTATCACTCACCCCCTCATTTACTCGCTATCTCCCCCCCTGTGTGAGAATGCTGAATGAATCGGGTCTGGGCCTTTGCCCTAATTGATATGCACACCCCCCGTGTATGGGCCCAATGCTGAAACAACTAGGTTTTGCTATCGCTGCACCCCCTCCTAAGTGGAAGCCCCCTAGTACTTTCCTGAGGAAGGCACTATGGGTCTGCTCACTTAGTTCCCTTAGTTCATGTAGGATTTCTCAAGTATCCAATGATGTCGGAGCCTTCATGTGAGTTTAGTTTCTCCTGAGGAGGAATGTAAAACGTTCACAGTTGTCGAGCCGCATGGGATATGATTCCTAAGAAGGAGCCTCCTAGTACTTTCCCGAGGAAGGCACTATGAGTCTGCCTACTTATCTCCCTTTCTTTGTTAAGCTTGTCTTGAAGCTTGAAGACTGGGATTGATTTCTCTTATGTAGGGTTTTGGCTTTAGGGCTTTGATTAGGGTTTTGTTTAGGGCTTTGCTTAGAGATTTGGTTAGGGTTGTTCAGGGTTTTGCTCAGAGGTAGATTAGGGTTTTGTTTTAGGATTGTTCAGGGTCTTGCTCAAGGGTAGCTTCATGCTTTTGGATAGGAGTTTGCCAGGCTGGTTAGCTTTCTCTTTGTGTTGATTGACTTGTGTGGTGCTGTGCTGCATTAGACTTAGGGGTTCATCTAGATATTGCTGAGATAGGTGCATCTTAGAAATAGGCTTTGTGTGCATGAGAAGTTGAGGTGGTCCTCCTTCTGCTTGATTGTTATTGAGTGGCTTTGCTTGCTGGTATTTGGTAGAGCTGAGCTCCCTTGCCTCTGTGGTGTGTGGCTTTTGTGCCTTGATTGTTTGGTTGTTGCATTCATGCATATTTCCAGTATTTCTTTGCTTTGCGGTGATTCCTGTTCGCTGTTTAGTGTTGTTGCCATGATCCCTTAGGAGCTCTAACTTCTCTGCTGTGGAGGAGTTATGATAGACATTAGGTTGGTCAACCAGGCATGATAACATTAGGTAGATTCCCCTTTTTAACCATAGTTTTAGGGTGTCTCTTTCCTTTCTCAAAACAACAGAAAAACACTTAATAAAGGATAAAACAAAAGTAAATTCATTTCTTTCGTCAAAAGATTTGAACAAACTTCAAAACATTTTGTCCTCCTGGACTGTGAAAACCCTTGGTTAAAGTGCATTTTCCCATAAAAAAACACTTGAACAACTTGTGTCGTGCGTAGTCGAACTACGTTTGCTCTGATCTTCCATGCCGTGTGGAAGTACGTAGGCACAGGACGCGATGTCCTGGCGAGCAACCTTCCCCCCGTCTAGACGTAGGTAGTCGAACTACGTTGACTCTGACTTTCCCATTGCACGAGGGAGTATGTAGGCCCAGAACAGCGTATGTTCTGTCGAGTCCTGTCCTTTTCTTTTCTTTTCAGACTGACCACTAGCGTAGATAGATAAACACACCCTTTTCCTTATAAACACCAAGCGTGGATCCCGTCGAGTACGACGGACGTGAGGGGTGCTAATACCTTCCCCTTGCGTAACCGACTCCTGAATCCAGGTTTTGGTTGCGATGACCATACCTTTCCCGTTTTTTTTGCGAGGTTTACTTCGAGCGTTTCCTTTCCCTCCGTTGGGATAAATAACGCACGGTGGCGACTCTTTTGTCAGCCGGCGCCGATTTTCGCAGTAGCGACACCGATGTTCTGTACTGTTGCGTTCAGAGCTGAAGCATTCCTCGCAACTACCCCAACACAATACAGCAGAGAAAGTCCTGACAAGTTTGATAGCAGTCAAAGTTCTGCTACGGGAATATCCCCTTGCTGCTACAACTCAGTAATATTTTTGATTGCCAAATCGTGTTTGAATTTTTTTTATTAATTAGTGATATTGTTCCATAAATGTTATTTATTATGACTAGAATTCACTCTTGGTGATCGATACCGCGATAACAACATTCGGTTTTCTTCATGATATTATATGAATTGTTATTTCGAATGTATGGTCTGGGATAATGTTGATCCGAATTCGTATTAGTGTTACGGTTGTGCTTCTTTTAATGTTGCGGCTTAATTTTGTTAAGATTTGGTTGATTTTCCTATGATAATATGTTTTGAATATTAGTAGTATGTGTTGTTAATTCCATTTTGGTTGTTGCTCTTAAACAGTTGCTTGTGTATGCGTTTCAGTCATGTTTCAATATTGCCACAGCAAGTTTGTTTTTGCTGCTCTTGAAAATGTTGGTTGCTGCTTTTGAAAATTATAAGTTGATCATTATAAAATTATGATGGATGTTGAAGTCTATCAAAGTTCATGGATTCTGTTATGAGAAATGAGAAATAGCAGTTTGTTAGTAGTAACACTATAATTGTCTTATCACTAAGATTTGAATTTAACTTGCTAATTTCTTCATTTTGTCTATTAAATAAGATCCAAGTAATTATGAAATTCAATTTGAAATAGAATGGTTAGATAGTTTTTGTTATTATGGGGATAATGTAAATAATGTTTGGGTTGACTATGTAGTTTTAGATTGTTTAAATGATTTGTTTTATATTAAAATAATTACTGATTGAAGAAAGTATTTTTCTTAAGTTATTTTTTTACTAAATTAGTGGACAGGTTACTTATACTAACCTTAGATAATTAAAATAAATAATGTTAGTTTTTTTTTCCTCTCTAATGTTAATTAAGTATTAATTATTTTAATTTATTTTTGTTTTTAACGTCAAAATATCTTTTATTTAAATTACGAAAGTAGTGGACTTTTGGGGTCTAGCATCCCTTGAGTTCTTAAACAACTGCTCTCGAGGCGCACGCCCTTGAGTTGTGGTTGTTCCGTCTTTCGGTTTCCAAATTGTTTTTTCACTTAAATTAATTGAAATTTCTAAAAGATATTTTTAAACAATTTTATTAAATAGATATTTTTATAAGGAATTCCAATTATTCTTTCTTTAAAAAAATATATTTCAAAATCATTATCCAATAAATATTTAAAATATTAAACCTTTAGGAAAATATATTTTAAAATCTTTTTTAAGATATTAAACTTTTTTCAAAACAATTAATTATAATTAGCTTTTTTCTCAAAATCTTTTTATAAGCAATTGATTAATTAATTTTATATATGAAAATAAAAACTATTTTCTTGATTAAATTAAACTATTTTTCTTAATCAAATTTCAAAACAATTAAATTCTTGGATCTCGCCTTCCTTGAATTTTTAAGCGACCGCTCTCGAGGTGCACACCTTGAGTTATGATCCTTCCGATCTTATTTTCTAGAATACCTAGCGCGCCTAGTCCGAGTACGCTAATATTTTCAAATTGTTTTCATAATTAAATCACGAAATAATCGAGTTCTTGGAGTCGCGCATTCCTCGAATTCAAGAATGATTACTATTGGGGCGCACGCCTTGTATAATGTGTCATTCGAACTTTCATTTTTAAAACATCTCTAACTATTTGGACAAGTATTTACTATCCAACAAATATATTTTGTAATTAAGGGAATGAAAAAGATGTCGTTGGGATCTAGCATTCCAACGATATCCCGACTAATTGGTTGTGAGGCCGACGTCTTGCTTATCAAATAGTCGTCATTCCTCCTAAACATACAACCTCTCTAACCTCGTTCCTCATCCTCGTGCGATCGAGTCTAAACCCTAGTATGTTTCTAAACCATACATCAAATCCAAACTATTTTCTTGATTAAATTACGAAAGAATCGAGTTCTTGGAGTCTCGCACTCCTTGAATTCTTGAGTAAACACTCTTGGGGCGTACGCTTTAGGTTGTGGATTATTCGACCTTTCGTCTATAAAATATATGCCCTAACTATTTGGACAAATATTGTCATTGTCCATTCAAATACAATTTCATAATTAATTGAATGAAAAAGGTGTTGTTGGGACCTGGCATTCCAATAATATCCCGATTAATTGATTGCGAGGTCGACTTCTCGTTTATCGAGTAGTCGTCATTCTCCCTTAAAATATTCAATCCAACTCTCTTCTCTCGCCCTCGTGCGATTAAAATTTTCTCAAACATATTCTGTAATTATTCGAATGAAAAAGGTGTCGTTGGAATCTAACATTCCAATAATACCCCGATTAATTGATTGCGAGACTGACGTCTCATTTATCGAGCAGTCGTCATTCTCCCTTTAAATACTCAACCAAACTCCTCTTTCTCGCCCCCGTGCGATTGCAACTTTTCAAACACTAAATTCTTCGCCCTTATGCGATTTCCAACTCAAACATACCTGTTCCATAGAACATTGTTTAGTCCTCTCTTCCGCGCATAACAAACTTGAGCTTCAGCCTCCCCTAGCGAGCAGACAAGCCAATGTTTAGCAGTTAGAATGCGACCTAAACACTCGTTCGTTTCCAAACCTTTTACCGTAGTTAGCCGAACTACGGCTGCTCTGATTTCTCATTTATCAATGAGAATACGTAGGCACAAGATTGCGATGATCTTGGCGAGCACAATCCCCTCCTTTACCCGTAGTCCCACGAACTATGAATGCTCTGATTTTCCACTTCTTACAAGTGAAGATACGTAGGCACAAGGGCCCCAATCCTTGGCGAGCACCCTATCTATAAACCATCCATTCCCCCCTATAGGAGAAATCTTTAGAAGAAAACAAATAAGCATAGTTAACTTTACTCTCGAATCGAATCAAGAGGTTCCCGTTGAGTACAACGGACGTGGAGGGTGCTAATACCTTCCTTCTATGTAATCGAATCCCGAACCTAGAATATTGGTTGCGATGACCATGTTCTTATCCCTTCTAAGGTTTTATCGATATTTTCCTATTCCTTCCTTGGAATGAATAAAGTTCGGTGGCGACTCTGTTCGAACGTTTTTTCCGCGTCCATCACGAGGATCGTATTTTTCGAGGTACGACAGTAGTCCTTAGATCATGTACTAGATACATCATGGTGTTCTATGTAATTTTCCTCATGCTACAATATTGATGACTCTTTAATATTAATGTTTGTTTTAGCTTTGCAAACCTAAAACATATATTCATGGTGTGACTCGATATTGAAAGGTGCTTGTCATGACTAGATCTAAGATAATTATCTATTAGATGCTAACACCTAGGCATAGGGATATATTTGATATTCATATGTACTATAGTAGGATAAGTGTGAAGTCTCGCTACATTACGATTGTTGGGACTTAATGCTCTATGTTGGTTAATAGTTCAAGATATCGGCTATTAGGTAATACATTTATCTCACAATATGGAGACCAAAAGGAGATGGGAATGAGGGTAACATGTGGTTATATTATTAGCCGTGTAAAGAAAAATATTATTAACCCATGGACGTGTATGATAGATACATAATGGCGAAATTTACCCCCAGTGGGCTATCTTACTATTTACACTAAAATTTCCATTTTTAATTTCTATCATTTATTTTATGTTATTTACTTTTACTCTTAACAACCAATACACAACCTTTTTCGTCTGCATAAAATCTTAAAAGTCGTTAAACGGTATTTAAAACCACCAGTATTTGTGGATACGATAATTTTAAAAAATAATTTTGCTGCTAACAAAATAAACTATTTGTGTGTCCTATGTTAGTTTTACCAAGGCTCCACGATGGACACCCATTGTACTTGCAAAACGTATAATGAAGGTTTGAGATAGTCAACTCACACACGGATGATGAGAGACTTTGTATGTGTTTGTTAGGATTTTGTGGAATTAGTATTTGCTTCCAATTATGGGATTATGATATTTATAAGAGTCTACTCAAGGCTTACTCAGTCAAATACCACTCATCCTCTTTTCGGGGAACACATGGCCTTATGAAGGAACATTTTCCCGCTTTCTTGGATAAATGGCCTTCTCCATATGACCCAGTATGACCATTTGTTCTTTCTCACGCCCCTCAAGCCACACATAGGCTGAAATGGGTGAATAATCATGGGTTCGGGAACCCAACCCCTATCGCACGGCCAACCCTAATTCAGGAAACCAAGCCAATATCAGTGCAGTTGATTCAAGCTTTTATCATGGACCATCCTCTTTTAGGCTCAATAAAGTTATCCCAGTCCAATAGTTTAATTTTTTTTATTCTTATCTAGTTTTGCATTGTTTAGAATTTCATATAAATTATAGATGAACATGAATGATTAAGTACAACTTAGTATGCTAACACACATTTTTTTCGGAGAAAGAAATGGTAGTCATCGCATTCCCGTCATACATCATTTTGTTGAGTTTATAATTCCTTGTGTCGAAGCAGTGTAGCTCGATAGAAAAAATGTCTAGTAAAATTAGCCTAATATGTGTATGTGTCGAGTTGTATTAGTGTGCCAAAGTTTCGAAGCAGGTTGCTTCATACAGGATTTCGACTTAGGCCTATTTTAGTAATGTTAACTATTTTGGGCTCTTATAGTTTTGGGTTTTGACTTGGGGTGAAAGCTAACCTAAATCTATAAATAGGGAGTAACCCTTATTTTATAAACACAACTGATATCATTGTATTCACATATTTGCAGTTGCAAGTGAATACAAATTTTCCATAATTTGTGGGCAGAGAGAACTCTGCAGAATATTCATCTTTTTCTTCTCCAACGCTTCTTTCTTTCTTTCTCAACCTTTTCTTCCATTGTCATTGCGTGATTGATAACAATCTTGAGAACAAGATTGAGTGAAATTCTCCATAGGCTGTGGTTGAATTCTAACATCTAGTATGTAGAGCTCCGGTTGCGACTAAAGGAAGCAAAACCGTGATGACGATGAATCATCAAAACGGGAACTTTCCAGCAAATCTTCTGATTCTAAAGAAAGATAATTATGAGAATTTGTGCAAGCAGATTAAGGTGGTTTTCTGTTATCAAGATCTTTAGGATCTTGTGAAGAAAGGAGTAACACCGCTTGTAGAGAACGCGACGGATCAAGAAAAGGTTGCACACAAAAAATTGAAGAAGAAAGATTATAAAGCTCTCTTTATAATCCATCAATGTGTTGATCCAGATAATTTTGAAAAGGTTAGTGATGTAGAATCAACGAAGGAAGAGTGGGAAATTCTGGAGAAGTCTTTTGGACGAGCAGAGAAGGTGAAAGAGGTGAGGTTACAAACTCACAAGAGAACCTATGAATTTCTTCAGATGGAAGAAAGTGAAAGTATAACAGACTTCTTCACTAGGGTTACTGAACTGGTGAATCAAATCAAGGTATGTTTAGAAGTATTTACATCAAGATTAGTTGTTACAAAGATCTAGAGGTCATTGGCTTCAAAGTTCGACCATGTGGTAGTAGCCATAGAAGAGTCAAAAGACTTGTCAGTATTCACGAAGGAAGAGCTTCAAGGGAAGCTTGAGTCTCATGAACAAAGGATAGCTGAAAGAGCTACAGGAAATTCGAAGAGTGATATGGCTTTACAGGCGTAATCAAAAAAATAAAAGAAAGGCAAAGAAAGTTGGAATGGCAACAAAGGCAGAGGAGGCTACAACAATTCGACTGGTAGAAATCAGCAGGAAGGTAACTGGTCAAATCAGGGAAAACCCTGGAACCAAGGCAACCAAAGAGGTGGTGCTGCAGGTAGAAAAAGAGGTGGTGGTCGAAATCCTGACAAAAGTCACATTCAGTGTTTCAATTGTCAGAAGTATGGTCACTATTTTAGTGATTATCGAGAAAAGAAGAAGAATCAAGAAATTGATGCAAAGCTGGCGAAACATGAAGAAGAAGAGATGTTTTTGATGGTTACTACAAGAGATGAAGAAATATTTTAGGACCAATGGTACTTGGACTCAGGATGCTTATCACACATGACTGGTAGGAAAGATTGGTTTGTCAACATGAAGCCCTCAATGAAGAATATGGTGAAATTTGCAAATGACAATACTCTAGCAGCTAAAGATATTGGTGATGTTCTGATTATGAGGAAAGATGGCAAGATGTCAGTAATTTTCAATGTGGTTTACATATCAGGCATGAAGAGTAATTTTCTCAGTATAGGACAGCTGGTCGAAAAGAACTACAAGGTGTCGATCAGAGACAAGATGATGAGAGTTCTCGACGAAGGTGGTAGGTTAATCTTGAAGGCTCCAATGTCTCAGAATAGGACCTTCAAGATTGAACTTAATATGATAGAGCATAAGTGCCTTGCAACTGCATCCAGCAGAGATGAATGGATATGGCATTATCAACTTGGCTATCTCAATTTCAAAGACATTAGAGATTTGAAGAGAAGAAATATGGTTTCCGAATTACTAGAAACCGACATTTCAAATGAAGTGTGTGAGGAATGTGCTCATGCGAAACAACACAAGAATAGCTTTAGTAAGGATGCATGAATCAAGTCGAGGGAAATTCTCAAAGTCATATACTCTAATGTATGTGGTTCTATCCAGGTGGATTCGATTGTAGGTAATAGATACACTGTCACGTTCATAGACGATTTCAGTCAAAATTTGTGGACTTACCTGATCAAGAAGAAAAGTGAAGTGATCGAGGTATTTGCTAAATTCAAATATATGGTCAAAAGACAGAGTGGTCGAAAGCTAAAGATTCTGAGGACTGATGATGGTGGAGAGTATGTGTCAAAAGATTTTGATGCATTATGCGAGAAAGAAGGGATTGTGCATGAGGTGGTGCCACCCTACACTTCACAACAGAATGGAACTGTAAAAAGGAAGAATAAAACCGTCATGAATATGGTGAGAAGTATGTTGAAAGACAAGCATCTACCCAAAGAATTATGGGGAGAAGTTGTGTCAACTACAACATACATCTTAAATAGATGTCCAATTAAGAAGCTAGAAGGAATCACACCAGAAGAGTGTTGATCTGGTGTCAAGCCTAGTATAAGTTATTTTAAGGTGTTTGGATCAATAGCGCATAGACATGTGCCATATCAGTAGAGAAGAAAGCTTGATGATAATTCGAGTCAGATGATCCTAATAGGATATCATTCGACTAGAGGATACAAGTTGTTCGACCCAGTGAACAAGGGACATTATCATATATGAGCTTAAGGAATGAGATTGGACTAAGAATGTAAAAAAGGATTCAGTGAGAATCTTATGTGAAGAACCAGCTAGTGAAGTCGAAAGAGAAGTTTGACAAGAAGAATTCAGAGGTGAAGCAGACCTAAGAAAATCTCAACGAACAAGACACATGCTTGCAAGGTTGCAAGAATGTGTGATTACATCAGATGAAGTGGTCGACGAAGAAGGTGAGCTGGTACACTATGCTTTCTACACAGATTTCGAACTAGTCAATACAGTTAAAGCATTGAAAGATTCGAAGTGGATGAAAGCAATGGATGAGGAGTTAAAATCCATCAAAGTCAAAAACACTTGGTTACTTGTCTAATTTCCTTAAGGAAAGAAGGAAATTGATGTTAAATGGGTTTACAAGGTGAAAGTGAATGCTAGAGGAGAAGTAACTCGACACAAGGCAATATTTGTAGCGAAAGGATTTCTACAGAAGGAAGGAATCGAATTTGACAAAGTTTTTGTACCTGTTGCTAGGATCGAAACATTCAGGTTGGTTGTTGGTCTAGCAAACATGAACAATTGGTACACATGTCAAATGGATGTGAAATGCACATTCCTGATTAACCCTTTAGACGAAGAAGTTTATATTGTACAACCAACTGGGTTTGCGAAACAAGGCGAAGAAAGAAAGGTGTACAGGATGCATAAAGCTCTGTATGGACTTAAGCAAGCTCCAAGAGCTTAGAATAAAAAGATCGACAACTTTCTAAGGGAGAAGGAATTTGTGAAGTGCACAACTGAGCATGGAGTATATGTAAGGAGAAGCAATAATGAATTACTTATACTATGTTTCTATGTCGATGACCTGTTGATAATAGGAAGTTGCAAGAAGGAGATCGAAGATTTCAAACATGACCTAAGTGAGGAGTTTGAAATGTCAGACTTGGGTAATTTCTCATATTTCCTTGGCATAGAATTCTACAAGAGTGGTAGAGGTTTGATAATGCACCAAAGAAGACATGCAGGCAAAATACTCAAGATATTTGAGATGCAATATTGCAACCCAACTTCGACTCCAGCTGAGCCCAGATTGCAACTTTCGAAAGATTCAGATGAAGATGATGTCAACCCAACCCAATATAGAAGACTTATTGGGTCACTTCGATACCTTTGTCACATAAGGCCTGACTTAGCATACAATGTGAGTATGGTAAGTAGATTCATGAAGAAGCCAAAGGTATCACACCTAGTTGCGGTGAAGAGGATACTAAGGTATCTGAAAGGAACTCTCGACTACAACATTTTGTTTCCTACATCTAATGAAGGAAAAATGCAAGATAGTGGGATACACTGATTCAAGTTGGTGTAGTGATGATGGGGATAGAAAATTCACAACTGGATATGTATTTATGTTAGATGGTGCACCAGTTGCTTGGAGTTCGAGAAAGGAGCGAGTATTGGCATTGCCGTCATGCGAAGTAGAATACATATATGCTTCTCTCTGTGCATGTCAAGCAACATGGATGGTAAACCAGGTTGAAGAGATTACAACAAAGAGTCGTGGAGCAATTACCATGAAGATCGAAAGCATGTCAGCTATCAATTTGGCGAAGAATCTAATAGCACATGGGCGAAGCAAGCACATCGAAATAAGATTCTATTATCTTCAAGAGCATGTAGCAGAAAGGAAGATAAATTTGGAACATTACAGGACTGAGAATCAGATTGCAAATATCATGACGAAGGGGGAGCATGTTGAAGTTTTTAGAAGACTAAGAGCCATGCTGAATATAGATAGTTTAGAAACAATGAATTATGTTGTGTGTTAAGAATGTAATTATTTGTGTCGAAATATCTATGTGTCGAAGTTTCGAAGTAGATTGCTTCACACAGGATTTCGACTTAGGCCTATATTAGTAATCTTAACTATTTTGGGCTTTGGCTTAGGGTGCAAGCTAACCTTAATCTATAAATAGGGAGTAACCCTTATTTTGTAAACAACTCATAACATTGTATTCACAGAATTTGCAGTTGCAAGTGAATAAAAGAAGTTTCCACAGTTTGTGGGCAGAGAGAAACTCTGCAGAAAATATTCTTCTTCTTCTACAACATTATTTTCTTTCTTTCTTTCTCAACCTTTTTCATTGTCATTGCATGAGTGATAACAATCTTCTCCATCAATATTGAGCGAAATTCTCCATAGATTATGATTGAATTCCAACACCTACTACATTTCTCCAAACAGGGGGCATAATACTACTAGGACATACAAGCATTCTCTACATTGTGTGTTTGGAGGATACCAAGTGTTTCACTCCAAATGGCGATTATTTCCAATCGCAACCCTATAAGAATTTCAACTAGTACTCAGGATGGATAATCTACGGAGCTTAACTCATGTACCCAAAATATCAGAGTATATTTTGAGGAATTTTAGGTTTATGAAAACTATTATGAGGGATTGCACCTTTGTCGCGCCTTCTACATTGACTTTTAGAGAAATAGATATATTGTTTGATGACTATCTAGATCATTTGGTTTTAGATAATATAAAAATATGTTCTTGGTGAACAACCATGGATTAACAAAGTTGATAATGGTTTTACAAAGTTTCACATGCTTACATGTTATAAGTACCAGAAGGAGACCCCCAAATTCCTACTCATCATGAAATTCTTCTGGAGGAACAGACATAGGCAGACTATGTTGTTGGAGATGTATTTATATCATTGCTTTAGGAGAGGGTATCATCGCTACAAAAGAGATATGATAAGACACTCTTATATGAGACACAATACAACTGATGATAAAAGAAGCACATGATGCATTACAATATATAATGCATATGATGTGCAAGAGTGTGTGTAAGATCAAGATATAGACTATTTAATATTATTTTCTCTACCATTTATAAGTAAAATAAAATTTAATTTGCAATGAATACTTTTATTTTTAAGTTTTAAGTTATAATATAACTAAATTTTCTATTAATTTCTAAGTTATAAGTTATAATATACTAACTTTATATGTTATAATATACATGAATTGTATTGTATGATATAAGTATTAATATATTTATTTTATATGATAAAATATAGGTACTTTAGTTTCTAAAAAATGTATAGTAAGAGTTGTGTCTGAAAGAATACTTTAGGATTGGGGTGTATTTAGAAGGAACTTTCCGGAGCTATGTTGTTTTTGCTTCGTTAACTTGTTGGAATTCTATTAATTAACATACATTAATTCATACTCAATTCAAGATGAAATAGAATGTGGAAACGTACCTTTAGGATCCATGTAATTTCAATGAGAAGATGATAATCTTGATAGAGCAATGACCTTCCAATTCGAGATTTTTTTAATTCCTTAGTTCCTCTTTCAATGGGATAAAGAGAATAAATATTTTGTAATATTTTCTAGTGCCTACAATTGGGGACCACAACCCTTTATTTATAAGAATCCCATACCCTTTCATGAAGAATCATGTTTGTTCAAGTTTAGAATCTCATGCCCTTTAATGAAGGGTCATGATTATTCAAGTTTTCTTATTCCAATTTTACCCATCAAAAAATAGAAATAAGACTTTTGGTATCTATACAATATTTTTCATGACAATTATATCCATAGTCATAAACCTTATATTAAATATATCACTTTAATTTGACTAATTAAATAATGGTTCTAACACATTAATTTATTACATGTATGACCCAAAAATAAAATTCTAACAATCTCCCACTGATCATATATATAACCCTATAAATGTGTTAGACTTTATGAGCTCAAAAATTTCCATTATAAATATTAGACATATCCTCATCTCGTCCATCAGTTATATTAATATATAGAACCAAAGCGGTTTTCATTATATCAATCATAATTAAACTCATCAATGATCATAAATATAAACACAACTAAATGACATAGATTAATCATAAAATGTGCAGCATGAAAATTACATGAAGGTGATCAATACATGTCAATTTTCAACTGGTCCTCCTTACTTTAATGAGATCAATATTATCATATAAAGTGTAATGAACTGAATATCCAAACTTTATTTCTGATCAGAATGTAATACAAATATATGAGTATGTATATATACTATCAACCATAGAACATAAGCAACAACAATAACTAAGTCCCACTAAACCAAAGGATCCCTTTATTGTATAACACCCATGTGAGCAGTGTGCTCATGAAAGACCTTGAGAGGAAGCCATTTGTCATAGGGTCCACTATTATAGAGTTCTTCCCTAAATGTTCTATATAAATCTGTCCACTTTGTACTCTCTCCTTCACAACCAAGAACTTGATGTCAATATGTTTCGACTTTGTCGAGCTCCTATTGTTATTTGAGTATAAGATCGTCTGATTTGTTGTCATAAAAGAACTTGGGCATTCTTTTGATTTCTTCTATAATTTTCAGCCCTGTGACAAAGTTCTTCAGCCAAATCCCATGGTTTTATTCCTTATAACATGCTACAACCTCTACCGCCATGGTGGATGAAGCTACAAGAGTTTTCTTTGCATTACACCAAGAAATTGCACCACCAGCCAACATATAGGAGGTCATATTCTCTGGAGATCATTGGGTATTCTGACTCAGATTTTACTGGATGCCAAGATAGTAGAAGATCCCACTGAATTTATGACACACACATTTATCAATTACATTCTTTTCAAAACCAAATAAGAGAATTATATGATGAAATTTTTGATACCACTACTGAGATGCCTGTTTCAGCCCATAAATGGATTTGGTCAATTTGAAAACTATTTTCTTTGGATCTCCGGACACAAAGTTTTCTGATTGCACCATATACTTTCTTTCATCAATGTTTCCATTAAGAAACGCTATTTTGACATCCATTTGATGAAGCTCCAAGTCATAATGTGCAACAAGAGCCATGATTGTCCTAAAAGTGTCTTTCAATGAAACTGGAGAGAAAGTCTCTTTAAAGTCAATCCCTTTCTTTTGAGTATAACCCTTGGCTATAAGACAAGCCTTATACCTTTCCACATTACCTTTGGAATCCCTTTTGGTCTTAAAAATCCATTTTCAGCCAATAGGTTTCACACCTTCAAGTAATGAGACAAGTTCCCAAACTTTATTATCTTGCATAAACTTATACTCTTCATTCATTGTTTCAATCCACTTTTCTGAATTAGGATATCTTAGGGCTTGACAAAAATTGATTGGATCATTTTCCATCATGCCAACATTTTCCTCATGCTCTTGCAGAAATACAATGTAGTCATTTAAAATAACATTTCTTCTTTCTCTTATGGATCACCGCAATGACATTGATTCTTGAAGCACTGGTTTGAGGTGGTGGTTCTTGAGGATCTTGAGTTTGTTTTTCAGTATCAATAGATTCATATTGAATGGGAGTTTAAATGACCATGTTTTGAAGATATTTTAAATTTGCTTTGTCATAGCCAAATGAATCAATCGGTCCTAGAATTGAAATTGATTCTTCTTCAAAATCAAAGTCTTTAACCTTATTTCTCCCCCCAAACTCAATGTCCTCAAAAAATGCGGCTGTTCCCGTCTAAAAATTGTATTTAATTTGGGATCATAGAAATTATAGCCCCTGGATTGTTTAGAATAACCAATGAAGTAGTTGCTCACTGTTCGAGGGTCTAATTTCTTTTCATTCGGCCTATAAGATATGGCCTCGACCGGACACCCCCATATATGAAAGTGATTTAGACTAGGCTTTTTTCCTGTCCAAAGCTCATAAGGTGTTTTGGCAGTTGCTTTAGTTGGTACTTTGTTCAGAATGTAAGCTACAGTCTTTAGTGCCTCTCCCCCAAGTGACTCTGGTAAAGTAGAATGACATATCATGCTTCTTACCATATCCTTAAGAGTCCGGTTTCGTCTTTCAGATACACCATTCATGCTAGGTGAACCTGGCTTGGTGTACTATGGGACAATCCCATACTCCTCTAGGTATTTGGCAAATGGACCAGGACGTTGTTCACCTGAACCATCATATCTACCATAGTATTCACCACCATGGTCAGATCTGACACACTCAATTCTTTTGTTGAGTTGATTCTCAACTTCGACTTTAAATGATTTAAAAACGTAAAATGATTGAGACTTTTCGTGTATAAGAAATAAGTATGCATATCTTGAGTAATCGTCTATGAATGATATAAAGTATTCACTATGCCATAAAAGACCTTTATCAGCGCTTTTTTTGGCCTTTAGCAGCGTTGCCTAAAGTGGCGCTGTTGTAGGTAAAGGCAGCGCTTTTTTTAAGGCAAAAGCATTGCTAAAGGTCCCCTTTAGGTATCGCTTCTTTATAAAAGCGCTCTCTAATGTCACTTTTAGGCAGTGCTTTTTCATGGAAAGCGCTCTCTTTTCCCCCCTTTAGGCAGCACTTTTGTTAGCGCTTTCTTATGTATATTTTCTTCAGATTTTAGGCAGCATTTTTTCATGAAAAACGCTCTCTTTTTCCCTCTTTAGGCAGTGCTTTCGAAAGCACTTTCTAATGTATTGTTTCTTCAGATTTTTGGTAGCGTTTTTTCATGAAAAACGCTTTCTTTTCACCCCCTTTTGGCAGCACTTTTGAAAGCGCTTTCTGTAACACCCCGTTTCCCAAAATAAAATAAAACAATTAAAATAAGCACATATCAGAGTTTCTCCCACTTACGGGATGTCACAGTATACGTCAAAATTTCCACAAATATTTTTCCAAATAATTTAACTGAATTTTTCAATAAAGTTGCAGCGGAAAAGATATGGTCTGTCATAACACAAAATATCATATACACACATCATCCATATCCAACATCACCATCATATGTACAACATTGACTATCTGCCCAAAATACATAGCATCACCATACATCACCACACATATACAGAAATCAGATACGCCACAGGGGCACACAAAATCAACATAAGGCGATAAAACTCCCAAAAAGGCCCCGGTGTTACGTATCAGAGCAGTCATACGGAGACACCACAATCCAACTAGCTAAGCACCTGGATTGTCTGTACTTCCGAAGAAGCACAGACCACAACAGCAACAAAGGGGTGAGAATCATGATTAAATAATAATGGTATAGTAGTACATGAAATAAAAGGCAGAAATCTTAATAATACTATTCCATATACATATCATCCGGACTCACGGTCCCATCATCAACCACAATATACAATCACGCAACAAATGCACTCACTCAACTCTTAACACACGGTACCGACTCACAATCACGATGGGCACTTGGCCATCAACCCTCCACTCAGGAGCACATATCAATGATGGGCACTTGGCCATCAACCCTCCACTCAGGGAGCACACCACACCGGTGGGAAACTGGCCATCAACCCTCCACAATGGGAGCACCACAACAATACCGATGGACACCTGGCCATCAACCTCCCCACCGGGAGCATAACACAATATCATCGATGGACACATGGCCATCACCCTCCTCTACGGGAGCACAACAATAATACCGATGGTCACTGGGCCATCACCCTCCCCACAGGGAGCACAACAATAATGCCGATGGTCACTGGGCCATCACCCTCCCCACAGGGAGCACAACAATAATGCCGATGGTCACTGGGCCATAACCTTCCTCTACGGGAGCACACAACCATATTCCCACACATCAAACATCTAGCACACCAAGTGCACATCGATCCTATTGATTCACCCCTCACATAACATGTACATATACACGACGCACAAGGCGTACCGATCCCACGGATCCACTCACATCATAAAGTACATACACAACAAGCATACATAGTGCGTCAATCCCACGAATCCATTCACCACACAAATTATCACATACAATGCACACAAGGCATGTCGGTCCTACTGACCCAAATACATCACATAACAGCATCCAATGGCAACGCATAATAAGCGTATCGATCCTCACGGATCCACTCACCAAAACGCACCAACAAAACGCACTCAAGGCGTCACGATCATACTGATCCCCACATCTCACACACAGCACACCCACGGTGCACACATCTCACATACGCATCCACACCGGTTCATATATAATACGTACTCCACCAATTAGGCCACTTGCGATAACCGTCGGCTAAACAGCCCTACAACCACCAACATACGATCGCATCAGCTCTCCAATAAGCCTCTCGTCACACATGACCAACGAGGGTCCAAGTCCACATCGCAACAACATAAAAACAACAGCAGAATGACAAACTGCTGTCGGGCTCGCTGGCCCATTCGCCCGGCGAAGCCCCGCAGCGAACACTCATTGCCATTCGCCTGGCGAAACCTCTGGCGAAGCCAAACAGAAGCTTCTTCCAGAACTCGCTGGCTAGTTCGCCCGACGAAGCCTGGCGAAGGCTCGCCCCTATTCGCCCAGCGAATGCACGCGAATTATGCAGAAAAACTGCTGTTCAGAAACAGCCCCACACTCTGATTTCGTCCGATTAAATCCCACGAAATCCTACACTATACCAGTACAGTACTATCCCACAAGACTACACCGATTATCCTAATTCATACTCGATAAATTGTCAGTTCTACTCAATTCTTCAACTTCCGGCATTGACTCCGAATTTTACCGGAAACCCCAAATCACCAAATAACCACATGCAACGAATTTCAACATGATAACTATCATCATATCAGAATTATTAACATGCAACCATCATCAATTCAACATCATTCTATGGGGATTAGGGATTTTCCCCTTCTACCAATTATTCATGCAATTACCAAATTAATCGATCAATCCCCCCCCTTACCTCGAAATGCTGTTGATGATGACAAAACCTTCGAGAAATCTACGCGATTGACAGCCCTGATGATCCTCCCCTTTTCTCAAGCTTGCAATTGATCAACCGAACTCTTCTCTCCTTCACACGTGTTCTTCCTTTCCTCTTTTCCTAAATGCCAAGCTTGCCCTTAGTTCCAATAAATCCTTATTTCTCATATTTCCAATTAATAATAAGGACATTTTCTCTTATTTCTCAATTCTTTAATTAATTTTCCAATAATATTTTAAACATAATAATAATAACAATAATATCAATATTATTATTATTATCATTCACATTTTCGAATATTATGGAACTTAATTCTCCAAGAAATTACCACACTTGATTTACCGAAAACAAATAATACGGAAAAACTAAATAATTAAAAATGGGTGTTACAACTCTCCCCCACTTTAATTATTTCCGTCCCCGAAAATACCTGATGGAAACAGCTCTGGATACACTTCCCGCATCCTGCTCTCTAGTTCCCAGGTCACACTGCCTCCTGCAGCACCTCCCCAAGCTACTCTCACCAAAGGTATCTCTTTCCCTCTGAGTCGCTTCATCTTGCGATCCTCGATCCTCAACGGCAATGTCTCCACAGTTAGAGTCTCTCTAACTTGGACTTCATCCCTCTGAATCACATGAGACGGATCGTGCACATACTTCCGAAGTTGTGACACGTGAAACACGTCATGCAAGTTCGAAAGCTCCGGCGGCAACGCCACCCTATAAGCCACAACACCGATCCTATGCAAAATCTGATACGGTCCGATGAACTTCGGGTCCAACTTCTTGGACTTAAAAGCACATTCAACACCCGTCACTGGGTTAACCCTCAAGAATACATGGTCACCCACACTGAATTTCAACTATTTCCTGCGGTTATCATAATAACTCTTCTTCCGATCCTGAGATGCTTTCATCCTTTCACGGATCATCTGCACTGTCTCAGTAGTCTGATGTACCAACTCTGGTCCCAACACAACATGCTCACCCGACTCATACCAACACAAAGGAGTCTTGCACCTCCTACCATAAAGAGCCTTAAACGGTGCCATCCCGATACTGGAATGGTAACTGTTATTGTACGTAAACTCTACCAAAGGCAATTGAGTATCCCACGTACCACCTTTCTCCAACACACAAGCCCGCAACAAATCCTCCAAAGTCTGAATAGTCTGCTCCGACTGCCCATCCGTCTGCGGATGATAAGCTGAACTCAACTTCAACTCGGTACCCAAAGCCTCTTGTAAACTCTTCCAAAATACAGAAGTGAACCTCGGATCTCTGTCCGACACAATGCTCAACGGTATACCGTGCAGCTTCACAATTCCCCGAATGTAGATCTCTGCTAGCTTCTCCAACGGAAAACTGATACTAATCGGCACAAAGTGTGCAGACTTAGTAAGCCGATCCACAATCACCCAAATCGCATCAAATCCTCTCGCCGTATTCGGCAAACCGGTAACAAAATCCATGGAGATACAGTCCCACTTCCAAACCGAAATCTCTAACGGTTGCATCATCCTAGAAGGTCTTTGATGCTCCACCTTCGCTTTCTAACAAACCAAACAAGCATAGACATATCGAGCAATATCCTTTTTCATGCCCGACCACCAAAATAACTTTTTCAAGTTCTGATACATCTTCGTAGCTCCTGGATGAACACTCAGGCTACTACGATGCCCTTCGTCCAAAATTGACCTCTTCAACTCATCATTATCCGGTACACAAATTCTGCCCTGAAACCTCAACACACCCGCATTATCCAACTTGAAATCACTACCGGAGTCACTTCCAACCTCATGCATCAAATCTACAAGTTTCACATCTAACTTCTGATGTTCTCTAATCATGTCCAAGAAATCATTCTTCACTTGCAATTTACCCAACATCACACCATCTGTCGTGAATTCACAAACCATGCTCAAATCTCTAAACTGCTCAATGAGCTCCATCTCTTTCACCATCAAAGCTGACATATGAATTACCTTCCTGCTCAATGCATCTGCAACTACATTCGCTTTCCCTGGGTGATAACTCAAACTGAAATCATAATCTTTCAAGAATTCCAACCATCTCCTCTGCCGCATATTCAGCTCCTTCTGATCAAACAAATATTTCAAACTCTTGTGATCACTAAATACCTTAAACCTCGAACCATATAAATAATGTTACCAAATCTTCAGCATAAAAACTACCGTAGCAAATTCAAGGTCATGAGTAGGATAGTTACGCTCATACACCCTCAATTGTCGCGAAGCATAGGCTACCACTTTTCCATTCTACATAAGAACTCCGCCCAATCCCATTTTGGACGCATCACAATAAACAACAAAAGGCTCACTCGGATTCGGTAACACCAAAACCGGCGCTGAAGTCAATCTCTTCTTCAGTTCCTCAAAACTCTATTCACAAGCAGCATCCCACACAAACACTTGATCTTTCCTGTTATACCCCAAATTTGCCTTACCTATCGACTGAGGTTCAATGGTCAGACAGGTTTTTGTTTCATGATTAAGGCTATGACGTGCACAGTTCGTGTGATCGGTGGTTGGTAATTTAATCAGGGTTTATGTGACAAGTCCAATCAATTATGAATAAATCAAATTGTAGGAATATGGAGAGTTCAACCATTTCAGGGTGAAGATCTTCAGGGCCCAGTTTACTCTCCAGTCGGGGTTTTTAATAAAAAGATAGACTAAATTATCAGACTGAATCAAGTTGTCAGTGCTTCATGACTATACGGGCCGAGGCCTGGGCGTGTGTTTGATTTAAGTGATGTGGTTTGAGCTTCGGTTAGAGTTTGGGCTAGGCAAGCACTTCTAGGTTGAGAATTCATGATTCAATTCATTAATCTTTCCTCCAAATGACCATTTTTTTATTCATTTCCAATACAATTCAATTTCCGTTTCATGTCCAATTTCAATTCAAATATCCGTTTTAAAACCATAAGTTTCCTTTTTCTCTTTTCTTTTTTTACCTTTTAACCCATATTCCATTTTCCAAGATATTATATTTACCAAATCTTTTTCTTAAACCGTATCACAAAATATCTACATGTAAAGACAATTCTACAACATCCAAAGTCCATTTGTTTTCTCATTTTTTTATTTTATTTTCTTTAAAAGTCCATACACATAAAGAATAAACCCATTACAATTGCAACAAAACAAAAGAAAAGAATTTGGCAGCAATAGAGGCCAAGTCGTGCTTCTCATAGTAGGCTTCTTTTACATAGTAGTGTTTTGACCTGTCCCATTTAATTTTGTTTTAATACACCTTCATGACAGGTCTTGTATCAGACCCCACCTCCAGCCATAATGCCATGATTTGCCAAATGCCAAAAACCTGCAACTTCTGCTTTACCATACCAGACCATAACCAGCCCACACACCCCTGCAAGGATGAACCACGCGCAAGGAAAACCTGCAAAAGGTAACTAGTACTGCTGTCTGCTATAACCAATGCAACAACACTCCAAACAACCTGCTGCAAATTGTACCAGAAACCGACAACCACACTAAAATGCAACAGCACTCCAAACTTTACCTGCTATTACTTCATTACACACTAGATAATACAAGACCGGCATTGAAAATGATCTGTCACACAAAGCAAGTTCAGAATCTGCATATGACCAAAAGAAAAGAAAGATGCAGTATACACTCATGACCTGCAACATCACGCAAGGGAGAACCGGCTCGCTAGAGAACTTGAACAAATTTTGTCTTCCTTCAACTGACAACTGGACTCACCTTATTCTATATATTTCTTTTTTCCCCCAAGATTCTTCCTCCATTTTTTCCCTCATCAATTCACATAACCAACAACAATCATCAACATTCCAAACTTCAAACACAACCCTCACACCATGTTCATCTTCACTATTTTTTTTCTTCATCTGTGAAAACTCTAACATTCAAAGCAGCCTCTCAAACTTCCATTAAACACCACAGCTCCACCCTGTTTCTTCTTCATCTTCACTATTTGATAAAACCAAACTACTCCAACCTTAAAACTCCTCCTTGATACACATTCAAAATGATATCACAAATCATCAGTCTCAATTATGAGTTTATCACCTACATATATGAGACAGAGCAAGAACAGAGGGAGAATTTCTGAAATCAAACTCAAAACCAAACCAAGGCAGTGTCGAAGACAATCTCAGCAGCTCTTGAACTCTCTCGGTAGCAGCAACAATATGGCAGCAAGGTGTAGCAGTTGCGCAGGCGTTGAAAACCCGAAGCAGCCATGGGTATCAATCTAAAAGCAGGAGGTAAGAACAAGAAGTCCAAGAGGACCTCACCAAAACCCACTGATATCTACCTCAAGCCCTTAGTCAGGCGTTACCACTTCCTTGTTCAGAGAACTGGCAGCAATTTCAACGCTGTTATACTCAAAAGGTTGTTCATGAACAAGGTTAACAAGCCTCCATCCACACAAATTTACACCATTACCATTATCTTTTCTCATCCACCTTTAGCACCATTAGACCACCCTCAATCAACACCTTAACAACACAAAAACCTTCGAATACCCCCCTCTCCATTCAGAACAGAGGCGGAGCCAATCCCTCTCACCAGCAACCCACAAAACCTGTCACGAAAAAAAAAACATTAGCTCAAACTCTATGTTAGTCACTAGAGATCAAACATCAAAACTTCTCTCATTTATATTACCGTAACAGCCGCGAAATCACGATCTTAACAGTCATCCTTCATGTTCTGTTATCACCATCTTACCGACATCATACCAACAACACCAGCTCGGCTAACTCCAAAGCAAGATACAATCGCTCGTCCATCGCCGTGATCACCTCCAAACATCTCACAACAACCATTAATCAAACACTCAACAAACACTTCACCTCACGATTTTCTTCTTCCTCCGAATCTATTTCCCTATCAACCGTTCAACTTCACCGTTCTCAAAATCTCCAGATTTTGAAACCCTTCTTCTTCAACCAACAACACATCGAACAACACCCCCTTCTTCCCAGCTTCATCCTCTATTCAATATCTCAAACAACAAGCTCAGTTCGAACCGTAAATCTTTAATCCCAAACCCAGACGAAACCCTAACCGAACGAACCCTCCGCTCATTTCACAATCGCAAACAGAAATAACGGAAGAAGAAGTTTTTGTGGACAAAATTGGGAGACCCATGTGGATAGAGCGAATTGATGGAATAGGGAGAGAGCTTTAGCAGAGAAAATTGGGGGAGAAATGTCGAGTTTGAAGCGTTGTTGAACAGTGAGGAAGGGGAGACGGAAATGTTACGAAGGAGAAGAGTATTTTATTTTTTTATTTTTTTTTATTATTTTTATCAGTTATTTGTTTACTTTTTTTTAAAATATATTTTATTTATAATTTCTATTATACTTTTATATTACTATATGTATATATATATACATTTTCTAATTATCTTCAAATTTCAAAATTTATTTTCTTTTTGTAAATATTATATAGTTTTTTTTTAGTTTATAATATTAGAGTTTAGGATGTTCTTTTTGTTTTTTTTAAAAAATAGATCTTACTTCGCATTTGCTATTGGGCATTTTTGCCTTTTGGGTCGATGACGACATTTCCATCGTTTAACCGTCAAATTATTGACGTGAAACAAAGGATCTGAGACCACCTCTTTCTCTCCTCATTTCTTGTTCCGATTCGATTCACCAACGCTATCAAACCATCTTGTAAATAAAATTCTCTTTGTATTGGATTAAAAAGAGAGGATTAAGTGTAGTCTTCTTCTTCGAGTGTTGGGATGCCCACTGTAGTGAGGGTGGTTTCGACACTCGTCTTTCAATACGAAGACGCTTCCACCCCTTTTCCTCCTAAAACCTCGGCTCCGCACCGAGTGCATTTTCAAAAACCTCGGTCTCGTACCGAGTCCATTTTTAAACCATCTTTAAAATAAATTTCTCTTTGTATTGAACTAAAAAGAGAGGATTGGGTGTAGACCTCTTCTTCTTCGAGTGTTGGGATGCCCACTGTAGTGAGGGTGGTTTCGGCACTCGTCTTTCAATACGAAGACGCTTCCACCCCTTTTCCTCCTAAAACCTCGGCTCCGCACCGAGTGCATTTTCAAAAACCTCGGTCTCGTACCGAGTCTATTTTTAAACCATCTTTAAAATAAATTTCTCTTTGTATTGAACTAAAAAGAGAGGATTGGGTGTAGACCTCTTCTTCTTCGAGTGTTGGGATACCCACTGTAGTGAGGGTGGTCTCGATACTCATCTTTCAATACGAAGATGCGACTTTGTCCACCTCCTCTCACTTTCACAACTTCATCCTGCAACCCTTGTCACCTAAAAACCTCGGTCCCGCACCGAGTGCATTTCAAATTATTTTTACAACAAAAACTTGAATGGTCGTGGAGTGGTTAGGCGTAGGCCTTCTCCTATCCCGAGTGCTGACGTTTACCGTAGGGTTCTCTGTCGCAAAGCACTTACCATTCAAAACCAAAAACATCTTTAATAAGAGAACGAAGTTCCTTTTGTATTGAATTAAAAAGAGAGGATTGGGTGTAGACCTCTTCTTCTCCGAGCGTTGGGACACCCACTGTAGTGAGGGTGGTTTCGACGCTCGTCTTTCAATACGAAGACGCCTCGTTCGCCACACCTTTTTATAACAAAAACTTTGAGACAATGAATTGAGTACTACCTGTAGGGGTTACTATCCGAGGACCTATCTCGCCCCAAAAACAATCTCATCAATCAAACATGACACCTTGCCTCGTATGGCGAAAACCAATCTCCCAAAGGATATGTTACATCCGTTCTACCGCAAACAGGTACGCATAAGTCTCCAAACGAGCGAGCAGCAAAACACCTAAACTGCTAGAACGCGCACGATAACATCATCCACAAAACACACCGGTTATCCGCACCGTAGGCACGAACTACGTTGCTCTGATTTCTCATCTGTTGAGAATACGTAGGCATGGGATTGCAATGATCCTAGCGAGCACCCTTTTCTTTTTTCTACCCTTTCCCCAGAAAGGCATGCTACGTCCATTCTACCGCAAACAAATAATGCTTAAGTCTCCAACGAGCGAGCAGCAAAACACCTAAACTGCTAGAATGCGCACGATATCATCGTCTACCAGAATTTCCCCGCACACCGCAGGCCGAACTACGGCTGCTCTGATTCTTTACTTTTTCAAGTAAAGATACGTAGGCACAAGGGCCACAATCCTTGCCGAGCACATTCCCCCCATATCTGTAGTTCCCCGAACTACGTCGACTCTGACTTTCTCACATCTATTGAGAATACGTAGGCATAGGACTGCGAAGTCCTACCGAGTCTGTTCTTTCTCTTTTCTTCCCCGTTCTCTCTTTCCTCCTAACTTTCTTGTTTCTAACCCTTCTTTTACCCCATGGAACACTTTTATAGCATAATATTTTAGCAAATATAATCACACATCGACAAACAAAAGGTTCCCATCGAGTACGATGGATGCGAGGGGTGCTAATACCTTCCCCTTGCATAACCGGCTTCCGAACCCGTTCTTGGTCGTGAGACCATCTTATCCATTTCTTTCCTAAGGTTTTCTCGATATTTTTCCTTTCCCCTCATGGGATAAATAAAGTTCGGTGGCGACTCTTCTGTCTATCTTTTTCGCCTCCCCGTCGTTGCACGATGCATTTTTCGAGTAGCGACAGCTGGCGACTCTGTTGGGGATACTAGCGAGCCAAGCCTAATTTGTTTGTCGTGTTTATGTTTTTATTTGCTTTATTTATTTTACTGTGTTCCTTTTACCTGTTGGGTTTATTTGATTGGTTTGTGAGGATAAAGCTTTCTACCCGAGCTTTCGAGTATACACTAAAGTTAGGAGGTGGATTCTTTCTGATTTGCGAGACTTAGGACTCGTTAAGTTGAATCGAATTCCACCGCTCAGATGAGACCCCGTTGGAATAATTATGTCTTACGTGTAGTCGTAATGGCGTTCTTATTTTCGGCTTGGGAGTCTGTGATTTTGAGGACCTTTTGTAGAACCTTATTCCGAAGGTTACTAAAACATAACTCTGTGTTCATCCTTTGAAAGGATTACCGTCTTACGAGTAGTCGTTCTGATGGAAAACGTTTGAGGGCTAGTGCATGGGACTTTGTTTGAAAAGCCTTTGGGATACCCTCTTATAAGCCAATAGATTACCCACCCGATGGGAGAGATATCTTTTTTGTTTTATCTTGCAGGATCTGTGACCTTAATCCTTGTTGTGGATTTGTTCTCGTATGCACTCATAACATTGCATTTGCATAAGCATTTCTGCATCATTTGGCATTTTCTCTAGCCAGATACCAAGACCTTACCCGTCCTCTATCCATAACCTGCAGTTGATTTCCCGACACTCCCGTTGAACTCGTGAGAACTGTGAAGAGTTTGAAGCAAGAGGAGCATAAACGACTTGAAGAGCCAGTTGGACAATGCAAGTTGAGGTAGATATGCCAGAGAATGACCGCCAGAATGTTGATCCCCCACAAGGATTTACTGTGACGAATAATCCACTGTATGATTTTCCGCTTGACGACCATCCTCCGCAAGTAAACATTCCTACTCGACCCCAGAGGATGCCACTGACTGATCCCATGGAAGAAAAGCTTCGTGCCCTTGAGGAGACACTTCAAGCTATGAAGGTGCCTGATATGTTCGCCCTCGATGCTGTTGACATGTGTCTAGTGCTAGGCTTGGTGATTCCTCCAAGATTCAAGATACCCGACTTCGAGAAGTACACAGGCTTTAGTTGCCCGAGACGTCATTTGGTGATGTACTATCGAAAAATGAACCCCTACACTCATGACGATAAGCTGATGATTCACTATTTTCAAGAAAGTCTGAGTGGGTCGACATTAAGTTGGTACACAGATTTAGAACGAAGCCATATCCAATCATGGAGGGACCTAGCTAGCACTTTTCTAAAGTTTTACCAGTTCAACCTAGACACTCTTCCCACCCGCATGAAGTTGCAAAGCCTATCTCAGAATGACGATGAATCCTTCAAAGGATATGCACAACGGTGGAGAGAATTCGCAGCAAGAGTGCAACCACCACTCTCGAACAAGGAGCTGATTGAAATGTTCATCAACAGTTTGCATGGCTCTTATCTTGAAAGAATGGCTGGCTGTACGTCATCAACCTTCTCTGACCTTGTGATTGTAGGAGAGCGCATCGAAAACTACCTTAAAAGTGGACAAATCCAAGATGCCTCAAGCAGTCAGGCCAGTGAGATTGAATCTTCTGACGATTTCCATGAGGAAGAGAAGGATGAAACCAATGCATTCATAGCAAACATCGAGTATTCTCTTGGTGTACCAGCAAAACTCTGTGGTCCCTCGTCTGCTCAACAAGCACCGCTACCAGTGTCATATTATCCTTATGGGAAATCAGTCATGCCTAAAGCTTCGTCCCGTAAACCATGGGTCGCTCCTCATGCAAATCAACGAGCCCATGGCCGAAGTTATCAGAATCAGCGCCGAAATCAGCATAGGCCCAGCAACAACTTGAAAAGAAGGACTACTCCTCTTCATCCGGTCCCTATGTCGCACAGTCAGCTTCTCCCGTATCTGATTCAAAATTCATTGGTGGAGCCTAAGACTCTTAAGCTTGTGCCAGAACCTTACCCTCCGGGGTACAATCCCAATGTTCAGTGTGAATATCATGGTGGATCCATGGGGCACTCGACTGAAGAATGCAAAGCCTTCCAAGCCA